>MEHQ01002158.1:43001-95774 GCA_008828725.1 Saccharina japonica
GGGGGGGGTCGCAAGCTGGAAAAGGGAGAAAACACAGCAGGCCGCCGTTCGTTCCTCGTACGATATACCAGGTTTACTCGCACGCGTACGTAGCCGCCGGGCAAGAGCGAACATAAAAACTAGCTCTTGAAAGCTACGTAAACAAAAAAGAAGTACGTACGTACGTACGTACGTACGTAGGAAGCCACCGGGCGACTAATCGGGCGCACGTAAACTCCACCGACCAGCCCAAACGAGTTTATCGTTAGCTCTATCTATCTTCCTCGCGTTAAGCTCGTCGCTATAAACTAATAACTATATAGCCCACACCTCAAGACAGATGTACCATCGACTCCCACCTCATATGAATATGATGCTGATCTTTGTCAGGGCAGAAACACAATTCCTGATCTGCGACCAGGTATACATAATGTGGTGTACAGTAGTAGTAGCCCCAAAGGTGCCCAATGGAGGCCGTATAATTAACCCTTGCATGATCTCGTGGCTAGATCGCGTTTCTGTTGGGTTGGGTCTGTACTTTTCACAAATCCTGCGCAGCGCCTCATAGACGACTCACCCCACGATATATATATGGGGTGTACGTACACGATTTTGGCTCATTTTTTTCTGACTGATTGAGCTTCTGCAAGTGAGCAGCTACCGGGTAGCACGATACTTTTACTAACAGTATATTTGGTTTTAGGAGTATATAGCGCATATCATAGACGTTTTGGGGTCGGAGTTGCGCGACACAAAAACGTGCTTCGAAGGCGTGTCTCGGGCGAGACATCGAGCATCTCACGGTAGGAGCTAGGAAAAAAATAAGGCACCACCCTTGTAAGGCACCACCCCTATAAGGCGCCACTCCTATAAGGCACCACCCCTATGAGGCCCCACCCCTGGAAGGTGCCACCTCTATAAGGCACCACCCCTATAAGCCACCACCCCTAGAAGGCAGGCATTGCTCTAACGGCAGGTTTGGATCTACAGTAGATGATCTATCTGTAGATTATCTATCAGTCTTGGGGTCGAGGTTGCGCGACACAAAACGTCCTTCGAAGGCCTGTTTTGGGCGAGATGTTGAGCTCCTCACGTGGGGAGCTCGGAAAATAGTAAGGCACCACCCCTATAAGGCGCCAACCCTATAAGGCGCCACCCCTAGAAGGCGCCGCCCCTATAAGGCACCATCCCTAGAAGGCGACACCTCTATAAGACGCCACCCCTATAAGCCACCACCCTTAGAAGGCAGGCATTGCTCCAACGGTAGGTTAGGATCTACATGATCTAGATAATCTATCTATAGATGATAATCTATCTGTGGATTATATATCTGCAGATGATCGGTCCCAAGTGTGAAGTATAGTCCGTGGTCAACAAATCCCTTTTCGTTTTTGGCTTATTTCTGCTACGTAGGGTGGATTTTTAATTTTTGCGACCCATCAAGGTCCACCGATGCAGCTTTCTCGTGCTCTCGTTCTTCGGATGCTTTTTTACGTACTAAAAGGCACAAGTACATGTCTCGCCCTTTCAGATTTGATTGGTGAAACGTCGGTGAGGAGTAAGTAAAGGCATTCATTCATAAGGGGGACGGCATTATTGGTATAATTTTGCCAAGTATTCAGGGATGATTGATACGTACCAGGTATATGTGAACGGTATGATTGCACTAAGAGCTACACATTGTCCGATGGCAAATGGAATAACAATATAGCACCAGCATATACCAGGTACATATGTATAACACGTAGGGCTTGGAAACTCTGCTGCTGGCTTTTTGTTTCTCTCTCTGATCGTGAGTGTGTGTGTGTGTTTTTTCCCCCCGCGCGTCCCTTATGTTATGCCACCTTCCGCCTCCACCCCCCACCACCCCACCCCCCGAACTGTCTCGCAGGACGTACGTAGAGCTACCCACTTCTTCGATGCAATGGTTGAGGTACACTACGTACGAGATAAATAAAGGCAGTACTCTAAGTAGTGGTTGATTTTGGTCTGATCTGATTGGCTTAGAGTTCGAGTTAGGATTATAGTTACTATTCGTTCTGTACACAGTATGTGTGTCAACCATCGCATATCTCGAGTAAGTCGTAAGCACCCCCTCGTGTCCCGACCGTTGCTCCCCTGGCTCAAAAACAAACGCCGCGTCTTGGTGATGGTATCAGATGAGTTTGTTGTGCCTACCGCAACAACACTGTGTGGCGCGGCCTGTCAAAAAAAAAAAGCGCATCTTGTATCGGCAATAAACAAGAGTTTCTTTCAGAAAATAAATTGAAGGGCCGTTTCTTCTGGGCTCGTCTCATTCCTGCACGGTGTTTCTCAAAGTTAACCCGCCCCCGTTTCCCCCTCACGCTCTGCCCTTACCGCCTGTGACCCCCCTCCCCCCCCCCCTCCTCCACCCCCCTAACCACCGCGCCTCCCTACACCTAACCAACGCCCTCCCTATCCCCCTACCCCTCGCGCTGCCCCCATCGTTCCCCCGGTGGCACAGCAAGTGCAACAGCGCCACCAACACCGTCACCGTCAGCTCCGCCTCTGGCGACACCCACGGAAGCCCTCTCCTCTCCCCTGATCACCCCGCCACCGGCAACCGGAGCTAGCGGCGGCAGCAGCAACAGCAACAACAGCAACACCGCCGGTAGCGGCGGCGGTGGCGACAGCAACAGCAGCAACGCCGGCAGCGACACCGCGGGAGTCACCACGTCGTTCGTTGTGCTCGCGATAACATGCGGGGTGGCCGCGGCCGTCGGACTGGGCCTGCTCACGGCGTGCCTCCTGTACCGACAGCGGAGCTTCTGGCCGGGAAGGAGCGACGATAAGGAGGGGAGCGGAGCGGGGGCGGGGGAGATGGGGACCGGAGGGCACCTGTGCCACCATCGCTGCCGTAACCACCACCACCACTACCGCTGCAAGGCGGCGGCGGCGGCGGCGGCGACGACGGCGTCGGCGGTAGTCTCTCCCGCGAAGGACTCCTCCTTAGTCGTGGCCCCGCTGTTCGCCGACTCGTCGGCGTGGCAGGCGGCCGAGGAAGGGGAGTTGGAGGGAGAGACGGACGGGGGCGACTTCGTGAAACGCACCACCAACCCGCTGTATGCCGTGCCGGTGAGGTCCTCGTCGGCTTCAGCCGCCGCGGCGGCCGCCGCCGCAGCAGGTTGCTCGCAACGTCCAGGCGGAGCGCGAGTATCATCCCCCCAAAGCACCGCAACCACCACCGCCACTTGCGCGGCTGATAACGCCACCTCCAGTAGCACGAGGAATGACTTAGAAGAGGGCGGGGGTGAGGGTCGGGGCGGCGATGGAGGGGGCGCGTGGCAGTGGACTTTCCGGGGCGCCACGCTTAAACCCGCTGCCGCGACCGATGACAGCAGTTTCAGCGGGGGCAAAGGCAACGGCGGCGGCGGCGGCGGTGTGATCATCGGTAAGATTACCACCGACAGGGTCGCCGGCGCGTCGTCGCAGACGGCGTCAACGGATTCCACGAGGGGCGACAGCGGCGACGTTCCCATCGAGGAGCGAGACGCAACGGTTAGCCGTGGCGGCAACGGTACCCGCAGCCACGCCCCCCCTCCCCCCGGCCGTGCCCCCGGCTGCGCCTCCGGCGCGCCCCGCGCTTCTCCCTTTTCAACGGTAAAATCGGTGGCGGTGGCTCCGGGTCCGTTTTCAACGGTCAAATCAGTGCCGATGGTTTCAAAGAAGCATCCCGTCGGGGAAGCTTGTTCGTGCAGCGGGAGTACTGCTGCCGGTAGCGAGGGCGGCAGCAGCAGCGGCGGTAGCGGCGGCGGTAGCGGTAGCGGTAGCGGCGGCAGAAGCAGCCGTATCAGCGGCGGCAGCGGCGGTGGTGGTGGTGGTGGTGGTGGTTGTGATATCACCGGCAGTGGTATTGGTGGTAGGGATCGGGGTGGGGGGTGCCCATGCCCCCCCCTGCACGCAACCAGAACAATTGGCGGCGGCGGCGGCGGCGGCAATAAGGGTACGGGTTACCGGAGCGCCGACCCGCGAAAGCGTCCGGAGTGGGAGCATATCAAGGGCGCCCGTCGGAAATCGGAGAGCAAGGCGCGGCAGGGACCGTCGATGTTGAAAGAAGCGGAGGGCGTTGTGGCCGGGGCGGAGTCGCTAGCGCTGGAGTCGTTTGTTCCTGGCGCGCGAGAGGTCGCGACCTTGGTGGCGGGGCTCGCGAGGCTAGCGGCGGCGGACCACCGTGGGGACGAGAAGGACATGCGGCGGCGTCTGCAATGGTGTAGGTCGGTGGTGCTGACGCTGGAGCGAGCTCGATCGGTGCTAGGAAAGGTGATTCTGAGTTTTTTTGGCTTGCCGTGGAATTACTTGAGTTGGCTCGGGATTTGGGTTGTGGCTTGGGGTTGGCTTGGCTTGGCTTGGATTGATTTGGTTTGACTTTTTTTTTTTTTTTTTTTTTTGGCTCATCCCATTTATTATCTTCGCCCTTCCTTTTATCTCTCCTCCCTGGTCGTAACTCAGATCCGGGGTCACAAAGTAGGCTCCTCTCCCTCCCCCCCCACTACGGTTCTTGCCTTGCATTTTTATCGCGAGAAGACTTCAGCCTTTTCTTCCCTCGTCGACTCGCATCGAATTGTGCCTGAATGGAAAAAATCAATAGTTTACCTAAAGAACGATGTATTTATATTACGATGTAGAGGGCCGCTTCTGTACGGCTACGTACGTACTGCCATTAAAAACAACTAAATAAAATAAAATAAAATAAAATAAAATAAAATAGACAGTTTCTTACGATTGGAGAGAGTCCCTTCTGTACTGCTTATATTGTTATTATTTCATTTGCCATCTGACAATGTGCAGCTGTTTTATTTCAATCATCATACCATTCACATACTACACCTATCAACCATCCCTGAATACTTGACTGTATTATATACGTACTGCTGTTTCATCGCCATACTATTTGATGCCAATGCTGCTGTGCGCGTGATGGCCTGCTGTACTGGCCTGAGATGCAGGAGTGGCCCGTGTAGCTAGCTAGCTAGCGAAAAGCGGCCTTGAGGGAATACGAGTAGCATCTTTATTTGTTAGGCTACGTATTGCCCTATCTATATGCATATACGAAAGAGTGGCCTCTGCCTGTGCAGCGAGAGAGGCCTGTCTTCAGAAATATTTTGTTTTTGTTTTTGTTTTTGTTCTTCAACAGTAGTGCGTTACTTCGCCCATTCCCCTTCGCGAACTTCATTTGTGCCCCGCGTCAAAAATGCGAAAAAAAAAAAAACAGAGACAAAAATGGTTCTGTTTTTTTTTTTTTGTAGTCGCTGTTTTTTTCTGCCTTCGCCGGCCCCGTACCTGTGTGCCGCTGCCACGGCCGCCGCCGCTGCTGATGCGCGATGACATGCACTCCAAAACATGTTTTGGGCGCAGAAACCCCGCAGAAACTGCTGTCGTTACGCATCGCGATCACTTTTACTGCTGCCTGGTTTTTGTGCAAAGACCGCCCACCTTGGAACCTATCGTGAGCTATTTACGGGGGGGGACATACTGTAGTAATCAGAACCAAATGTGCTTGGTAAAAATACTGTAATATATAGGTTTTTGTGTGTACCGTTGGTCCTGCTTACTATGGCCCCCCGTAAGAGGCGTTGTTGGGGCTATATATGCTGCTGCTGTCTGTTGCTTGTCTCCCCATCAGCGGGGGATGTGAGTAATAAGCCGTGCCTTGACTTTGTTAAGGCAACGCCTTGTGGGCTGGACTTCACGGGTAGTTGCTACTGCGGGGGACCGTAGTAAATAGGACTTACGGTGCATACTAAACTCTATATATTTACATACTTTTACGATCAATATTTAGTCCTATTTACTATGGTCTCCCGTAATAATAGTTGGATTAGTTGGGTGTGGCGAACGGAGCCAACCAGCCGACTTTTTTTTTTTGTTCTTCGTAATTTTAGCTTATATGTAAACGTATATATGATAGCAACAACAAAAAACGCACACGTTGAGCCACAGACGAGCCTGTCCGATACCATTCTGGGCGGAAATGTAAGGAGCGCTTAGGCATCAAAATACTACAATAATAATAAAGGCCCTTAAGTAGACGCATGCTACGGTAGCCTGCATGCAGGTGCACCATGTTTCTGCCTTCTGAGGGTGGTCACTTGAGGAGCTCTACACTAAAACCAAGTCAAAAACTGATTTATAGGAGGAAAATAAAAGGGCTACGATATACATACACCGATGAACAACCCCCATGGCCTAACTACACAAATAAAAAAAATTGTAACACAAGAAATGAATTCCGTCGATTTAGGGTTATTAACCCCTTAATAACCCTCTTAGGACTGCAGTCCCGTTTTGGGGACAAACCACTCTAATTCTAAGTAATTTGTCCCCAAAACGGGACTGCAGTTCTAAAAGGGTTAAGAACTGGTCCCACGAATTTGGGGACAAATTACTTGGAATTAGTGTGGGACAATTTTTCGGTTCTGAATGGGTTAAGGAGCCCCCCCCCCCCCCGTCATTCAGAAATTGTTTCAGCCAAAAAAAGGTATACCTTTCATATGGTAGCACTCGTTCCTTACATTTCCGGCTAGAATTCAGGTACAAAGGCGCACGAGATTTCCGCAAATTACCGCACGCAAATAGTCGCCCTACTGCTGTATGTACTTGTATTATCTTGTGCCTCGTACATACGTGAATATGTTAAGCTAAGCAATGTCTTGAATTGGTAGTTTTTTTTTTTCTGGGCGTTGTATCGTAAGCTTGTAAATATGTGTCACACGCGGAGCAGGGGTTCAATATCCGTGCCTAGCCAACTAATGCCAACTAATAACTTAGTCGGCCAACTAATGCCAACTAATCACTCAATCGTCCAACTATTGTCAACTGGTAACTTAGTCGGCCAACTAATGCCAACTAATCACTTAGTCGGGCAACTAATGTCAACTAATAACTTAGTGGGCCAACTAATGCCAACTAATAACTTAATCGTCCAACTAATGCCTACTAAGTAACTAGTCGGCCAACTAATGCCAACTAAGCAACTAGTCGGCGACTTATACTCACACCCCTGCCCATCAGAATTCTGCATGTCAGGGAAGAGAGTATCACGTAGTAATATATACGTTGCAACTGCTCGCGGCGTGTGTGGCATCGAATCGGCAAAAAAAAAGAAGAATGAAGACAGGTCGAGAACACACCGAGGGATCCCTTACGTAGGAAGGCAAAATTTCTGCTGTATGCATGCGTACTACTCAAACTACTCAATTGTATTACGGAGGTGGACCATTGTGATCAGTAACCAAATATGGTTGTGTAATCAATAACCAAATGCAAGTTTTTCGGGTCCATGCGTAGTGGGTTTTGATTACTATATGTATGGTCCCCCGTGGTAATGTTGGATGTCTCGTATCGAAAATGTTTCATACCTGGGACAGATGATCGATTCCTGCTTCATGATCTACAGTTAGTGGACCTTTCAGGGTAGATACTAACAGATTCATGATCTGTATGATCTGTGTGATCTGTAAGATCTAGCTCATGCTGCCGGGTGAGAGCCGAATAATCTGCATGATCTATGTAGGACGTAGCAGCCGTGTAATCTTCGTGACCTACGACATAGAGCCGCATAATCTGCATGATCTAAGACATAGCAGCCGTATAATCTTCATGGTCTATGTACGTAGAACATATTTCCTGGGTTGGATCTACTTACTCTTCTACAAGATCTTGCACAACATCCTGACAACGGCAGGTTTAGGACCTACTACAGTAGTATACATAACTATTACGGTGGACCATAGTAATTAGGACCAAAAATTGGTACTCTAAAGAGGGAAAGATATAGGTTTTTGTGTTTACCGTAGGTTCTATTTACTACGTATGGTGTATACCGTAACAGAGATCATGATGACCTGACCGACATGTGCTATACACCGCTGAGAATTGAGAATATTCCTGGTAGGCAATATGGTTGACATACGACGTATACAGCATACTCGAACCGGCTCCCACGAGTAACTCTTTACGCCCCGCCACTAAGTAAGGCGGCACCTACACCTCTAGGAGTCAAAGCGCGTCAATCAATCAAGGTGCGGGGGGGATAGCAAAACAAGCGTGCCTGCATGCTCCACGTTCCCGAAGTCTGGACGAACTCCTTGTGGGTCATTTGAGGAGGTTTTCCTGTTAGCGGGAGATGGGGGGGGGGGGCGGCAGCACGAGCACGGGGTCGTCATAAACAGGGGCACTTCAAGACCGAACCAAGGCAGGCGCCACGTGGACTGGGTATTATAGCGATGCATTGCTCACTTTGAGCAGTACGCCGCTAAAGTACGTCAACTACAGTAAAATCTACAGTACAACTTGCCGTACAACCTGATACTTTCGACAGTAGGTCACTACGTACAGGAGGCCTCCGCAACAGTACGTAGGTCGCAGTAGAATTTATCGCACAGCCTATAGACAGTAGGCCACAACAGTAGGTAACTACCGCAGGTCTCTACAGCAAAATACATCGTACACCTTTCGACGACAGGTGGTCGTAGCAGGTATCCACAGCAGTAGACCGCTACAGACCATATCGTACACTCTTAGACAACATCCACAGTAAGTCACTGCTGCAGTAGGTGGACAGCAGTAGGTCACTGCAGTAGGTCTCGTTTAAGTACCGCACACCTTTACACTGCAGTAGGTGAACAACAGTAGGTCACTGCAGTAGGTCTCGTTTAGCTACCGCACACCTTTACACTGCAGTAGGTGAACAGCAGTAGGTCACTGCAGTAGGTCTCGTTTAGCTACCGCACACCTTTACACTGCAGTAGGTGAACAACAGTAGGTCACTGCAGTAGGTCTCGTTTAGCTACCGCACACCTTTACACTGCAGTAGTTCGACAGCAGTAGGTGGGCAGCAGTAGGTCTCGCTTATCTACTGTGTCTTGTCTCTGGGCTCACCCTTGGAGCCTCCCGTCCCTTCCTCCCGAATATTGAAGCCGTGTTTCGTGCCAGCCTCCATCTTGAAAATGGCTTCATTTCGCGGCTTGCGCCACTCCCTGAACAGGCGTTTTTTGTCCAACGGCACCCGTGAAACGGGGTCAGGGGTTGACGGTAAGGGGTGGCCACAGGGGATGGGAGGGGAGGGGGGGGGAGGGCGTGCTTGAAAAAAATGATAATTGCTGCCCACACTCCGTTCAACACTTACGAGCCGGTGCTTACTATTACTATGATTACGAGGTTTCTACAACTACTATTAATAATAGTAGAGCTGTGGGTCAGCATGATCTCACGACCAATAACTAATCGGTAGGTGCTGTTAGCCAACTAACGAATTTAGCCGGCAAGTCGGCTGGCGAAGCCAGCTGATGGCTAGCCGACTTGCCGACTCAGACGGGCGAGCGACGCGAGCTACATCAGCCCCCTCCCGGGCCGACCGACAGGGCCCCGCCCAAACAAAAAAGTGTACCCCGCATTCAACAATCCTTCCTACACGTATGGAAACCAAAATAAGTCGGATAGTTGGCACCTCCGGGAAACGACTATTACAACTATCTCGTAGTCCGACCAAATAACTATTTAATAGTTGGTGCCTAAAGTCGTGCCCATTCACAGCTCTTAAACAACTTCGTAGTAATGGTCTGATAGCAGATATCACTCTGCCCGTAAATACAAGGGTCGTCTTTTTTTCACAAATACGAATACGCAAATGGTCTTCACATTCCGGATAGAGAACCGGTCGCCCCGGTGGGCTAGCAGGTAACCACGAAGCCTGTTAGCGTCGAGATCGCGACTTTGCACGTAGGGACTTTTTCTTGCAAAAAATATCTTGAATAGCGGAAAGCGCGAGAGCGTGAGTTAGCAAAGTTCGATGAAAATCGACGAGCGTTGGGAAGGCTGAACCCTCTGCGCGATAAAAATCAAGGCAAGAACCGTAGTGGGGGAGGAGGGAGAGGAGCCCACTTTGTGGTCCCGGATCTGAGTTACGACCAGGGAGGGAGGAAGACGGAAGTGCGAAGATAATAAATGGGATGGAAAAAAAAAAAAACGACCCTCGCATCCCTACAATGCCGGGACGGAGCATGTCGGGCTTTCGCCGACACCAGGCAGACATTGCTTGCACCAAGCAAGCGCGAAACGCGAAGCGCCGTGAGGTGTTCGGCGAGTCGCATGAAGGATGAACCGCATCCTACTAAGAACCTCTTGTGAGGCGGACTCGCATATGGATGACAGCTTCAATGAGTTCAGGGGGGGGAGTAAACGAGTAAACGGCTTCCATCGGAACCATGTACTTTACAGCGTGCAAAGCCGGGGGAGAGGCGTTTTTTCACGGCTGACGATCAAAATGCACACAATTTGACGACAGTTATAAGTATCTAGGGTTGTCACAGGTCGGGGCAACCCTCGCGAGTCAGGTCGGGTTGGGTCGGGTAAGGGTGACCAGGTCCGACCCGTGAGTGTTGTTGGTTGGGGCAGTACGATTTGGCTTCGGCGAGTAGTCGCGCCTAAATTTCTCCCGCGACTACTCCCATTCACACACCGAGTGTCTCCGAACAGCACCGACGAGGGGCGTACAGGACGTGGCCACTGAAAAACTCCTAACCCGACCAGACCCGACCCGACCCGACCCTTGAGATAAAAAAAACTTCCTGATCCGACCCGCGGATCGGGTCATGACCCCTCCAAACATCCTGCTGCGGGAGTTCCTACACCTATATGTAGCGACATCTTATGACACTATGTTTACCTCTCTCCTTTTTTTTCGTTTTTCTTTTTTTCAGGCTACAAAAAAGGGCGATGACGACAATGACGATAACAACGACGACGCCGCCGAAAGAAAACGCCTCCTACAACTCCTGGAGGACGTCCAGGAGTCCGTCGGAGACATGGTGGAAATCGTGCAGTCCTACAAGAACAAGCACGTGGTGTCGGAGGTGTTCTTCTCGACGCTGTTCCGGCGGCGGCAGGACGAGGCCGACGAAGCGATTAGATCTGCCGAAGAACACCTTGAGGTGAGACCTGGGTGCCGGGTCGGGCCGGGCCGGGCCGGGGGGGGGTTTTCTCATCACCCGTGTGATAGGGTATGTATAGTGTTCAAGTGTTATCTTATCGCCCCGTGAGATACGGTATAGTCTTGATGTGATATAGTCACCTGTGTGATACGGTATCGTCTTCACGTGTTATCTTATCGCCCGTGTGATACGTTATACGTAGTCTTCATGTGTGATCTTATCACCGGTACAGTCTTCTTGTATACACCCCCACAATTATGACATTTCCGCCCAAAGTAGTATATGCGTACGGCGTTTTCCATGACAGCAGTCAGCAATGCGATACTCCATGACAAGAGTCAGCAACCCGATATTCCGGGGAAGGGAGGGGCTCCCTTTAGCCCGTTGTCGCCTTCACCGAATTCGGCACAGCAGTACCAGCGGTCGTTCGCGCCTCCCACGGCAGCCAGCCGCACCCCGTGCTACTACGTACATGCCGCCCTTGCGTGTCTCCAGCATGTGGAGAGAACGGTGTGCACAACAACGGTACGCAGGAGCAACAACAGCAGCAGTGCCGCCCCCCCCCTCAACATCCTTCGACGCTGCCATCCATATGGCAAGAAAGCCCGCCTACTGCAGGAAGCGGTGCTTAGTAGAGGATGCAGCTCACCCCCTTCATGCGACTCGTCCAACACCTCACGGCGCTTCGCTTCGCTTCGCTTCGCGCTTCTTTGTGCAAGAGCAATGTCTGCCTGGTCGGTGAAAAAAAAGACTCGACGTGCTGCCGTCCCGGCATTGTACGTCATACGGAGATGCGAGGGCCCAACGTTCACACGACTACGGCCATGCATGACATGGAGAGTACACCCCCCCCCCNGGGGGGGGGGTGTACTCTCCATGTCATGCATGGCCGTAGTCGTGTGAACGTTGGGCCCTCGCATCTCCGTATGACGTACAATGCCGGGACGGCAGCACGTCGAGTCTTTTTTTTCACCGACCAGGCAGACATTGCTCTTGCACAAAGAAGCGCGAAGCGAAGCGAAGCGAAGCGCCGTGAGGTGTTGGACGAGTCGCATGAAGGGGGTGAGCTGCATCCTCTACTAAGCACCGCTTCCTGCAGTAGGCGGGCTTTCTTGCCATATGGATGGCAGCGTCGAAGGATGTTGAGGGGGGGGGCGGCACTGCTGCTGTTGTTGCTCCTGCGTACCGTTGTTGTGCACACCGTTCTCTCCACATGCTGGAGACACGCAAGGGCGGCATGTACGTAGTAGCACGGGGTGCGGCTGGCTGCCGTGGGAGGCGCGAACGACCGCTGGTACTGCTGTGCCGAATTCGGTGAAGGCGACAACGGGCTAAAGGGAGCCCCTCCCTTCCCCGGAATATCGGGTTGCTGACTCTTGTCATGGAGTATCGCATTGCTGACTGCTGTCATGGAAAACGCCGTACGCATATACTACTTTGGGCGGAAATGTCATAATTGTGGGGGTGTATACAAGAAGACTGTACCGGTGATAAGATCACACATGAAGACTACGTATAACGTATCACACGGGCGATAAGATAACACGTGAAGACGATACCGTATCACACAGGTGACTATATCACATCAAGACTATACCGTATCTCACGGGGCGATAAGATAACACTTGAACACTATACATACCCTATCACACGGGTGATGAGAAAACACATACCGTATACCACACGGGTGATAATATAACACTTGAACACTATACATACCCTATCACACGGGTGATAAGATAACACTTGAACACTATAGATACCCTATCACACGGGCGATAATATAGCACATACCGTGTACCACACGGGTGATAATATAACACTTGAACACTATACATACCCTATCACACGGGTGATAAGATAATACCCTCCGCCCCGGACGACTTCTTTTCAGGTAGTTTTCTCGACCAAAGGGGAGAGTGCGAGCGCTATCCGTATGATATAAGGGAAGCGTCTACGGCAATATCTCGATAAGATACTATCACCATAGCCACCATTTTCGGTGTGTCTTACCCCCATAATTTATGAACCGAATGACTGACTTGTATTGCATGTTATACATATATATATATGCGGTCTTTACATTTCCGCCCAGAGCTGTATTATTAATATATATATATATAGTTTATACTTCGTATATACTTACTGTAGTATTAAACAGCCGTGAGATCGAGGATATTTCGTCGATACTCATTTTAGCAAGCTGTGTGGGATACTTCGATCGCACGTACTACGTACGGGTTTTACATGTCTTCATGCGGGATGTATACATCATCCCGTGTGTGAGGAGAACATTCATTAAGTGCCAGGCATGGCGCAATGAAGAAGCCGCTCCATTCCCAGGTACTACTACTCGCGCTGCAGGAGGCAAAAAGTGTTGGAAGACTTGCGGCAACAAAAATGTACAATGTTGTGGCCCCCGTGTCGGTTGAAGACATCCGCTATATGCTGGCTGTGGCCGTTTCATTTTCGTTGCCAAGAGTCGTTGACAAGAGTCGTTGACAAGAGCCATTGACAAGAGTCGTTGACAAGAGTCGTTGACAAGAGTCGTTGAATTGCGGAAACAAATGCGTCTAATCGGTTTGGTATGTCGGTTAGTTTACTGCGTCTGTCTTCGTTTTCTGGTTCTTCGCCAACTTGTTTTCCGCAATTGACAACACGCTAAACACTGTCGGTTGGCCGAACATACATACGAAGTAACAATGAACTTTTCCGTGGTTGTCCTCTTTCGGGGTGGAGTGCTTATGAGTGATCAAGGTTGAATCTCATGCTACACATTGGATATGGCAATAAAAATAACAACAACAACAACAAAATAATAGAAAGCTCATAGTCATCATACGAACAACAACAACAAAAACAAAAAGAGCAACAACAATAATGCTAACAATGTCTCGGGGGATGTCGCCGTTGTCAAAGGCACGAAGCTATCTGGGGTATGACCCTCCAAAAAAAACAAATGTAGGGTCATACCCCATACACAGCACGAAGGACCGTCGACCAAGATCAACGCTTGTTTCCGCTAGCAATGGCTATGGAATTTGACAGATCCGTTGACTTGACAAATGCATTAGCTAACTACTGTATGTACTACTGACAATGGCACTGATATTATTATTATTCCATTTGCCATGTGACAATGTGCAGGTCTTATTTCAATCATACCATTCACATGCACCTACCAATCACACCTAAATACTTCTATATACTTGACAAACTTATACCAAGAATGCAGTTCCCCTTATGAATGCCTTTACCGACTACTACTGTTGACTGTTGACCGACGCTTGACCGCTCAGATCTGAAACGGTTTAGTTTTCTTGTTTCGGAGTGCTTCTGAGTGGTCAGCGTTGAAGCTCATGCTACACATTGTCGGATGGCAAGGGTGGTAATAATAATAATAATAATAATAATAGTTGGTAGCTCCCTTGACTCGTTTTTTTCATCGTATTATGTTCGCCCTTCTTTTTTCTCTCCCTCCTACGCGTAATCGCAACTCAGATCCGGAGTCACACAGCAGACTCCCCCCCCTCCCCTGACTATGGTTTGCGAATTGCATTTTTTATCGCGAGACGACTTCAGCCCTTTCTTCCCTCGTCGACTCACGCCGAATTGCGCCTACCCATGCTAGGCGCTCTCAGCAATTTATGTCCCTTTTTGTTTTTCAACTTTTTACAAACACATTGCGGAAAACAGGAGCTAAATCACACTCCTATATACTACGTAACAACGACTTGATAGTTTGATAGATCCGTCGACGTGCGGGAAACACGAAGAAAACACAGCAAAATCATGTTTTTGATTGTTTTTTGTGGACACCGGCCAGAAAGTCCAAAACCCTGACACCGCCGGGCTGCTACTTATGGTGTACCGTGCTTCTTTTTTTAGTATTCATTCACCCACGCTCCCTCATGGAATACATGCTACTGTAGTTAGCGTGCACCTATATAGATACAGCAGTAATTATGTCTGAGACTTTTCACTTGATTATAGTACAGAATATTCAATGACGCATGCGACGATGGAGGTACAGAGTACGTAGCACTTTTTTTGGCTGTTTTTTTTTCTGAATGATCGGGCTCCTTAACGGGCTCCTTAACCCATTTAGTACTGCAGTCCCGATGCGGGGACAAAACACTTGGAATTAGAATGAAATATGTAGTTCTGTACAGTGCAGTTCTATAAGGGATGACCCAAAAACCTACGTATTTTTTGGTGGTCGATTGGACTTTTCTGACGCTGCACATTAAAAAGGATGGCAGAAAAATAACATACAGAAACGCAAATATATTATACCAGGGCATATACTTCGCGATGGATGGATGGATGACACGTCAGCAGCGTTATCCTGGGACACGTATTTTTTGTATGTTTTTGTGTTCTTTGTCCGCATGTTGCCCTGCCGCTGACATGTGTTGCAGTTGTTCCGAGAACAGAAACCTCCCGCTAACACATACGAAGCATATATATATACATACGTATGTATGTATGTACATGAACTAAAGGGCGAGCTGGATCAAGGTGGGATAGCGTGCGTAGTCGAGAAAGTTTGGAAGGATAGGTAATATAAGTGTAGACGGGTGGGTGCAATTTTTGAATTAATGACGTCAGCTGGTGTGGATTAATTAATTTTGACATACGAGGGACACGATATACGACGACATATTTTGTTGTTATTAATAGCGCGGGCGCGTTTTTTTTCTTTTTTTTCCCTTCTCTTTATGAGGAAAGACGGCCCATCTTTTCTTGTCTGCGAGACCCCAGAGGGGAGAAGGAAGGGCTGTAGCAGGGGAGGGCTAACTTTACCGCCGAGCAGCACTCTCGACCTGACCGCGACGCGAGGGCACGAGGAGGAATAACAAAACAAATGTTAAAAGAGATAAAAACCACAACCACTTTTGGGGTTGTACATTTACGGGGGACCATAGTAAATAGGACCAAATATTGTTAGTAAAAATAGGTAAATATATAGGTTTTTGTGTGTACCGTAAGTCCTATTTACTAGTGTTTACTATGGTCCTCCCTAATAGCAGTCAGCGCTGATGACTGGTAGTTTAGTGGTTTGACGTACCTCTTATATATCAGCAACATTAGCACAATCCGGCCATTTTTTTTTTTTTCAACAAACCACCTGAAATTATCATGAGGCCCTCTTCTTTCAGCTAAGCCCGAAGCTCGGACTTTACCCCGCCAAGTATTGCAATCCCTATCAACAAACATTCGGTATGTATCGATCATTACATGGTACATTATTTACGCTTGTTTGAAGCGCAATCTGCAATTCGTCGACACAATTTCGTCTGCTCAGGCTTCGGCCTCCTCAATTTGCTCGTTAACTCCCCCCCTCCCTCAGCCCTTAAAGTGGGACCGCCCCCCCGTCTTAAGGGACAAATTACTTGGGATTGGAGTCAACTATATGTGTATATACAGAGTTGCCCCCTGCTTCGTCTCGAAAGGGATGCGCGGTCAACGGTCAAATGGCTACGTAAAAGGCAAGCAAAAAATGAGTACCCCTCCCCCCCCCCCCCCTCCCCTCCCTCCCCTTCCTCCCTCTCTGTTCTGTCCTTTCTCGTCCCGTTCGCTTGAAGCCCTCGGCAACGGAAGATGAACCGGGGCACCAGCGAAAAAACCCGCAGGTATGATATATGCGTGGTGCAGTGGTTGCTATGCTACTGTGGTGGTAGCACTCCTGACTTCTATTACGGGGGTGTATTAGAAGTACCACTCTGACCGGGAATATAAGGACCATTTCTACATTAACATGTAATTGAAATGGTCCTTATATTTCGGATTAGAGTGGCAGAAATCAAAACCCACGACAAACCCTCAAAGACTAGGTTTCCCCACATGTTTCCACACACAATAGTTGATTCTGATTGATATGTTCCCCTGTAATATTGAGGTATTATTTGGGTTTCAGCACTATTTAGCGGCGGTTTAGGGTATACGCGTGTGGGACGCGAGGAATGGGGTCGGTCGTAAGGACGTAAAAACTATGCTGGTTTACAAGCAGAGTCCTTTTCCTGGCGCCGTAAAAAATCTTCTTTCCTGACAACCATAGACTACAACTGCTGTAGCAGTTGCTTCAAAACTATCTACAGCGGCAGCAGCGGCAGCAGCAGCAGCAGCAGCAGCAGCAGCGGCGAGGCCATCTGTTGCGACGAAATTGGTCCAAAGGCTAAACACGCTACATGCAGCAGCACTTTTTACAGCTAACCAACGAGGAATGATTTGCACTTGGATCATAGAACGAACCGCACAAAACATGTCCTTCAAGCGAAGGCCTACAAAGCCTCGAACTCTAGCTCTAACCCCCAAACCCTACCCACCTTCAGAACTGCACGCACATTTTTTCGAACAAGCTACTCACCACTCTGTTCCGAAATATGACGTCCGTTTAGGTCCGTTTAGGTTCATTATTCATTAAAAATTGTGTTCATATTTTCGGACATATTGGTATAAAATAGCGTGGAATACTCTTGTCACAGTGGAAGAAGAAATCACACTCGGACAAATCAACAGATCATTCCCACAGTTCATGATCTAGATCTTTCAGGGAAGATATATCCCTGATCTGCATGATCTGTATGATCTAGCTCATGTTGCCGGGAGGGAGCCGTTCAATCTGAACGATCTATGACATGATTCCTCTGTTGGATCTGTACTTACACGGATCCTGAACCACATCTTATAACGGCTGGTTAGATTGTTTAGATGATCTAGAGCGTGATATATCAGAGGTGTGAAAGAGCTGTAGCCCTAACCTTGCGTCACTTGTACAACTGCTCTACCCTCCCCTATGAACATCGAGTACCCCCCCCCCCCCCCCTCCTCCCGCGTACGCTATGAAACCCCAGCACATTTTCTTCACGCAGTTAAGACAAAAAACCTAAAACCTCCGCTTGAATCCGCGTCAACCACACACAGACTCAGGGCATCTTAGGGAAGGCGGAGAAGAAGCGCAGACAGCGGCAACAGGACCAGGTCGACATCCCCGCCGACGATGTGGAGGTGATGCGCGACGAAATCCTCGGCATGGGCGGGTTCGGCGCGGTGTACCTGGCGGACTTCAAGGGCCTCAACGTGGCCGCCAAGCTGGTGACTTTTAAGGCTAACGTTACCCTCGGCCAAGACGCTGCCCCCGCCCCTGCCGACCCCGGCTCCGCCTGCGCTCACCTTGAGGGTAGAGGCGGCGCTGGTGTCCCCGGAGTTGTAGAGGAGGAGGCGGTGGCGGCGGTGGCGGCGCCGGTGAGTGACGCGGAGCTGAACCAAAAGGCGCGCCGAAGGGCCGCCGTGTCGCTCGCTAGGAGGGCCGCGGCGTGCGCCCGGACGGAAGCTCGCCAGCGCCTGGCGGTCGCGCGTGAGCTGGAGGCCATGAAGCGGCTGCGCGGCCCGCACACGGTGCACACGTACGGGGCTGTCACCTCCTTGAAGGATGAGCTGGTGCTGGTGATGGAGTTCCTGCCTGGAGGCGATTTGCTGATGAGGCTGCAGAGGGCGAGGAGGCCCCTGGAGGACGGCACCCTGAGAGGCATCGTGAGGGATGTTTGCTCCGGGATGGCGTTTTTGCACGGGGAGGCGTTTGTCCACGGGGATTTGAAGTCGGCCAACGTCCTGTTCGACGCCAATGGAAGGGCCAAGGTAATATATATTAACACGCCGAGCTCGTTCTGTTTTTCTCCCGAGGTGTACGTTTGTTTTTGCTATGCACAGTTATGTGTAAAGTACCGGTTAGTTTTGTTTAATGTTTTTGCAAGGTATTTTATTCTTCCACTCGAGGTGTTCAGGCTCCCACTCTAGAGTTGTTGGAGCCTGTCCTCTGACCACGGTCTAGATGTATGGCGACGAGATATTGCGAGAACAACAGCATCACCAAACAACAGGCATAGTTGTTTTTTGTTGTGCTGATTTCTTGTATGCGTGCGTGTGTTTGCGTTAGCGATTAGTTCGTGTGAGAAACGTGTGTGGCCATGTTTATATGTGTGAAAAAAAAGTGTGAGTCTTCGTGGGAGAGAGATGGCGTGTGCTTGTGTGTGTGACAAGATATAAGTATTCGTTTTTTAGGAAATATGTAGTATGTTCGAGTGTTGGTAGTATGTGTGTCTGTGTGCGCTCGTGTGCGTACTTGAGCGGCAACGGAATCTTGTTTACCGGCGAACCGTGCGCCACGAGTAAGCCGTCACACGCTACAGAGGCAATAACGATTCATTTATCTTCGCAGCATTCGTCGGGACGCAAGTTATTGTACAAATACAACGATGTTGTTTCCAGATCCCTCTCATGCCCCCTTAGCCACGTCTGACGCACTGAAATAAACCACGGTGCTCTAACACGGCATTTTAGGGATGCGATATAGTCGTACGACTACGGCCATGCACGGCAATAAGTATACCCCTCCTCTCCTCTCCATCACCGGCCGATGACCGGACTATCAATAGCTCGCCGGCACTTCTTCAAATGCCTGGTAGTTAATTTCCGATGCGGTTCCCCAAAAATACAGCCGCAAAATGATCTTCACAAATATACAAAAGTGCTGAACGATGCGGCTAGCAAAACGGTGTGTGGTTACGGCCCCGTGCTTTTTTGCTTGCACCCTCCGATTCCCCCGCAGATGCAGCTTGATGCGCCGCGCGGTGCCAAGCGATGCGCTCGGCCCTCACCCCCCACCTTTTCCAGATCCTTTCTATCGCCCCCCTGGAAGCCGCCGCGAATCCTGTTTTGACCCCCCAGCACAGACGACAGACAGCGTCGGCATTGCATCTAGACACACATCGGGCAGATGCTCGGTTTCCACTTGATGATTCTAAACCTTTCAGCGCAGATACATTCTTGATCTGTACGTACAAGGGATCTAAGTTCATGTTGCTGGGTGGGAGTTGTATAACCTGGGTACTATCTACTGTAGGACAAAAAATCAAATCCTGGGTTAGATCTGTGTATACTTTACACAGACCCTACGTACACAACGTATCATGAACGGCAGGTTAGGGTCTACTAGACTATCTCGTGCATTAGGTCGTGATCTATCCCGAATTTGTTTCTGAGGTCTAGATTCTGCATGAAAAAAAATCCCTCGCAGTCGCTTGTCGTTTTTGAAACGGGACGCTATATTCGATCACGACTGAAAAACAAACTCCTGCCCCCCCCCCCCCCCCCCCCCCTTTTTTTTTTCCTTTCCTCGCAATCCCCCGAAACACTTTTTGATAACCCTGGCAGATCGCGGATTTGGGCACCCCATTGTGGACGCAGAACACGAATCGCATCGCCACCTACTCGGCTCGGCCGGGAGGGCTGATGAGTCTCCCATGGGCTGCCCCTGAGGTGAAAGGGGCCAAATGTATATAATATAACCTGGAAGTGTGCGGAGAGGGGAGGGGGGGCGACCAGAAACATCATGTAGGCGCGACACGGTGGGGGGTCAGAGATAGCATGTATGCATGGCGAGGGAGGGGGGGGAGGGGGGGTACTGATGTCATACATGGCCGTAGTCGTATGGAGGGCTTTCACCAAAAGCGTGCAGCGGACAGGGGATGGTCTCAGTTCGTCCCCTGGCTTTCCTTGTGGCTACGTATAGTTAAAGCTTTCTGTGGTAAACCGATTTTACTGCTGGGGTTGTTGTTAGGGCAATGGCTACCAGGGTTCGTCTCTCCTCGCTGCGATTGAACCGCCTGTAAAATGCTGTTATGCGCCTGCCTGCCTGCCTGCCTCGAGACCGCAGGGCGCTCCCTACTGGTGTGCGTACACGCCTTGAGACCACAGCCGCTCCCTACGCATACGGGGGCGTATGCATACATGTATCCCAGCAGCTCAACGCGCAAACAGCAGTGGCATCTGTTTTTTTTTCTAGCTTTTAAGCTATGCAGCAAACTACTATTGATACGTGCTCTGCCTAAAAACTCGAGCATGCCAATGCCCCCGGTGTAAGTAACATTACTCGAAAAAGGCGAAGCATTTACCTCTACCCACCGCCCGGTGAAAAAATAACATTTCTCCAAAGCGAAGCCTTTACCTACCCCCCCCCCCCCCCCCCCCCCCCCCACACACACACCCTTCCCTACAACTCTCGCCCTCCACAGGTCTTGCGCAGAGAACGGGCCAGCTTCAAGAGCGACGTGTACAGCTTCGGCGTGGTGGTGTGGGAGTGCCTGACGCGCAAGATCCCGTGGGCAGGGGTAACCGGCGTGGACAACCTATCGCGGGCCGTCAAGAGAGGGGAGCGACCTGTCGTGCCCGCCGACGCGCCCGCCGACCTCGCGTCCATCACGAAAGCGTGCTGGGCTAGCGACCCCGCCGCTCGTCCGACGCTCGGGCTCGTCCTGGCTGAGCTGGACAGCCGTGTCCACGAGAACGGCGCCGTAGTCGGCGGCGAGAGCGGCGGGCCCGTCGGTGCCGGTGGTGGGGACGCCGAGGCCGGGGGGGTGCTGACGACGGCGATGGCATCTTGAAGCGCCACTCGCGGGAGAGCGTGCGTTTTTTACGTGATCTGACGGGCCCACCCACCGCGCCACAACCCGGCGAGTGCGTCCTCTGCGAGCGCGGCCTTTTTTGCGAAGGCCTTGCGAGGCGCCGCAGCTGTTGTTGCTGCTGCTGCTGCTGCTGCTATGATTGCTGCTACCGCTGCAGCTGCTGCGAAACAGGAGGAGAAAGTCAGAGAGAGAGAGGAGTTTTATCAGTTCGAGGCCCATTTGCGGCCCGTTTTTCACAACCCACCCACCCACCCACCCACCCATCCACCCACATGTGGCAGTAGTTTGTTCTGCTACGGGCAAATATTATAACGCCGAGACGACGAAGAAGGCTGGGCAAAGGAGGTCACACGGCGTAGGGAGGCGTTTCGTCTCCCCCATAAAACAGAAAAGGGAGGGCTGGCAAGCCGTTTTTTTTTTCAGTACCACCATTGGGTGATTTATATTTGGTACATTTCGAGCCCCGAAATCACAATCTATTGCAGCGCGTCTTTCGAATACGAAATACCTGTGCAGCAGGAGGGCATATTTCCCCTGGGTTAGATTTGCCGTTCCTCCTCTCACCCAACAAGAACATCCCTTAACCGAAAACCTTGCATGGGTCCAACCACCCCCATCGCAACATCCCCCCCAGCTGATTGGCAGGTAGACGCAAAGTAGCCCCTTGGACTGCAGCGTGGAGGGGGGGGGGGGGGGCTGCTGGGGGTCAGCGGGTGCGCATTACTACGTATAGCCCGATAGGGGCGGACATTGGTATTTGTTTTATCCCCCATCTACTCTCAGGAGGAGAAGGGCTTGTATTGGTGGGGTCCTTCTCGCCAGTGGTGGAGGGCTGCCTGCCCCACCCAGTCCCAATACCGTAAGCTAGCGGCGCACTACTGCGCTAGTGACTTGAGTAACTAAAAAAGCGAAACACGCTCGAGCCAAATGGTAAGAGTTTTGGCTTTTTCGATAACGCTGTATTTTGCCAGAGTAAAATACAAGAAAAAAAAAAATAGTAGCGTGAGCTCCTGCTGGCTACGTATACATTTTGGCGGAAACCGCACACGGATGGATTGCATCATGGGGCTGGACTGGAAGTTTTTTTTTTTTGAGTTTTGTTATATTTTTTTATTGGTGAAAAGGCGGTTGTGTATTCAAGAGAAGGCGGGATTAGGACCCGCCTATAAGGATGTTTAAAACGGGAGCACACATGTACCCGGTGCACAAGAGTTTTTTGTTTTCGCTTGCTCGTCAGAGCCGGCCACAGGGCCGGTTTGATCCTCTCCAAGAGCTACTGTGTGAAGCGTCACAACCAGCGACGGCAGGGGGAGGCACGAGTACGTGCACGTTAGACGATTTTTCGGGGTATTGCTGTGGGTCTAGCTAGGTTTCCTCAGCAGATATTTATATCTCTAATCGCACGGTAAAGCTATAACCAGGTTCTATTTTGTCCGGGGCGTTTAGGTACTCATATTTATATACCCAAACGGTCCTTATATTATATGTCTGGAGAGAGTGGTGTAGACAATGGGCTGGAAAAAAAAAATCAGCTCCTTTACGTAAACAGTGTAGATGTATAATGTCTTGTCTTTGTTTCGTTATTTGTGGGACTTTTTAGCATGTTTTTTCTCTCCGAGCGAGTACACGAGTACGAGTACCAGGTGTATATATATTTGCATTTTCGTTAGTTTTTTATCTGTTTTTTGTTTTGTTTTCCCTTTCAGACCGTGGGGCGTCCTGACGTGCGACCACAGACTACAGTCGAGAAAGACATTTCGGCGATGAATCAACCAATGTGACAACGATTTCATTAATAGTAGGGTGTATAGACTCTGGGGGTACCGGGATACCTACCCGGGTATATACTCTTGGCGTAGACCGGAGCACTTACCCTGGATTTTACTCTGAGTACCGGGGTACCTACCCTGGATACAATACTCTGAGAGTACCGGGGAATACCTACCCGGGTACATACTGTGGGGGTACCGGGGTACCTACCCGGGTACATACTCTGGAAGTATCAGGGTATCTACCCGGGTATAAATCTGGGGTTACCGGGGAATACCTACCCGGGTATATACTCACGGCGGTACCTGCTCGATTACCAGTGTTCATTTTACCATAATAAAACAGCCGATTTTCCTAATTGAGAATTGCCTTTCCGATAAGAATGAAAATCGATTTTAGTACTTTGTTATTGTTTAAGAGTTGTATTTCGCTCACGATCAAAATTTGACCTAGAAAATATGTTCCTCGATGGTAGGTATCGATCCACAAAAAAAAATTGAAATCGGCCTTGACAGGCTCGAAACATCAAGGATTTAAGGGAATTTGCATTTATGAGCGAGGTCCCTCGCCCACAAATACAGCTTTTCTGGGATCCTCGATATCTTGAGACTGCCGATGCCGATTTCGTTTGTTTTTTTTGTCATCGACGGGTGTTACAACTGACAATAGTTTACAGTGAAAAAAATGGCTGTAAGGGAAGTACATCTCTTACAATTCAAAAAACAATATTTTCGATTTTCATTCTCATCGGAAAGGCAATTCTCAATTAGGAAAATCGGCTGTTATTAACAAGATTTGGTATCCGAGTACCTCAGGGCATACACCAGGTATTCTATTAACACACCACCCATGCAAATTAGAAGCAAATGGCAAAAACAACAGTAAGTAGTAGTCGTGAGTATTTATATCATATGGGTGGACTGTTTACACGGTCTGAGACCTCGTGTATCTGCCACCATCGCTCATTTCACGCGATGGCTGTTCCCAAGTGGCATCTTATTTTACCTTCCATTCATTTGGTTGATGCGCGCGAGTTGGGTGTGTTTTAGCAGTTCCGTTCGGAGAAAAGAACCGAAAAAAAAAATGTGCGGTGCTTCTCAAGCCGCGCTCGCACGCCTCCCATACTCCTTCTTGAAATGTGCAAGGCGTATACACGCCGCTTGAAAACGTGTAAAAACCAGGCGGCGAAATGCCCGGCAGAAAACGCTTTGCTTGAAAGTGCATTCGAGCGAAAAGGCCCTGGAAACATAGCCTTACGACTTTTGGAGCCGGCAAAAGGGATACAACAGTAAAACGACCGAAGCGCCGTAACGTCGTGCAGACGCTTTTTTTTTTTTGCATCCCGTTTGTTATCTTCGCCCTCCTTTCTCTCTCCTTCCTAGTCGTAACTCAGATCCGGGGTCACAAAGTAGGCTCTTCTTCTTCCTCCCCACTACGGTTCTTGCCTTGCATTTTTATCGCGAGAAGACTCCCGCCCTTTCTTCCCTCGTCGACTTGCATCGACTTGCGATATGTCACCATATCATATACGTACCAGGTATACAGCTTAAAAACACGCTGGCCCACGCATGCATGCATTCCGGATGAGCATGCAGACAAGCACCTCTTTTTTTGTGAGGAGCCAGCCGTACTGTAAGACAAAAGGGGAGGCGGTGGAAAAGACCAACGGTAAAAGGAAAGTACAAGAAAAAACATAACACAATAATGACGACCAAGTTATAGTGTTGTATCGTATGTATGCGATTCACAAATAAATCTGGGCAACACGGCACATACATATTTTACGAACCAATAGTACTGTAGTACCCCCCCGGCCAGTACCCCCCCGGCCAGTACCCCCCCGGCCTGCCTCCCTGCTGAGGTAGGCCGAGGTCCGCAAGTGGACTTAAACCTCGAAAGACCACCCAACCCAGACGGATACACGGTCCCTAGCACCGTTCAGAGGGGGATCCTGAGTCTGGCAGTCGGGAGTTACCGCTATCGTGAGATCAGGGTAACTCGCGACGCAGCTAGCTCGGGTGGCTGCAGATGGAGTTACACCCTAACGCCCCGGCTTGGACACCGGGGCCATGCAGCAGCAGAGAGCACGGAGAGGGTGGCGGAGTGACCGCACACCGTGTGGGTATGCACCAGAGAGAGGAAGGAGGAGAATCCAGAGCTGGGGGGTCGAGCCGCTCCGGGATGAGGCGTATCTCTGGTACAACAGACACGCACCGGGTTAACTTTTTTTACTATACCCCGAGAGTGCGCAAAGCAACAGGAAAAAAAACAGAAAAAAAGGGAACGAAGGAGGAAAAGGAGGGGACGGGCGAAGCGCAGGCTGGCTAGGAAGGCACCACGCATCGCCCGGGAGAGGCAGCAGAGTACACTTGTTAGGGTAGCAACCTGGAATGTGCGGACTCTGGCTGTAAAAGGGGCTAACGGCTATGGGAGAGCCTGCAGCATCCTGTACGAGGCAGCGAAACAAAACGTTTCGGTGTTAGGGATACAGGAGACAAGGAGGGCAGGCCGAACAGAATTCGCAGCAGCGGGGTTCCGGGTTTTCTGCTGTGGCACGGAGACAGGTGGAACACACGGTGTGGGAATAGCCGTAAAAGAGTCAATGTGCCGGAACTCTGCATACACCACCGACTATATCGATGAACGCCTTATGGCCATGAGGTTTGAGATAACGGGCCACCGCGGAGCCGTCAACTTCGTAGCTGTGTACGCCCCAACAGAGGTCGCCACCGCCGACAGCAAGCATAGGTTCTGGGAAAAACTTGACAGCCTCGTGCGGGGGATCCCTGCCAAGGAGTGTGTCTACGTACTGATGGACGCCAATGCGCGGACGGGAGAGAGGGTGGATGGAGAGGACGAACGTATCATGGGCGAGCACGGGCGTGATAAGCTGAACGACAATGGCAGGCTACTGCTGACCTTCGCAACGGACAACAGACTAGCAATCACGAACACCTTCTTCCCCACACGTAAGGGTGGGATATGGCACACATACAACGGCGTATCGGGGGACGAATGCCGGCGCATCGATTACATCCTCACGCGACAGGCACACCGCGGCCGAGTGTCCAACGTAGTCGTCGTTCCCCAACCGGTACGCCCAGTAAAGGCGGACTCAGACCACAACATGGTGGTAGCCACCGTCGACCTCGGTGGCAGACTTGCCCACAACCGAGCAGTGCGGACCAAACCGAAACAGCAGCAGTTCAGCCGACAGGAATTGCAGGTCGAAACAGCACGACGGGCGGTGAGCGAGCGGTTCATCCACAACCTCGATCAACAACCAGGTGAGCCAGCGACCACCACAGCGGGGATGGCGACGTTGTTTACCAATGCCCTCCTCGACGCGGCGCAGACAGTACTACCCGAGGAACCGCGGAGACGACGCACGCAGGAGTGGTGTGAGACCCCAGCGACGAGAGCAGCTTTGGAGGAGGCCCTTGCCAAGCGGCGGGAAGCGCGCCGCGCGATGAGGGGCAATTGGACCACAGCGACATGGAGGACCCTCAAAGCAGCATGTAAGGGAGTGACCGCAGCAGTCGAAACGGGCATTTATGCCCACCTCGATAAGTACGTGGCGGAGCTCGAAGCGGTCTACAAGGACCGCGACATGAGAGGGCTGTACAAACACCTTAAGAGATCAGTGGGCCTCAGCGGGAGACAAGCGGGGGGACAGCAGTTCGTCACGGACGAGAATGGCGTGCTGCTCCGGAGCAAGGAAGACATCCTCCAGCGGTGGGCGGGATTCTTCGGCACCCTCCTCAACACCAAGTCCCCCACCCTGAACCCAGACATCGCCGAAAAAGTGACGCAACGACCAGCGACGCGAGCCACCCGACGGTTGGGAGCGGCGCCAGACCTCGAGGAGGTGGAACGGGCAACGAAAGGCCTGCAGAACTGGAAGGCACCCGGCCATGACTCCCTCCCTGCCGAGTTGCTCAAGATCGATGACGACGAACCCGTCGTCCTGGAGCGCCTTCATGCCATCCTCGTCGACGTGTGGAACGGAGGAGAGATCCCGCAAGAGTGGAAGGATGCAACCATCAAAGTGCTGTACAAGAAGGGCGACCGGTCCAACTGCAACAAAATTCAGGGGGATCTCGCTGCTATCGCA
Source organism: Saccharina japonica (assembly GCA_008828725.1). Taxonomy (NCBI): domain Eukaryota; class Phaeophyceae; order Laminariales; family Laminariaceae; genus Saccharina; species Saccharina japonica. The sequence continues at coordinate 70,283 of MEHQ01002158.1, forward strand.
CGTAGGCAAGGTCCCCGCCAAACTCATCACCAACCGCCTAAGCGCCTTCTGCGAAGCCAACAACATCCTCCCGGAGGAGCAGTGCGGCTTCCGACCTGGTCGATCCACAGTATGCATGTTGTTCGTTGTGCGCCGACTCCAGGAACTAGGGCGGAGAAGGAGAATACCGCTCTACATATGTTTCGTCGACCTACAGAAGGCCTATGACTCGGTGGACCGAGAGCTGCTGTGGAAGGTGCTGGCCAGGGCCGGGATTCCTGCGGAGATGATCGCCGTCATCCGCCAATTCCACGATGGAATGCGGGCCCGGGTGCGCATGGACGATGGAGAACTGTCGGACTGGTTCCTGGTCACGCAGGGCTTGCGACAAGGGCGTGTGCTGTCCTCACTGCTGTTCAACGTTTTCTTCACCGCGGCCCTAGAGGTCGTTATCGTACGATTCAGCAAGGACGATGGTATCATGCAGAACCTAGTGCTCCTGAAGGGGGAGACGGGAGCGGGGACGGAGACACCACTCGACCGCGTACGGAGGGCGGTGTGGGGAATGCTGTATGCCGATGACGCCGGCGTTGTATCGAGGTCTGCCGACGGACTGGCGAGGATGATGATCATTATCGTGGAGGTGTTCGGGGGGTTCGGGCTGACGGTGTCGGAGAAGAAGACGGAGACTCTCCTGATGCGCGTAAAGGAGAAGCAGCCAACACCGCCCCCACCGCCGCTGATCATCGAAGCAGCGGGGCAGAGATACATCCAAACCCTCGAGTTCGGATACCTGGGTGGCCTCGTCAACGAATATGGCGACCTCACCCGGGAGATCAACTTCAGGAGCAGAGCAGCGTCGGCGTGCGTCAGGAGGTATGGCCCGGAGCTCTTCGATAGGCCGGGAGCACCGTTTCGACTCAAGGCCCGTCTGCTTCAAGCGGAGGCGATGGAGGCACTGCTGTACGGTTGCATGACATGGGCCCCACGTCGCGACCACTACCGACTGCTGCGGACGATACACCACCGGCTGTTGCTGCGAGTTATTGGGCACCAGCGCAAGCAAGGCACCTACCGGCAGCTGTCTTACGCCCAGGCCCTGAAGAGTGTCGGGTGCCAGAGCGTGGAAGCCACTGTCCGGCAGCGGCGCCTGCTGTTCGCGGGGGCCGTGGCAAGGCAGCCAGACGGGCGACTCCCGAAACGACTGATGTTCGGGGAGCTGGTGGGGGGGAAGGACCCGGGCACGGGATGCCCGGAGCGGAACTGGCAGACATGCCTGAAGGACGACTCCAAGGCGTTCGGGGCTACGCACGGCTCTACGGACGACGAGACATGTGTCTTCGGAGTCCCGAATTCAATTTGGACGGAAGCAGCGAAGGTGAAGGGAGGAGGGCAGTGGTATAAGGGAGTGCTGCAGGGAGCTGAGAGGTTTATGACCTCCTGGCACAAGGACGAACAGGAGGCTAGCCGAAAACGAGCGACCGAGCGAGACAACGAGCCTAGCAATAATAAAGAGACGACAAAAACCAACGGGACGGGAGGGGTGCGGAAGAAGGACGAATCGGCGAGGGAAGAAAACAAGCGAGAAATGGCGGACCGAGTGGCGCGATATATATATATATATTTTTCCATCCCATTTATTATCTTCGCACTTCCGTCTCTCCCTCCCTAGTCGTAACTCAGATCCGGGGTCACAAAGTAGGCTCCTCTCCCTCCTCCCCCACTACGGTTCTTGCCTTGATTTTTATCGCGCAGAGGGTTCAGCCTTCCCAACGCTCGTCGACTTTCATCGAATTTTGCTAACTCACGCTCTCACGCTTTCTGCTAGTCAAGATATTTTTTGCGAGAAAAAGTGCCTAAGAGCATGCACTCGGCGGGGCTCGAACTCGCTTCTTGACGCTTACAGGCTTCGTGGTTACCTGCTAGCCCACCGGGGCGACCGGCATATGTGCCGGATTGACTCTCCTGGACTATATATTTTTTGTTTTTTTTCCCCTCCCCCCATCGCTGCACCATTGCACCACCCCCTCGGGATGACGTGTCTGTGCTATATCTGTGGTCTTGTTTGTCTGAGTGTTTGCTTGTACTTTTGACTTGTCTCTTTGTCTTTGTCTTTGTCTTTTTCCCTTCGCTGTTTTTGACCTTTTGCAGTTACACTGCTCGCAGGCCGGGGGTACATCAGTAGCACGGGACCATAGTTCCCTTCCCCCGTATCAGACTCTGCGTTTATAATAGGGGTGGAGGACTCGATTTGTTTGCCTGACCGGCGTGAACCCGGCACGGAACACCCCGGCATTATAGGGGCACCAAGATAGAATCAGGGGGCGTATACCCCCGATTGGTGATGTTGACCTTTCCATTTTTTATTTTTGTTTTGTTTACCTTCACATAGCGTGTAGAGGGGAGCGGAGGGCTCGCTCTAGTCCACAATTGTTTTTTTCCATGGACTTCCGCGGAAGCTTCCATGGAAGCTTTCACGGAAGCTTCTGCGGAAGTCCATGGAAATTTCCGTGGAAGCTTCCACGAGGACGGTGGAAGCTTCCACGCAGGCCGAACGTGCTTCGGTGGTAGATGTCGACGCTGTCGTCATGGAAGCTTCCGTGGAAGCTTTCGCAGAAGCTACCCGGGACTTCTGTAGACGATTCCGTGGAAGCCTCCGCGGAAGCTTCCGTGGAAGCTTACCACCACTCGTCCACCAAAGAAAGTGTGATCCCATCACACCCATGATCCCACACAAACAGGCCCCGCCAGGATTTGTTCCCATAAGAACCTTCTTAATTAAAACCGCGGAGTGAGGCGAAGCTGAATGGAGCCACCCTAGACCTGTCCAGGTGCGAAGCACAAGGCCAACTCCCAGCCTCGCTCTATCCACCACGGGGTCGGAAGCGTTGTGGGCTTCCGCGGAAACTTCCGCGAGTTTCGATGAAAAGCTTCCATGTAAGTTCGCTTCCATGGAAGCTTCCACGGAAGTTCGGGGAAGCTTCCATGCACCGCTGGAAGTTGGTGGACGTCCTTCAAAGCGTGTGGACGTTCGTGGAAGAGAATAGAGTCCACGGAAGCTTCCGTGGAAGCTTCCACCCATATTTCCGTGAAAACTTCCACTGTAAACTTCCACGGAAGTTTCCACGATGGAAGTTTCCACGGAAGCTTCCGTGCTTCCGTGGAAGCTTCCATCACTTCCGTGGAAGCTTCCGTGGAAGCGGTGGAATCTTCCATGGAAGCTTCCGTCTACTTCCACGAAAAAAACAGAAGTGTGCCTTACCCGGAGGGCTCCAGACTATTAATATCTGTTTTTGACTGACTTTGATCGCTTTGCGGACCCTTCGGGTTCCACTTTTATTTCAGTATACCTCTTTTGGGTAAGTTAGCCTGTGACCACGGGAATCGATCGCGTCAAGTGTTGGATTAGTACGGACAGATGGAGGTACTGGATAGAGAGACCGGCACGGTTTTTAATGTGAAGACAACAACAACATACGTACGAAAGTCAGCCCTTGTTTTTTTTTCTCTTTATAGTCTTGCTTGTAGTATAAAATAACCCAGAGCAACATTTGTCGCGAAATCAAGCATATTATTAATAATATGCGCAACACGCGCCGAAGGCGGATTGCAGCTTTTGCGCAACACGCGCGATAAGAACTACACGTTTCACCGCAGGCGAAAAAAAAGTTGCGGAGCCTTTTGCGCCACAGTAGGCTCGAAAATGTTTGACGCTGTCTCGCCGCAGTACTGCAGTGAGTGCTGCCGTAGTGTGTAGTTTTACGACTTCTTTCACAACTAACTGTCTGTACCGTTAATTTTGGGGCAAACAAATTGGAAATGTAGTGCGTATACGAGTAGTACCTACGTACATATACCTGTATGGGATATACGTTTTGGCTCTCTAAAATGGTTAATTAAAACGATAATTCAGGCAAAAGCAAAAATGAAACGATTTGAAGGGTAGTTTCCAGCGGTTCAACACATATTATACCAGGGGGTACCTGGTACAACAACAGCACAGCAGTAAAAAAAGAGCATCGGTTCCGTGTGGCCTCCAAAGATCGCGGCCTGCAAAGATCGCGGCCTCCGAAGAAAGATGCCGTGGCCTCCAAAGGTATCGCGGCCTCCAAAGAAAATATATCGTGTGGCCTCCAAAGATATCGTGGCCCCCAAAGATATCGTGGCCTCCAAAGATAGATAGATAGATATCACCGTGCGTGGCCTTCAAAGATCGTGGCCAGTAGAAGAGTTCACCGCCATCACTACTACTCGTACTATAGATACGCTTGTTCGACACTCTCCTCATGGGCGCATGGGCGAAGCACACTACGTATACTGGGTTTGAATAATACAATGAATGGTGGCCTCCAAAGATAATATTATGGTGACCTCCAAAGATATCGTGGCCTCTCCAAAGATATTATCGTGGGGCCTCCAAAGATCGTGGCCAGTAGAGTATTATTATGACAATGGTTGAAGCACACTGTATTCGAGACGAAGGGCCCACCGCTAAACTACTACGTACCAGGTACGAGTACGACGTATACGTAACCAAAATGGTTGATAGGGTTTGTGTGGCCTCCAGAGATAATAATATGAAGATATCGTGGCTCAATAACGATCGTGACCTCCAAAGATTCAAGATTCGTCCAAATCTATTTGGACGCGGCGGATCCTACTGCTGTGCTGTTGCCTGTTGCACACCAAAAACATTCCGTGCACCCAGCTGTGGGGAAATCATTGTACACCCTACGTATTGCTATTGTGTACCTGGTAGGTTTTACTGTGTACTCGTAGTGCACCGAGAACCCTGATCCCACACTACCGATACGTGGGATGACGGTTCGCGCTCACTGCCTCCCGCGGCTCCTGCGGAGGGCTGATTATATTGTTTCTGGCACCTTGTGGGTGGGAGCAGGGTGCCAAATGGGATCAGATCCGGGCGGGATCAGGTCCGGTTGGGAGCAGGGTGTGAAGGGGGAGCAAGGTGTTTCACCGCGCTCCCACCACAGGACCGGATCCCACCCGAATCTGATCCCATTTGGCACCCTGCTCCCACCCACAAGGTGCAGAAATACAATCAGCCCTTCGCAGGAGGTGCTGGAGGCCGTGAGCGCGAAGCGCGAACCGTAAATCGAGAGCACGAAGCGCGAACCGTCGAAACGCCATTCCACGTATCGGTCGTATAGGATCAGGGTTCTTGGTGTGGTGCACTACGTACGAGTACGCCGCAAAACCTACGTACCAGGTACCTGGCCTGGTTCTGGGTGTACAATAATTTCCACCCAGCTGGGCGCACGGATTTTTTTCGGTTGTACATCGTATATACAAGTACCCAGGACTTTAAATTCAGATCCAAATTTTGGATCATTCAAATCATTCAATTCCTTCAATTCCTTCAAAACATGTTCACCACCGTCACCGAAAAACACAGAACAAACGGACGTTTCGGCGTACAATACTAATAACGCAAGCCAGAAGCTTTCGAGAGACACATACGAGCAGGAAGGAAAGAGAAAGGGAGAGAGAGAGACAGAGAGAGTGCCACAAGCGTCAAGCGCAGACTTCCTCGACACACAGAGAGCGAGATCGGCCAGAGACAGATACATACATAGTAGAGGTAGATACGCGCCGTACTCGTAGATACGATAGAAAGATACCTGGTACAGCTGTTGTAGTAGATCATGACCACCGCTGCATCTGAGATGGCAGTAGAAGAAAACCAAGGCGGCGACCTAGAGACGATGTCGGCATCATCATCGCCATCATCATCTCTTGAAGCCTACTCGGCACGGAGCATAGAGGCCATCGCGGTGCTCCAGGAGGGGGAAGGCTGCCGCTACCGGGTGGTCGAGGCGAATGGCCGTTTTCAGCGCTGGGTGGGGACGTTGGACCGGTTGGAGAAGTTGGACTTCGTCGAGTGTCTCGTCAAGACCGAAGACCAGGCAAGGTGCGTGTGCGTGTGTTTGTGTGTGTCGGCTGGTTTTGAACGTGTACATGATGAGTGGACTATTGATGTTACTACTGCTGCTGTATCTCGTCTACTTAGTTTGTACAGATGTCGTGGCCCGCCCCGCCGGCCACTGCTGCTGCTGCGACCGACCCTTCTCCGCAGCTCCTAGGTGTGCAAAGAAACTCGACCGCCACCCCCCCAACCCCCCTCCCCGAGGTACCATCCCCGGCGGAGCGTACGTAGCAATACCTTCTCACAGAGCAGTACACATCCTACAACAGCAGTAGTCAATAGTACGTATCATGCGAGTATACACTACAACTGCGACTACTGCTGTACAGCAACTACAAGTAACTACTGTACGGCAACTATTAATACATACCTACAACAGCTCATCATGCTCGTACGGCACAGCAGTACAGCAGTAGCACCAGTATCAAACCAGGTACCAGGTACTCGATACTACTGTACAGCAACTATTAATTCATACCTACAACAGCTCACCATGCTCGTACGGCACAACAGTACAGCAGTAGCACCAGTATCAAACCAGGTACCAGGTACTCGATACTGTACAGCAACTATTAATTCATACCTACAACAGCTCACCATGCTCGTACGGCACAGCAGTACAGCAGTAGCACCAGTATCAAACCAGGTACCAGGTACTCGATACTCGTATATATGTACGAAGTACCGCTCGTTACTCGTACCGCAGTCTACTATTAATACTATTATACTACTACAGTACTACTACTACTGTTTGTACTGCTGTACGAGTACGTATTCATATTAGCATTCGAACCTCGAACCTTTTCGACCGTGTTGCAGTATTTTCTTGTGACATCGTCGAAGCACGCCTGCCTACTGTCTCGACTACTACTGCTGTATAAACAATAAGGGCCAAACAATAATACCAGGTATCTGGTATACTATTAATCGTATCATACGTAGAAGAAAACAGAAAATATGATGTCGCGATAGACAACAATCTGCTGTAATATAATAAATACTTCGAAGTATACGAGTACACGACGAGTTAATTACATGAATGTTACTACTGTAGTATTATCCTTGCCATTTGACTTACAGTACTATTAATAGTATATTAATAGTATGTTTCGCACGAGCTTCAACGTTGATCACTCAGAAGCACCCCCTCCCGAAATAACAAAACCTCAGAAACATCAACAAAAAGAGCTCTCAACACAGCTCTGCACAAAATCTTACTCCCTCCAAGTACCTACTTCCGCTTTGAGCTTTGGCTACGTACTCCATCAATGAATATGCCCCCCCGGCTTGATCTACTATCTGTACAGACGTACATTATTATACGTTTTCATGGCATGCCACATTGCAATGCCATGGATCATGGCGCACCATGACGGCCCATAGCATTGACATGGCATCGCCATGGCATTGCCAAAACGGTATGGCAACACCGCCATGACAAGGCTATGGCGAAACCATGGCACTTGCCACGGTGGCATACACACCATGGCACCGGCATGATTCAATACCAGATCTGCGGTAGGTATTCGACTTTTTCATGGGTATTTTTGTCATGGCATTGTCATGGGCCATGCTACTGCGCACACCAAAACAGGCACTCCGGACCTCCCCGCTCGTCATCGAAGCACCGGGCCAGAGGTACAAATAGGCGATGCAGTTTTTGTACCTTGGTGGTCTTGTCGTCGCAAGCGCGGACATTATGCCAGAGATCCAACGACGCATCCGACCCGCATGGGCATGCTACAATCGGTTCAAGCGGGAGCTGTACGATATGGAGGATGCCCCGTTTACTCTAAAGGTGCGCATGCTAACGGCCGAGGTGATGGAGACACTGCGGTACGGGTGTGTGACGTGAACCCTTGGCAAGGAACACTTCGCTGAGCTCCGAACGGCACACCACAACTTCCTCCTACGAATCATTGGTTTCCAGCGCCGACAACGCACCGACCATCTCATGTCGTACGCCAAGGCTCTCAAGAAGGCACAATGCGAGAGCGTTGAAACGACCATCATCAAACGACGCCTCCTCTTTGCGGGGGCCTTACAGCGCACGACCAATGAGCGGCTGACTCGGCGGGTGATGTTTGGGACGATCGTGGGTGGGACGAGCCCGGGACCTGGCCGCCCAGGAAAGAACTGGGCCCAATGTATAGCAGATGACCTCAGGGTTTTTCGAGCGACAGAGGGCTCCACAGAAAGCTCCCCTTTAGTGTTCGGAGCAGAGACGTTACTATGGCAGAGGGCGGCTAAGAAGAGTGGGGTGTGGTATCGGGGGGTCGTTGAGGCGGCGGACCATTTCAAGGCGAGGTGGCACAGGGCCGAAGCGGAGAGGAGACGGCTACGGCATGCAGCTGAGGACGCCTAGAGAGGCGACAAGGAGAGGGGGGGAGGGCAAGGGCGGCTGTACTGATATAGCTGTCGACGAATGCAGAAACGAAATGGTAGATTGTGCGACAAGGTATCGGTTCGAGTAGCCCCTGAATTCCTTTTTTTGTTTTATTTTGTTTGCTTGTTTGTTTCTTGTTGATTTGCTCACTGGGGGGGGGTAGTACCGGCTCTTGACACCGTTCTTTTTGAGAAGCAGGAAGGAGATGGCAGATAGTGTGACATGGTCCCCGTATCGGTCTTGTAGCAGAGACGGGAATCTGTTATTATCATCGCCTTGATAACGATTTTTCTCTTTCCCTCTCTTGTAGTGTCTTCTTTCTTGCGTTTTTGCCTTGTTTCTCCTTTTGAAACCGCCCCATGCCGGTGTCTTCCTCTTCTTCGTGTTGCCCTGTCCGTGCAGCAGTTATCTGTTCCTCTCTTGGGCACGTGTGTTTTTTCTTCTAGGGGCGCTTCTGTCTCCCTGCGTCATTTGTATTCTGGTTCGTTTCAGAATTCGTTTTCTTTAATAGTCTTTTTGTTCTTATTTTTCGGTCTGGCTCGTGTCGTTGTGTTACGTTGTGTTCTCGTACCCGGTACGTTAGCATCTCACTTGCCTTGCCCATTAATTTGCGTTTTTTTTTTTTTTTTTTTCTCTGTTGCACAGTCTGTGACCACATAATTTGTATCTCTCTAGAATTAGGAATCAGGAAACACACTGGGTGAACTGATGTGTTTGGGTAGAAAGAACGGGTTTAACGTGAAGACAACACACACAACACACCATGGCATCGCCATGGACCCCCATGGCATTACCATGGCATGTCACGGCATGGCATGCCATGCCATGGCACTCCCATGAACCTTCATGGCAATGCGATGGCATTGCCGTGATCTTCCATGGCAAGCCATGGCAAGCCATGGCATTACCATGACTCTCCATGGTACGCCGTGGCGCCGTGGCATTGCCATGAACCTTCATGGTACACCATGGCATTGCCATATATGAACCTTCATGCTACACCATGCCAATGCCATGAAGCTCCACGGGTTGCCATGGCATTGCCATGGGCCGTCATGGCATTGCCATGGTGTGTCATGGCAATTCCATAGTAACCCATGGTATTGCCGTGGAATTTCCATGCGTATGCCATGGAATTTCCATGGATTACCGTGGCGCATGCCATGGACAGTCCCGTGGTACATTGGAATTCCCATGGGCCCATTCCGTGGCAATGCCATGGTGTATATTTCATGGCTTTCCACCAAAAACCGTGCCGTGAAACACCATGTTTTTTTTTTCCATCCCATTTATTATCTCCGCACTTCTGTCTTTCTCCCTCCCTAGTCGTAACTCAGATCCGGGGTCACAAAATAGGCTCCTCTCCCTCCTCCCCCACTACGGTTCCTGCCTTAATTTTTATCGCGCAGAGGGTTCAGCCTTCCCAACGCTCGTCGATCTTCATCGAATTTTGCTAACTCACGCTCTCGCGCTTTCAGCTAGTCAAGATATTTTTTTGCGAGAAAAAGTCCCTACGAGCATGCACTCGGGGGGGCTCGAACTCACGACCTCGACGCTAACAAGCTTCGTGTTCACCTGCTAGCCCACCGGGGCGACCGACCATGGCGCGCCATGACGTGCTATGGCATTGCCATGGCATTGCCATGAAGCACCATCATGACAGTTCGTGGGACCCCATGTGAAGTGCCATGGCATCGCCATGACGTACTATGGCATTGCCGTGGTGGTTGCCGAGGCGCGCCGTGCATGGCGTGCCATGACCCACAGTGGCGAGTACCATGACGCGCCATGAACAAGTCAAACAACGTCCATCCTCGGTTGGGCCTGTGCTATGCTATCGATAACCAAACGGTCCTTGACATTTACTGTCGAAGAGGGTGTCATGTGCCATGGGCTGCCGGTATCAAAGGGCAATCTGGTTGCTGTCTATGTACATTTGGCTGAAGGCAGCATTCGTTGTCGACTACCAGGTACCAAGTAGGAGGGCCATCGATATGGAGGTTTTACGTACGCCATTTCCGGACTGCGTCCGTGGGACACCGTACGTAGAGGGCCTTATTGTGGGATTTCAGAGGAAAATATATAAAAATTGACGAAAAACAATAAAAAAATAAATGTATTGTAGAATGGCGATTACAGCATTGCACGGGCGAACGGACCCACCCCCCTCCGCGCGCGCTTTATTACCAGAACAATAGGACCGAGGAGCGTAACCAATAGATGCTCTCCACTACGTACAGCAGTCAAGTTCCTAACGCCATTAAAGCCACACACTGCGTTGGCGCTTCTTGTATTGTACATGCATACATGTTGGTGGTGTATTAATAGTGGAGTGGGGAGCTCAGTGCAGTTGGGAGCTCAGTGCGCTGGGAGCTCCTGACTGCACTAAGCGCTACTGCGTTGGCGGTTCTTGTATTGTACATGCTTGCATGCACGTATGCACATATATGTATGTATGCGATTGTATTGATAGCGCAGTTAGGAGCTTGACCCGTCAGGAGCATGCATCTGCCACGATTTTCTTTCACATCGACCTTCACATCCAACGATCATAAGAAAAGGGATCCGCGTACGAGTAGCGAAATCCGAGGAGCGCGAAACGCTCGTCGCGCTTCGCTTCGCGTTCCTCGGATTTCACTCCTCATTGTTTATGAAAAATAATAGAACATCATCAGCCGCCGACAAAACGTCATTTACTATTAATAGGGCTGTGAAAAGGCATGTCTCATTGGCTGGACGTCACGGCTAGTTATTGGCTGGGCATGACGAAGTACGCCAACTATTACCGAGGAATATAGTAAAACCAGGAGGACCAAATATGCTTACGAGTAAAAATACTGGAATACACCAAGTATAGGTTTTTGTCTACCGGTATACAGTATGTGGTGGGTCCTGATTTTCCATGTTCCCCCCGTCACAACTGACTATTGTTTTTTTCCCCCGTGTATATTACACAGTAAGAACAACAACAAAAACGCACACACACACATTCCGAGCCACCAACGCGCCAGCGAGACGCAACGCGTGGCAGAACTCCGTGCAAAATTTCCTCCCGCAGCTGTCTTTTCTCAATTTTCCCGTCTTTGGGGTGAGAAATAGGGCTCCTACGGTGCGGTGCACATAGTTAGCTCGGCGTTTGCAACCATCCCTGTTTGTCGAGCAAACCAGCGTGGAAATTTCGCCCGACAAGGGGTGTGTGACTATCTTAACACCCGGGGGTGGGATACGGAAACTCCGTCAGTGGCGGTCGTGCGGAGGTGCCAGCAGTCACGAAGTAACACTGCCTTGCTCGAAGAAGTGTCGCACAGAACTGCAATTAAGCTTGTGCGTATGTAGCACTCTGGACTTGAATTGTAAGGGCCGTTTTGTTTGGTCTTCATGTTCGTGTCTAAAAGGTCCTTATTTATATGCCCTTCCAGAGTGATGTCTCTCTGGTATGAGAAAAAAACAGGTACCAGGTAGGGCGTAGCACTGGTTTAACACATTGCGTGCGCTGTACGTAGCGATGCCGATACGCAAGGGAATGGAGCTATGTACGGGCTGTGGTATGTGCCAATACGGGCTATGGTACGCCGACCCTTACCAGCTCCAAACCGAATGATATCTAACAGGACATTGGCATTAACTAGTTTAACCTCCAAGAGACACGACATAGAAAAAGGCGAGTTGAATGAAGCATCTGGGATTCTAGCGGCGGTAGAACCCCCCCCCCTCTATGGTCGCCTTCCCTCCTATAAATATATTATATTTATAGGTTGGGTTGGCGTCGGTTGGCAACGACGCTGTAAAACACGCCACTCGCTGCGTGAGCTAGACAACCAGGGTGCCGTTTTTTTTTTGTTATTTTTTTTGGCGGTCACCAAAGCTGGCGGTCGAGTAGATCATTTGTGCGGGGTGGAGAACCTTTGCTCCGCACAAGGGGAATGGTCGTACCACGTAGTGTTAATATGGTAAGGCGTCCGCGAGGCAGTTACATAGTAAAACCCATTGCTGTCTCCGGAAGTGGCCACACCAGAAATTAAATTAACTCATTGAAGCTGTCGTCCATATGCAAGTCCGCCTCAGAGGCGGTTCTTAGCAGGATGCAGCTCACCCTCCATGCGACTCGCCCAATACCCCACGGCGTTTCGCGCTTGGTGCAAGCAATGTCTGCCTGGTTGGTGAAAACCCAACGCGCTCCGTCTCGGCATTGTAGGGATGCGAGGGTCTATGGTCATATGACTACGGCCGTGCACAACATGAGTACACCCCCCCCCTCTATGGTCGTACGACTACGGCCATGCATGAAAATGAAGTACCCCCCCCCCCTCTGTGGCCATATATACGACTGCGACCATGCATGACATGAGTGCACTCCCTATATAGCGGTTGCGTCGCGATGCCCGCCCCCCCCTGCTTCAAATTTTTCGTCAATGGTCGTAGTGGTTTTAACTAGAGGAGGAGGAGGAGGAGTGGTTTAAGCACAACATCCGTACTGCAGAAGATTATATAGCCCACACGGCTCTTGCGTGGGCTCTGCATGCTTCCTTCGATAGCCGTACGTAGCAATAGCGAAAATGCCTTCGATACACAGGTGGCGCCCCTTGTACAATGTGGGTGCAAAACAGTCCTTGTGGAGATATTGAACAATGTATTATTAATAATAGCACACCGTCTTTCGTAGGCGTACCGGATTCAGAGGCTGTCGAAAACCTTGTGGGGTTTCCTATAGATAATGCATTGTTCAATGTCTCCACAAGGATTTTGTTACGCCCGCATTGTGTGAAGGGGGGGGGGGGGACCCGGCCACCTGTGAAGGTGCCGCGCAAAAAAACCCACGTGCAGCAGCCAGAGAGCACCACGGCAGCAACGCCGCCACCCTTGCCGCCTCCTCCCGTCTCCGCCGTCTCGGCGTTGTCGATGGACCATACATGCCCGAAATGTGCTACTGAACTTCTGAATGTGATGTGAGTTGACGGCGTCCTTGACGGCAGTCTTGACGGCCCTCTTTCCCCTTGACGGGGCAGCCGTCAAGAAAAGCCGTCAAGAAACTGCCCCACACGAAAAATAGTATATAGCTGTCAGTCGGCACGACTTAAAGTCACAGACTTGCTATTATTAGTCGGACTTCAGTACGAGTAGCTAGTCGTTTTCCGGAGGTGCCGACTCTCCGACTTTTTAGTGGGTCTCCATACTTGTGGGAAGGGATTGCTGTATGAGTATGCGGGATAAAAATATCTTTATTTTTCAGCGGGCTCCCCTCGGCCGGGGAAGAGGCTAAATATTAATAGGTTCGCTTGCAAATCAGCTGGTCATCAGCGGGCTTCGCCAGCCGACTTGCCAACTAAAGTCAGTTGGTTGGCTATCGGCACATAACGATTAGCTATAATCGTGAGTGTACTGAAGAGCAATGCCTTGTAGGGGTGGTGCCTTATCACTGTAGTTAACCTTAGTTGGCTAGGAAGGTATTCAAGTTAGTTGCGTGCGATAATTTGCGGAATTCTGCGTTTTCGTTTATCGTACTTTTTGCGTGCGATAATTTGCGGACTTCTGCGTTTTCGTTTATCGCAGTATTAGGTTTTTTTGTTGCTAGAGGATAGATATATCATACGAAAAAAATGTCGGTTACTTCGCCACACCCGACGAATAACTATTGTAGCCGTGAAGTTCATCGACCCAGCTCACAGCCCTACCGATTATTTAGCCATTAAATCGTGAAAACCTGTCGACACGCAGCTCTAAAAACTTCATTATTTTTTTTACAGTACGTAAGTCGAAAACGGTATTTTGACGGGCAACAAAAAAAAAATGATTACGTAGTCAACCGACATCATAACATGTTTCCTGTCATACCATGACGAAATAAAATCAGGTTCAAGATCGCGATCGCCAAGGTTCGGGAAGGCGGCTCGGACAGCATCGACGACGAGACGCTGGACACGGTGGTGAGGGGCTGCGACACGCTGCTGCTGGGCAAGCTCACCGACGTGCCGACGTACAAACGCTTCGACTGGGCCATCTCGCTCGCGTCCAAAAGTGAGACAGAAACGGGCCGCCAACCTCAAAGCTAAATTAATAGAATTGTGTATACGTATACGCACACGCCTGTCTTTTGTGTTTGTGTCTCGCCTATCCGTCTTCCAATACGACCCTGTGATGGAATTCGAGGACCTTGTTTTTTTCTCTAAAACATGCCTTAGTAGAGGGGGGGGGCACGCACAACGAAAATGATGGTTTTGGTTTACATTCTCCCTGTTGCCGAGAAACTCGGGTTTCCATTTTTTTTTTTTCCGAGGGGGGGTGCGTCATCTTATCACCCCGGGTGATAGGGTAGTAGCTAGATAACCCGCACCACGTGCATACGTACGGTGTCTGGGGGGATGAAAACCGTGATCGTCGCCCGCGAGAGGTTAACTCTACAGTAGTTAGATTTGTTCTCCAGCCTACGCGTGCTGTCGGAGAACGAACCAAGAAAGAGACGGCCGGCCGTATTATGACGACGTGAAGAAATGAAAAAAAAAACGACACGTTGTTTTTTCAGATTTTTTTTTCTCGAGTGCTTTGTAACGACCATGGTACATATCATATGTATTCGTGCGTTTTTAGCCGCTTACCCCTCCTTGTTCGTCGCCCGGGGTGCAAAGCCAGGCAATGATAGCAAGAGAGACAAATCCGTGCGCTATATACGTACGTACGTACGTACGTACGTACGTAGTTGGAGTTTAAAACCCCGCTGGGAATTGAATCGCGGGAGAACACCAAAAAGCAAGAGGCCGTTCGCAAGCAGCACGCGGAGGGTCGAGCTTGGCGACCCTGCAGCAGGACAGTACAACAGTGGGTACCCCGATTTAAGAGCGGTGTGGTACATACAGGCCGGAAACGCCTCTCTGAACTAACGTTTTCTCTTATCCACAGCAGCAGTGGGAAATAAAATCATACCGGTAGCTTTGGTGTAGGCGGGTGTCCAGCCGATTTGCCCTCTCTCTTCGCTGCACTATTATACGTATTATCTTAGCGTGCACTCTGTTAAGTCGGAGTATTGACTGTGCTCGTGCCATATATAGCCACTTTTGATTTATTTATTTATTTACTTCAGCACTTCTACATTCCAGCTCAAGTCGTACGTATATAGGATATTTAACCTTCAGCGGCCTCTCAAGACAAGCCGTGGTCACAGGTCGATGTCGTTCCTTCTCCTCCCTGCCGGCACATATAATACATGCCTCTATGTTTTCATCTCGCGTACCGTCGGGGTTCATTCGGCGTTCCCAGTGCTCGTCGAGGTGCGTGCTGCGCTAACTTAAAGGCCGTTTGTGAGTCACCTTAGTCACCGCGTAGGACGCATTTTTATCGTGCCGCGTAGTGCAGAAAGGGCGCCCAGAAAGAGAGAAAACATTGTGTACCTGTTCTGCTGCAACCAGACGATTTCTGCAAAAACAAATTCCCGTTCAGCATGCCGCTCGGTCCACCCAAATGTTGCTCGAGGCTAGATGACTCCTGGCTGGTCGAGGCAGTTTTTGTTTTGACGGTCACCAAGGCTGGCGGTCTTGTTAGATCATTTGTGCGGGGTTGAAAACCTCATCTCCGCACAAGGGGAATGATCGTATCACGTAGTGTGTATATGGTAAGGCACCCACGAGGCAGATACATAGTAATACCCATTGCTGTCTCTGGAAGTGGCCACACCAGAAATTAAATCAATTCATTGGAGGCTGTCGTCCATATGCAAGTCCGCCTCAGAGGCGGTTCTTAGCAGGATACAGCTCACCCTCAATGCGACTCGCCCAATACCTCACGGCGCTTCGCGTTTGGTGCAAGCAATGTCTGCCTGGTTGGCGAAAATCCAACGTGCTCCGTCCCGGCATTGTAGGAATGCGAGGGTCTATGATCATACGACTACAGCCGTGCATGACATGAGTACACCCCCACCCCCCCTCCATCCGTCTCGAAAGGGATGCGTGGTCAATGAGTCAAATGACTACGGCAAGCAACAAATGAGTACGCCCCCCCCCCCCCTCCGTCATCAAAGGGATGCGTGGTCAATGGTCAAATGACTAAGCGAAGCAACAAATGAGTACCCCCTCCCCCCTCCCCCCTAGTACCCGCAGCTCCGTCCCGGCATTGTATGGGATGCGAGGGTTCTATGGTATAACGACTTGGCCATGCACGACATGAGTACACCCGCCCCCCTCCCCCCTCAAGCAAGGGAGCTCCCACCTACTTGTCCACCGTATAACTTAGTTGCCTCGCTTCTCCCCCTCTAACAACCTCCTTTGGGGTACGTATACGTAGGTGACAAAAACTAAAAGGCAAGAGTGTGCTCCTTACCAGCCGTCCCCTGCCGTCCCCTGTGGCATTACCACGCGATACAAGCCCCGTCTTATCGTGCAGCGAGGCGCGCGTGTTTCGTGCAGCCCACAACGTTGAGTTTTGGGGTGTCCTTGTACGACTCCATCTGTCCGTATCATATCACCACGGCGGTCCGGATTTGTTTCGTACACAGCTATAATAGTCGATACCGTCATCACACTTCACTTCGTTTCGACATTGTCTTTGCCTCTCGGAGAGCCCCAAAGGAGTCGAGCGTCCGTTTGCGCAGTAGACACCACTTCTGTGGTGTGGTTGGGCACGAGTTTCCTTCGTCATTTCTACTACTACTACTACTACTACTACTACTACTGGCTGCTACTACATACTACTACTACTACTACTCTCTACTATTCTCTACTACTACTACTACACTACTACGTTACTACTACTACTCTGCTACTACTACTACTACTACTACTAGCAACTACTACTAGTATACACTACTACTACTACTACTATCTGCTACTACTACTACTACTACTACTACTACTACTACTCTACTACTACTACTACTACTACTACTACTACTACTACTACTACTACTACTACTACTACTACTACTACTACCCCCCCCACCCCGCACCCTTCGTCGAACGCCCATTTGTTTTGCGCAGATGGCTCCGTTATACTGTCCGGGAGAAGACTCTCGCAAGTGAGCAAGCACGAGCAAGAGGCCGAGTCGGAGTTCATGGACTTCTTCCACAAGGCTCCCATCGCTCTGCACTGGCTCAGCAGCACCGGACATGTCCTCTGGTGCGTGTACCGCTGCTGCTGCTGCTGCTCGTCGTTTGCATGCGTGTTATAACTCTTGCCAAGTTTTAATATATAGCTGTGTGGCCGTACACCTGTTCATCGTGCATGGCTCCTGCTGAGGGTGGTACATAGCTTTGGCGGTATTTTAGCTCCTTGCTGGCGTCTGCTGCTGAAACAGCCTTCGATATCGGGGTTTCTATGAGTATATCGTCATAGTTGCTTTCCGTACGTATGCAGTCAGAGTTAGTTGTGTTTCGACTTCGGGGTTTCTATATGGTCATATTTGCTTTCCGTACGTATGCCCGCCAGAGTTGTGCTATTCGTCCTTTGAGTTGGCCGAAGTCAGAGCTCTACCGTAGTAGTTAGTCCCCAAAACCCAGGTAGTACGTATATATCTCAAACCCGGCTGGGACTCTCTTCTTCCTGTTGTGTGGGCTTTCGATCGAGAGGCTTTGCGAGAGCCCTATTAATAGTGCATATATAATACACATGCAGCCGGACTCGTACTCGTATATATATACATAAGGTAGGTTGTTTGTGATATGGGGGGGTATAATTAATTAATTTAGCGAAAGAGGGAAAGTAATATGGATAGGTTGTACGGTACGAGTAATCGTTTACATATTTCCGTCCGGAGACGTAGATAAGGTAGGTTGTTCGTGGTATGGCGGGGTATAATTAATTAATTTAGCGAAAGAGGGAAAATAATATAGGTACCGCAGTGCTTTGCGCTGTTTTTTTTTGGCTCACCGCGTGTTTGCTTGCACCGTTCTCCTCAACGGAAGGGGAGACGCCTGCCACGGTGGTAGAGGCGCACCATACTGATAGTAAGTAAACATATGTTTTTTTGGAGGAAATGAAAAGTGCTATTATACGTACGTACGTACGTACGTACCAGATGAACATTGTTCGTGGCCCTCCAAGTATACTCGTACAGCAAAAACATACTGAGGTATTTCGGTTACTACATTAGCCCACCCGGAATGGTTACTACGTTAGCCCACCCGTAGTGGTTACTACATTAGCCCACCCGTAATGGTTACTACATTAGCCCACCCCGTAATGGTTACTACATTAGCCCACCCGGGACGGTTACTACATTAGCCCGCCCGGAATGGTTAGTACATTAGACCACCCGGAATGGTTACTACATTAGCCCACCCCGTAATGGTTACTACATTAGCCCACCCGTAATGGTTACTACATTAGCCCACCCGGAATGGTTACTACGTTTGCCCACCCGTAGTGGTTACTACATTAGCCCACCCGTGATGGTTACTACATTAGCCGACCCGTAATGGTTACTACATTAGCCCACCCGTAATGGTTACTACATTAGCCCACCCGTAATGGTTACTACATTAGCCCACCCGTAATGGTTACTACATTAGCCCACCCGTAATGGTTACTGCATTAGCCCACCCTGTAATGGTCGTTTCGCCAGCGTAAAACAACGCAATACAAAAAAATAACTAACCTGCACAGACGGCTCATTTAGAATCTTGCTCTCTACGTACTGCTGTATGTAGGTACGTATAGAGCTCGTAAGTTTTAGGTGCCACCCCTAGAAGGCGAGGCAAACACGCGTCTAAGGGGCAGCTTCCTCGCCCCAATCTCCCTCGCAGCAGCTAAAAAAGGCGTGCACGTTGACCAGCTGCAGCATCGTCGCCGTTGCTGTAGTGCTGTAGGCCCAGAAGGGAACGTGCATTTTTCGGCGATGGTTTTGAATGAACACGATCATTGCTGTTCTTGTGTGTTTTCCTTTTCGCCATCCTACTACGATGTATGTTGTTTTGTGGCATGAGCTATAATAGGTCCATCGTTGATCACTCATAAACATTGCCCGAAATAAGGAGAAAATCCAAAGGGACAACCGAAACAAAAACATGTTGTTGTGATTGTGTTTTGCCATCCCCGCCAATGTGCATCATGAACCAGCGTTGTCAACGTTAACCACTCAGAAACACCCCCAGAAACAGTAGGGAGAATAAAACCAAGGAAACCATATATATATATATGTATGCGCGAAGCCTAACCCCCTTTCTTGTACTATACGTTCCGGCTTGGCATCGATCTACTCCACCTGGCGCCTTTGCTCCACCCCTTCATTTCATCAACTGCATGGTTATCAAACCTATATGGGATGGGCGACCGCAGGGCAAACGACAGAGAGCTAGAGGTGCTGGGATACACTGCGGAGGAGTACATCGGCCAGCCCATAATGAACTTCTGCCCCGACAGCGAGGTGAACGAGCAAAGCAACAACATCAATCAACATTTTTTTTTGTTTTTTTGTGGATTTACGGTAATTTCCACGGCTGGGTTACTACTACTCTGGTCCTGCTTTATGGCGCTCGGGGTTTTGCTCTTTTTCGAGAGAGAGAAGCGCACGAGTTGACGAGAGCTGGAAATGTTTCACTCCTCGAACAGGTAGATCAGATAGATCACCGATTCCCGCTTGGCGGTCTAGATATTTCAGGGCAGATACATTCCTGATCTGTGTGATCTGTAGGATCTGTATGATCTGTATGATCTGTATGATCTGTGTGATCTGTATGATCTGTATGATCTGTATGATCTGCATGATCTGTATGATCTGTATGATCTAGCTCATGTTGCCGGGTGGGAGCCGTATATTCCCTGCATGATCTACCGTAGGACGTATATTTCCTGGGTTGAATCTGTACTGTACAGATCCTGCACAACGGCAGGTTAGAATACAGATTACCTATCTGTAGATGATCTATCTGTAGATATATCTGTAGATGATCTATCTGTAGATGATCTATCTGTAGATTATCTATCTGTAGATGATCTATCTGTAGATGATCTATCTGTAGATGGTCTATCTGTAGATGATCTATCTCGTCCGAGGTGTGTGGAATGTTAATGTTTGATTGACTAAAAACAGCACAGCCCTGGGATCTCGTACATCTTGTTTGCTCAGGCCGTTCTCCCGAACAAATTGATTGTTGCGTGTGTTATTGCTAGGAGGATGTTCTGGAAATCTTCAAGGAATTGGGAACCGGGAATACGATTCGGGATGTCCCCGTCAGGTACGTTTATTTAATCGTTTCGTGGGAACCATAGATAGCGACCTAAAAACATGACGCGTGGTGCCTCATTTTCCGTTACGATATAGACAGTACATAGCCTATTTCTGAGTCGATGTTTACGTGAGTATGTACAACTACTTTTTCCCTCTCAACGCATCTGGATTACTAGCATGTGTATGTTGGGCCTGTCGTGCGTGGCATTGCATGGTCTACTCTGCTTATATACTGCATTAGTGGTTTTGTGACCACATATCTTGTGTCTCTCGAGGATGTGAAGAATCGGCACGGACACTGGGTGTGCTGGATGGATGTCGACGGGTAGAAAAAACGGGTAAATGCAGTGAAGAACACACACAGACAAATAGTGTAATGGTACGGGCTAGGAAGGCCGGTAATTACCTCTGTATAGATCATTGGTCCGTTTTCGTATAACTTGGATGGCATTCGTATTCCGGGTATTTATAAGATATGAGGGCCATACTTGAAGCCCGTCCGAGGCAGATGTCATCTGGCTCGGGGATTAATATAAAGCTGCTTCTCTTCTACGCTTGACTCTACGGAAAGTGAGTAACACCAAGGATGCTTAATAGACACACCTGCAAGGGGATACTCTGTGTCTCACCCACTTGTATCAGACGTGGCGTCGTTGGCATTGGCTTCTTAGCCGGGCAACTCAGAAGTGTGGGAGGGGTTTCGAGGAGCCGCATCTTCGACTCATGTTCTAATTCGGGGAACTGGGATTTCTCCGTTTTCCCCATATTTCTGCGTATACGGCTCATCAGAGTGGGCTTGTGTAAGGGTATGGGCTAGGAAGGCCGGTAATTACCTCTGTATAGGTAATTGGTCCGTTTTCGCATAACTTGGATGGTATTCGTATTCGGGGTATTTATTAGATGTGAGGGCCATACCTAAAGCCTTCCCGAGGCAGATGTCATCTGGCTCGGGGAGTATTATTAAAGCTGCTTCTCTTCTACGCTTGGAGCAGTTTGGTACACTAAATAGTAGCGAGAAAACGATCGCTATCTTAGGAGATAGATGGCGGCCACAGGCGGCGAAGCAGGAAGGGGATAAGATTAGCANAACGTTATAGTACCACTTTTTGGCTCTTTTCCTTCCCGGCTTTTATTTCGCCAACCAAAGATAAAGGCTGTGCAGCAGCAGTGCCTATGGCCAAAACAACATAGTACTCGTATATATTCAAAATATGGTACGTATCGTTTTCTTATACGTACCCGGTGTAATTCATACGTACATATTATACGTATCGTTCTTGTATATAGTGCAAGGCATGTATTATCGTATATATTTGCGGAACAATAAAAGAGCCAACCAAGATAATGGCGTATTGTGCCTGGCATCATCTCAGGGGTCAGATGATTGCGAGACACCCCTTTTTGTTGGATTTTTCAATCTTGGGGAACATAGTGGCCAACTTTATGCTCCATACGAGGGGTACACCCATTTTCTTTTTTTGGGGCCCCACTTTTATGGGTTTTGTGATTAAGATTATTTGAAACGAAAAGCCCACCAAAAAAAGTGGTACCATAACCTTTGGTCTTAAAGATAGCGGCGAGACACCTCTTTAATTTGAATTTGCCAATCTTGGGAACATGGTGGACCTACTTTGGTCTCTAATAATAAACGAGGAAACAGATTGTCTGTGTCACTACAGTATGTTGCTGATAAGATGATGAACGAGCGACAAAGTGGTACCATAACTTTTGGTTTACGAGCACCTTTGTTTTCAAACAGTGAAGCAAGGTGCATATTCGTCTTCTTAGGGGTAAGCTAACGACTCTATCTTCGAAGTCCAGCTTAGGGCGAAGCATTTAGCTCACAAAACAAAGAACCACGAATACGTGGCATCACTCGTAGGGCCGACACCTACCGATACTCGTCTCACGTGTTGTGCTGAATTCGCCAATGTTGGGAACATAGTGGACCTTCTTTGGTCTCCAAACGAGGAGTAAACATATTTTCTGTGGCACTATGTTGCTGATAAGATGATGAACGAGCCACAAAGGGGTACCATAACGTTTGGTTTAAGAACACCTTTGTTTTCAAGCAATGAAGCAAGGTGCATGTTCATCTTCGTAGGTGTGGGCTAAACAACTATCTTCGAAGCCCAGATTCGGGTGACACATTTAGCTCAGATAATAAGGCACCACGAGTACGTGGCATCGCTGGTAGGGCTGACACCTACCGATACTGGTCTCACGTGTTATGTTACTGTATGTAGTGAATGAAGTAATAGGGCGGCGATTCCGCCACTAAATTATAGGTGGGATAATCGGGAGGTCCTGGGGGTGGCATGTGCAACAGGCCCATCACCAGGTGAGGGTCGGAACTTGGGTTCGATGTTATTTGTCCGGGTGAATCTCTCAGTCGACCAGCTTCTTGTTCGTACTGACGATTTTGTATTTTTGTAATTGGATAGTTGTGTTTTTGTTGCAATCCCATTTCTATTTTCGCCCTTTTAGCAGTAGCTATCCTTCCTAATCGTAACTCAGATCCGGCGTCACACGTTCGGCTCTTCTTCCTCCGCCTCTGCCACGGCTCTTGCCATGCTTCTTTATCACGAGAAGACTCTAGCCTATTCTTCCTTCGTCGACTGGAACGGAATTATACGGGTATTTGTTTCACCACTACAGCAGAGGATACCTAATGGTAGGAAACACGCTGATACGAAAGCCAGGCAAATGTTCAGAGGGAAATAATGAGCTTGGCAGTTGTTACATTCAAATCAGTGTGAAAAGTACCCTCTCCCGAAAAAGAAATCCAGCCTCGATCGTATTTTCTTGTTTCTTATTAGTTGTCTTGTACTGAAGCGCGAATATGTATTCGGTCTGGTTGCACGAACTTCTCCGATGTCATGCCCGTTGATGTATTGAGTTCCCTACGCGATGAGATCTGTGATAAGACTGGGTGAGACACAAGCATCCTTGATGTTACTCGCTTTCCGTAGAGTTATGTCACACTCGTCTATTTTCCTCATCTCCTCCTCTAGCACATCCCTTTCCTCCTTATACCTTTCACATTCTCCCACTATGTGAATTCTACTCTCTATGGCTTTGCCACATGGGCACGTCTGTGCATCTACTTCCTCCTCCTCCCGGCTAAAACGAGTAGAGGGGGGGGGTATTCAGAAGAGGGGCCCTTCAGCGGTTTTTGGACCATTGTCAATTCGGTCCTTTGAAAAAAACAAAAAAGGGATAAATTGTCTTCCCCGTGCTTACCGAGCGCTGCTTCTGGTATACCAGTATATATACATATATACACCTCTGAGGTGATTCCAGACCGCAGTGTAGTCAACCAATCTACTGGGCAACAGTTTTCATAGAGAAAATGAGGCGTACTGATGTAGGGGTATCTGAGGCCCCTGACTTCGAGGAGTCCTCTAACCCACCAAAACATCCGCCGAAACATGAAAATGGAAAATCAAGATGAGCAGTCAGTCCCATGGCCTGGGGATACAACGAAATGGACCCTCCGTACGTAGTGGCATTGGGGAGAGGCTCCTTAATTCAGGGGTCTCCATCAGTTGGACACTGTTTTGTTTTGTTATTATTGCCAAAAAGTCCATCACATCATAGCGCGCTTCAAGTTTAGATGAGTGCCTTCGCGCAAAAGTAGGTATAGTATATATATAGGTAATGATATATACGTGCTCGGGTTGTCTTGCACCCCGAATCGTCATCTCTTCTCGGCCGCTTCGACCAGGAAAAAAAAAAATGTTGGGTAAGAAACGGATCCCCACGAATAAACAAATTCGCTCCAAGAGCATTGTTTTTTTTAGCGCGTTTGCCATCCGACAATGTGTATGCAGCATGAGATTCAACGTTGATCACTCAGAAACATACATTCCCCGAAATAAGAAAATCAAGGGAAACCAAGGGAAACCGAAACCTAGCAAGGAAACCTATTGGACCACAGTAGCCTACTGGACTACAGTATTAGCCTATCGGACTACAGTAGCCTATTGGACTTCAGTAGCCTATTGGACTACAATAATAGTAGCTTGTTGAACTACGGTAGCTTCAACGTTGATTACTCAGAAACATTCCCTGAAAACCAGAAGAAAACCAAAAGGAAACCCAAACGATGAAAGGAAACCTGTATATACGTATAATATATGAGACATACGTACGTACGCACACTCTTAACCAATTCAGAACTGAACAAAAATGTCCCACACTAATTCCAAGTAGTTTTTCCCCAAGTTCGCGGGACCAGTTCTTAAGGGGTTAACTCAATTTTCCGGTTTTTCAGGTTTCGCACCAAGTCGGGGGAAATACGGGACCTGCTCATCGACAGCAACGTAAGCTACAACACGGACGGAAGCTTCAAGCACACGCGGTGTTTCATCAGGGACGACTCCGCTCGGAAGGCAAGCTAAATTATTTTCTTTTTGAAAAAAAAAAGAAAAAGAGATGACCGCTTGCAGCAGCGCTGGTCTGTGGCGATTAGACGCATTCCTACGATATACATATATCGTACGTACGTAGAGGTACGAGGCATGTTTTTGCCTAGAGAAAAAAACAACAACACATTTATGGGTGCTGCCGTGGGGCGCTTAACTGAATAATTCTCCTACCCAATAAGCCACGCCTCAAAACATGCCTTATAAGGCAAAACACGCCTTCTCGTTGGAACGCGATTCTGTTCTTTGCGCGTATTCGCTGGAACGCCGTTATTTTGTTGTTGTCGTTTTGTATCAAAATTCAGTGTGTTTCAAAGCTCAGTGTGTTTCAAACGTCAGCTGTCTATCAAAATGCAGTGCGTTTCAAAAGCCAGTGTGTTTCAAAAGGTCAGTGTGTTTCAAAAGGTCAGTGTGTTTTAAAAGGTCAGTGTGTTTCAAAAGGTCAGTGTGTTTTGGCCGAGAGGTGGAGAGCTCGAGTGAGCAGCCGAGGAGTCGCCGAAAGAAAAAAATCAGTGCGATCTCTACCTTTAAGCAGCGCGTGCTGTGCTGTATCTGGCTGCGGACCAAGGCTGCAACGGTGCAGGGACAGGGGGGGGGGGGGG
>MEHQ01002158.1:105910-116966 GCA_008828725.1 Saccharina japonica
CCCCCCCCCCCGCCCCCCCCCTGCACAACGTAGGAGTAAAACAATCCTTGTGGCGATATTGAACAAATGTAGCAAACTCCCACAAGTTGTCTTCACAACCTCTCTCTCTCGATTCGGCACGCACAGAATGGTGTGCTGCGCTTGCTCAGTGCTCCCACAAGGATGGAATGGGTTTACGCTCACGTTGTGCAGGGGGAGGGAGGGGGGGGGGGCGGTTGGGACCGACCACCTGTGTGTGTACAGAACGATAAAACGCAGCGCTAAGCATAGCAGCGCTGCAACAGTAGTAGTGTTAGTACTACGGAGGGGGGCATGGTAAATAGGACCTACTCACAAAAAACTTCTTTTTTTTCCTTTTTTTTCCTTTTTTTTCCTAACAATATTTGGTCCCCTATTTTACTATTAATATGGTATCCCGCAGTAGCAGTCCTTGCAGCAACGCCGACCTGTGATATGACTGGGTGAGACACAGAGTATCCCCTTGCAGGTTTGTCTATTAAGCATCCTTGGTGTTACTCACTTTCCGTAGAGTCAAGCGTAGAAGAGAAGCAGTTTATATTAATCCCCGAGCCAGATGACATCTGCCTCGGGATGGGCTTCAAGTATGGCCCACAGATATTATAAATACCCCGAATACCGAATACGAATGCCATCCAAGTTATACGAAAACGGACCAATTACCTATGCAGAGGTAATTACCGGCCTTCCTAGCCCATACCATTACACTAGCCCACCCTGATGAGCCGTATATGCAGAAATATGGGAAAAACGGGGAAATCCCAGTTCCCCGAATTAGAACATGAGTCGAAGATGCGGCTCCTCAAAACCCCTCCCACACCTCTAAGTTGCAAGGCTAAGAAGCCGGAAAAAAAAAAAAAAAACGCAAAGAAAGGCAATCGAACGTAAACGCAGGTGCTGTGAACGAAACCAACGTCAGAGACCTCCCATGAGTCGCCAACAAGGCGAGGGGGGGGGGACGAGAAGGCAACAACTAGCACCAAGAAGGAAACAACTGACACCGTACGGGGAATGGGCACTACCGCCCGCCCCGCGAGGGGGAGACGAGTGCCTTGCTGAAAAACACATAAGAAGGATAAACCACAAATAACAGTACAGTCCTGTGCCACAGTATGAGTAGCCATATTACCCTGACCGCTCCCCTCGGCTCTGGCGGGGGAGGGCGTCGGCAGGACGAAATAAAAACAATGCAAGGAAGACACCAAACCCGATACCAGACTCAATACCAAACCCACGTCGAACGTGCAGGAAATACCTATTCTAAGGCCTTAAAAGAAACCCTCCCAGCCCCAAAGTGCGTAAAAACGGAAAACTATTATTTCGTCCTGCCGTCGACGCCACGTGTGATATGACTGGGTGAGACACAGAGTATCCCCTTGCAGGTTTGTCTATTAAGCATCCTTGGTGTTACTCACTTTCCGTAGAGTCAAGCGTAGAAGAGAAGCAGCTTATATTAATCCCCGAGCCAGATGACATCTGCCTCGGGATGGGCTTCAAGTATGGCCCACAGATACTATAAATACCCCGAATACCGAATACGAATGCCATCCAAGTTATACGAAAACGGACCAATTACCTATGCAGAGGTAATTACCGGCCTTCCTAGCCCATACCATTACAGACCCCCATCCTTTCAGCCGGAATTTTCACGTTAGCCCACACCTCGGAGCAAGATCAGATAGATAGATAATTCCTGCTCCATGATCTAGATTTTGTTTTGGCAGAGATATACTCCCGATCTTGTATGATCTGTATGATCTGTATGATCTGTATGATCTGTGTGATCTGTATGATCTGTATGATCTGTATGATCTGTATGATCTCTATGNCCCCCCCCCCCCCTCCCCCCCTGTTTTGTTTTTTCGTTTTTACCTTTTCCAAAAATCAGGGAGGTAACTCGCACGCAGGTTTTTTCCGAGGGTTGCCCCGACATGGTCACCGCCGACAAGGACTGCCTCCTCCGCATCCTCAAATTATTGCTGAAAAACAGCGTCAAGCTAACTACCGCGGGGTCCATAGAGGTGAGCAAGTAGGGCATCGTTTCTTATGCAGTCTATCTACACAGGTCTACGAGTAAGAAATAATCAGCTGGCAATAACCTCACAAGGGAAGATAGGCTCGTTTTTAGGAGGGGGGGGGCGGATACTGTGAGACTTTTTGGATTAATAAATCGTGCTCATCGGCGAGAGCTATTATTGCACGCTACATCCAACCAGGGTATACGTATACCGGTCTACGCTCAAGGTTTGCTCAAAGGTTGCACATGTTGGGCGGATCATTCGATAAACACTTCCATGATTTAGATAAAAAAAGTCAGGGCAGTTCAGGACAGATAGGCTCCTGATCTGTATGATCCGTATGATCTGTATGATCTGTATGATCTGTATGATCTGTATGATCTGTATGATCCGTATGATCTGTATGATCTGTATGATCTGTATGATCTGTATGATCTGTATGATCTACTGTAGGACAGGTTTCCTGCGTTGGATCTGTAGTCTGTACAGATCCTAGTACAGATCCTGCACAGCGTCTCAAAACGGCTTGTTAGGATCTAGATGATCTGTAGATGATCTGTAGATAGATATATCATGATCTAGCTGATCTGCCCCAACGTGTGCAAGGTTCGTCTCACTACATACACTGTTTCAAACCTTGCTCAGACTAGGCGTTTGCTTGTTCGGCGGCGGCCTATGCTGTACTGTACACGAGGGACCGGGGATAGCTGTAGTGGCAACTGTACTCGAGGGACGGCAGGGAGACAATGGCAGGCGTTTTTCATAGCTGTATCTGGGCATATACATAGACCCCTCGTATGATACTATACACGGAAATAACTCAGGGTGGGCTGGTGATGGTGCCCGCGGGGGCAGCAATCGAGTAGGCGATCCTGCCTTTTTTTTTCGGTTGCATCTCTCGTTGGGCGTCGGGCTACCAACCTACGAGGTGGACGGACGGGCGGGCGGACGGGCGTGTTGGTTGACGCATCAATTGGGGCAATCGTCGACGCCAAATATAACCTGCATTATTAGGTAAATATTACTGTACGTAGGGACTTTTTTTGTTTTCATGTATGCGTACGTATATCTCAATTAATGTTGTTGTTGTTGTACGTGTGTCCACCGCATCGTTCTGTGTGTGCGTGTGTGCACTTTTTGCGTGTATGTATATTTATATATATATAGGTGGGTGTTTCGCACGCGTACGGTGGCGAGTCTCCCCCTTCCGACGCAGGCTCAACCGCGACAAGGACACAGCAACAGCAACAACAGCAACAACAAAAGCCCGACACCGTCAACCTCACCTTCTCGGTGAAAGACACCGGGCCGGGCATCGAAACGACCCGGGTCAACGCCCTCTTCCAAAAATACTGGCAGCACACCTTCGACCTCGGGCTGAAAGAACAAGAAGACAAGAAGACCGCGAGGCCCGCCGCGGCGGGGGGGCCCCCCTCCGCCTTACCGCCCTCGTCGGCACCGAACGATCAGCCGACATCCCCGCCAACAGTCCCCCCATCTCCCAGCTACTACGACCACCCCATGTCTGAGAGTGATAGTCCGTCGCCCACGGGGTCAGCGGGAGGAGTGTCGGGATCGCGAGGGCGTGCTCCCTGGGTGGTCGAGGGCGATGCATCATCGGCGGCGGCGGCGGCGGTGGCGGTGGCGGCCCCCGCGGGTAGCTTACACGTTCTCGCACGCAGCCACGACGTTGATGTTGTTGATGGTGGTTCCTGCAGCACCCGCGGCGGGGCTGCGGCCGCGGGGTTGGGTGACAGCGGCCGTCTGGCGGGATCATCCACTGGAGGCGAAGGGGCGTCAACCATTGGAAAAGAGAAGGAGGAGGAGAAGGAGGAGGAGTGCAGCTCTTCGGTGAAGATTTCAAAGGTGAATAAAAAAGAAGCACATGAATATATATATATATATACCAGGTACCACTATGGGCGGGATATAAGGACCGTTTGATGATCTTCATATTAATGTTAAAACGATCCTTACATTTGCGCCCAAAGTACGTAGTGTATGAAGAAACAAAGCTAAAATAATCGTCAGCTGTGAGGCAGAAGATTTCATCGAAACTCATATTTTCAAGCTGTGTGTGATACTTCGTACATACATATACGAAGTATATACATATGTACGTACAAGCGCAAAAATCGGCGCGCTTTCGCGCGCCTTATTTTTTCTTATTGGGCTGCGCCAAGCGAAGGCTGTAGATGGTATTCCATGTGGAATGACAACCGCTCCTAAAACAAATAAGTCTATTAGATCGGGTTTAAAGAACTTGCTGAACCTTCTTGCTTCCAATGGTGAGGAACGCTGGCTTCACGAACTTCAGTCCACAAAGCCAATCAGATATGAGCGAGGGGTATTTGGGTTTCCACACCACGAAAGGCGGTATCGACTCGGGGGATCACCGTTGTAATCCCCGTGTTGTCGAATTTGTAGATGTACAGACGAGCACATTCATGGTCTGGAGATGACGCTTTACCTTCCCCGGGTGGAGCTGGCTCCACGAACTCAAGCCACCCAGTGATGGAGCCAGTGGGGTTGAGGTTTCCATACCGTGCGGGGCGGTATCGACCCTAGGGATCACATATTTCATACCCGATTTTTCAGAGTGGAAATGGAATAACGATTAATTATCTGGCGATAGGACCTTATCCTCCCCGCCTGCGGCATACCCTCAAAGCTAGCCCAGCCAGTCAGTGATAGAGCCAGTGGGGTTGGAGTTTCTACACCGTGCGCGGTGGTGTCGACACGGGGGACCTCGGTTTTCGTCCGATGGGTTGTTGGAGTTGTAGACGTATGGAGGGATTTCCGATCCGGGGATGGGACCCAATCGTCCCCGGGTGGCGCTTGCTTTACTTTCGAGCCCCACCCAATCAGCGATCGGCTGGTGGGGTTGGGGTGTTTAAACCGTGCGGGGAGGTGTCGACCGGGGGGAACTCGATTTCGTCGCCGTGTTGGTGGAGTTATATATGTACGGAGGGGTTTCCGAACCGGGGATGCGGCCTTATCGTCCCCGGGTGGTGCTGGCTTTATTTAGGTTTTCCTAGCCCCAGTCAATGAGCGATCAGCCAGCGGTGTTGGGGTTTCCACACCGTGCGAGGTGGTGTCGACCCGGGGAGGCACCATTTTCGTCCCCGCTGCGTTGGAGTTTTGAAGATATAGAAGTGTTCATGACGCGGGGAGGAAAAATTATCCTCCCCGGTTGGCGCTGGCTCCGCGAACCTCAGCCAAACAGTGATAGAGCCAGTGGGGTTGGGGTTTTCACATCGTGTGGGCCGGTATCGCACCAGGGGATAATTTGTCTTTTACTCCCGGTCTGTCGGAGTTGTAGATGTAAGGATTTATGTATTATTTGGGGATGGGACCTTATCCTCCCCGCGTGCGGCGGACCCTGAAAGGTACCCCAGCCAATCAGTGATAGAGCCAGTAGAGTTGGGGTTTCCACACCGTGCGGGGCGGTGTCGATCAGGGCGAACTCGTATTTCGTCCCCGGGTTGTTGGAGTTGTACATGTATGGAGGGATTTCCGATCCGGGGATGGGCCCCTATCATCTTCCGGGGTTCACTGGCTTTATAGTCGAGCTACAGTTAATCAGCTCTAGCGTCAGCGGCGCTGCGGTTTCCACGCCGTGAGCGGCGGTATCGACATGAGGGGTCTCGGTTTTCGTCCCCGGGCTGTTGGAATTCGCACCCGCTTTATTTTCGAGCCCCGACCAGTCAGCGATCGACCGGTCGGGCTGGGGTTTCCACACCGTGCGGGGCTGTTTTGACCCGGGGGGGGTCGTTTTCTTCGTCCCCGGATGGTCGGAGTTGTAGATATACGGAGGAATTTCCAAACCGGGAATGGGGACCAATCGTCCCCGGGTGAGGAGTTGTGGATATATGGCGGGAATCCGATCCGGGGATGATAATCTGTCGTCCCCGGGTGGCTCTGGCTTTGTATACGAGCCCCAGCCAATCAGCGATCAACCGTGTGGCTGGGGTTTCCACACCGTGCACGGCGGTGTCGACCCGGGGGACCTCGTTTTTCGTCCCCGTGTTATTGGAGTTGTACATGTATGGAGGGATTTCCGAACCGGGGATGGGGCCGTATCGTCCCCGGGTGGCGCTGGCTTTACTTTCGAGTCTCAACCAGTCAGCGATCGGTCGGTCGGGATGGGGTTTCGACACCGTGCGGGGCAGTTTTTACCCGGGGAATCGTTATGTTCGTCCCCGGGTGGTCGGAATTGTAAAGATAGGGAGGCATTCGCAAATCGGGGATGGGGACCAATCGTCCCCGGGTGAGCAGTTGTGGATGAATGGTGAGATTTCCGATCCGGGGATGATACTCTGTCGTCCCCGGGTGGCTCTGGCTTTGTATACGAGCCCCAGCCAATCAGCGATCGGACGGTGTGGCTGGGGTTTCCACACCGTGCGCGGCGGTGTCGACCCGGGGGACCTCGATTTTCGTCCCCGCGTTGTTGGAGTTGTACATGTATGGAGGGATTTCCAAACCGGGGATGGGGCCGTATCATCTCCGGGTGGCGCTGTCTTTATTTTCGAGCCCCAACCAATCAGTGGTCGGTCGGTCGGGCTGGGGTTTCCACACCGTGCGGGGCGGTTTCGACCCGGGGGGTCGTTTTTTTCGTCCCCGGGTGGTCGGAGTTGTAGATATGCGGAGACATTCGCGAACCGGGGATGGGGACCAATCGTCCCCGGGTGAGGAGTTGTAGATGTATGGCGGGATTTCCGATCCGGGGATGATACTATGTCGTCCCCGGGTGGCTCTGGCTTTGGATACGAGCCCCAGGCAATCAGCGATCGGCCGGTGTGGCTGGGGTTTCCACACCGTCGCGGCGGTATCGACCCGGGGGACCTCGGTTTCGTCCCCGGGCTGTTGGAGTTGTACATGTATGGAGGGATTTCCGAACCGGGGATGGGGCCCTATCGTGTCCCCGGGTGGCGCTGGCTTTATTTTCGAGTCCCAACCAATCAGCGATCGGCCGGTGGGGCTGGGGTTTCCACACCATGCGGGGCGGTTTCGAGCCGGGGGATCGTTTTTTTCGTCCCCGGGTGGTTGGAGTTGTAGAGATACGGAGGGATTTCCGAACCGGGGATGGGGCCCTATCGTCCCCGGGTGCGGCGGGACTGGGGGGTTCCCCCGAGGGGTAACTCCCGCCGCGCGTGCCGCGGCCCCTGAACCGCGGCCCCTGATTGGCCGACGGCGGGCTGGGGGCCCCCCTCGACCAATGGGCGTCGGGCTCGGAAAACGCAGGGATGAAATGTAATCCTTATTATATTATGTGTATAGCTTGGTCGAACAAGCAAGCAGTTTTGGGATGACACTTTGTGCCATTTTGTTTGTTTTGTTTTGTTTTGTTTTTCGTATTCGGTAATCGAAGTAAGTAAGTCAGTCGCGCCGAAGCGGCAGCAGAGTGGCGGGCAGAGGGAGCGTCATCATGTACGTGCCCTGGATAAGGTCCACCGGTGGCTATATACCAATATATCCGGGAACGAAAGTACTCTTTTGGTATGAATGCGAATGCCAACACATTCCTGACCTGAGCAACTCCCCCCCCACCCCCACCGTGGTCCGCCTCAAAAGTGGTGCGTGGTCAATGGTCAAACGACTAAAGGCAAGCAACAAAGTAAAACGCCCCCGCCCCCCCCCCCCCACTCCGTCTCGAAAGTGATGCATGTTTGGTGAAAACCCAACGTGCTCCATCCTGGCATTGTAGGGATGCAAGGGTCTATGGTCATACAACTACGGCCGTGCACGACATGAGTACACCCCCCCCTCTGCTCCGTCTCGAAAGTGGTGCATGTTCAATGGTCGAACGACTAAAGACAGGCAACAATTGAAAACGCCCCCCCCCCCCCCCCCCCCCCCCCCCCCCCCCCCCCCCCCCCGGCATCGAGCGGCGGGATCGGCTTGGGATTGAACGTGGCGTATAACCTGGTGCAGGGAATGGGCGGCACCCTTCATGTAAGTCGCTTTCCCCCCTCTTCTTCTTGTTGCTGTACGTAGTGCTAACAGTGCACACCCGCGTTCTGCCTCTTCTTATTGTTGTTTTTGTCGTAGTGCAACGCCGCCTGCCATCCTTCATCTTCTTCTTCTTCTTCTTCTTCTTCTTCTTTTCTTTCTTCTCATTCTTGCTGTATTTCCTACCCGCCGTCCGTCGTTTCGAAGCGTGTACCACCTGGCGAGGCTACTTGAGCGAGGAATCCAGCGTAAAATCCATATACTTGGGGTCCGATGTGTACGTTACAATAATGTTCGTTAGATACGTACCTAGTCTGTGGGGGTTTGATTGCGTACCGGGCTTAACTTGCTGTTTTTCTCAAAGAGGTGCAGCAGTTGTCGGTCCCCTCTGTAGTGCCGGTATGTATGCGCCAGCCAACAATACCGGCACTATAACGGTAACCGGCACTATATACTCCGCACACTACCATACTGGTGAATCCTACCTATGCCAAGCGATTTCACAGGCACTAAATCGGGCAGCCGGCACTACTCAACCAGCACTATAGAGGGACCACTAGGCACTATAGTGGGCAGCAGGCATTACTCAACCGGCCCTATAGAGGGACCACTACGCACTATAGAGGGCAGCCGGCCGCACTCAACCGGCACTATAGAGGGACCACTACGCACTATAGCGGGCAGCCGGCACTAATCAACCGGCACTATAGAGGGACCACCACGCACTATAGCGGGCAGCCGGCACTACTCAACCGGCACTATAGAGGGACCACCACTACTGTACAGAGGTCCTATACTATAATCAAGTGAAGAGCCCCAGAATAACTAGGTGCTACGATGCCTCTCCCGTAGCACACTTCTCGACGCTTAAGTGTGTACTTAAACCAGTTCCAGGCTTCTTGATAATTGAGCACATACTTAAACCAATTGGTTGGTTTTACTTCGCCAGCCAGGTAAATACCTAGCCTTAACATGCAGCCAAGGCATGCCTTAACTCACAGCCCTTCTGGTAATAATACATACAGCCAGCCAAAAAAAAAAAAAAAAAAAACAAGCAACGCGAGAGAAAAGCGAGCACATAAACGTACATACCGAACTGGTTTTGAAAGCACACACACACACACACACACATATATATATGTATACACGTTTCCGATTGCATCCTTGCGCATTTCACAGCCCAACAACCAATTTAATGACTTTTCTGCCTTTCGAAGGTGGAATCGGACCCGCGCACTGGGACTTGCTTCTCCTTCACTTTGGCCGTGCCGCTGGTGAGCTACGATTACACAGAGCTAGAGCTAGAGCTAGAGCTAGAGCTAGAGCTAGAGCTAGAGCTAGAGCTAGAGCTAGAGCTAGAGCTAGAGCTAGAGCTAGAGCTAGAGCTATATCATTAAGGGCATTAGGAGAGAGGGGTGGCGGGAGTGAGCAGAAGGGGGG
The DNA here is from genome assembly GCA_008828725.1 of Saccharina japonica. Lineage (NCBI taxonomy): Eukaryota > Phaeophyceae > Laminariales > Laminariaceae > Saccharina > Saccharina japonica. Next base: position 115,339 of record MEHQ01002158.1, read on the forward strand.
GAGGGGGGGCGTACTCATCTGTTGCTTGCCTTAGTCATTTGACCGTTGACCACGCATCCATTTCGAGACGGAGCAGGGGGGGGGGGGGGGGGGGGGAGAAGAGGGGGGGGGGGGGGGCCCTTTTTTTTTTTTGCCTTAGTCATTTGACCGTTGACCACGCATCCCTTTCGAGACGGAGCAGGGGGGGGGGCGGGGCGTGCTCATTTTTGTTCTTGCCTTAGTCATTTGACCATTGACCACGCATCCCTTTCGAGACGGAGCACCGTTCCTACTCCTAATGGAGACACCTCCTACATTTGGGCGCTCATTACGTTGTTTCCATATATTACAAATAAACTTTTTGCTAATCCTATCCCCTTCCTGTTTCGCCGCCTGTGGCCGCCATCTACCTCCTAAGATAGCGATAGTTTTTTCGCTACTATCTAGTGTACCAATCCTCTCCATGTCACATTCATCTATTTTCCTCATTTCCTCCTCTAACACATCCCGTTCCTCCTTGTAAATTTCACATTCTCCTACTATGTGAAATTCTACTCTCTATGGCTTTGCCACATGGGCACATCTGTGCATCTACTTCCTCCTCCTCCCGGCTACTGGTACATCTCTTTATTATTTCTGGCAAGTCCAGGTCCCCTACGCGAAATCGCAGTTTCAGAGTTTTCGCGAAGTCCATTGGGCCGTGCAAATACCTTTTCATTCCTATCCCGTTCTTTTGACCCCCCGTATATCTCTAAGTGTTCCCTCCCCTTCCACTTTCTTTCTTAGCGCTAGCCTTTTCCTTCTTTCTATCTGTTCTTTTACTTCTGTCTCGCACCCCCCAAACTTCTCTATGGCCAGCATCTCTTTTTGGTTTCCTATACTCTTCCATACTTTCTCGACTACGCTATCCCACCTTACTCCAGCGGGGGGGGGGGGGGGGGTGTACTCATGCCATGCATGGCCGTAGCGACCAGGCAAGGGAGGGGTTTGTTGTTGTTGTCTGTAAAAGGTTGTTTTCATTATTGTTGTTGTTGCATTTGCCATCCGATAGTGTGCAGCATAATACATTGCAACGTTGACCACTCGTCAACATCGTGTTAGCCCTCCTCAAACATTGTACAGCATGGGCTTCAAACATTTAATCTACTCACCATAAACATTCCCAGTAAGAAAAAAAACAAAACAAGAAACACCGAAAAGGGAACAACGAAAACAAACGAAAACGTATTGTACGAAGGCTAATTCCCTCTTTCTGTTACCTATTCCTCTACTCCCAGCTTCTTATATAGAACCTGTCAACAAAAACCCAGGGCATGAATCTACTACGTAGCCTTCGCCTTTGCAGAAGAGGGAATAAGGGAGGGAGTTGCTATGTTACCGTATGACATGTTTATTGGCACAAAAACCAAAGGGATATACGTACCGGGGGGGGGGGGGGAGACTCCTCTGAGCACGGCTTGTCAGGGGGCAAGGAAAGTGTGCTAAACTACTCTATATATATGTAAGGGGCAGTAAGTTTGTTTTAGTTCGTGTCATAAAAAACGAAGGCATGTATACAGGGGGGGGGGTGTACTTTATTTTCATGCATGGCCACAGTCGTATGTATGACCATAGACCCTCGCATCCCTACGAGGCCGGAACGGAGCATG
>MEHQ01002158.1:117884-147348 GCA_008828725.1 Saccharina japonica
GGGTGTACTCATGTCGTGCACGGCCGTAGTCTTATGACCATAGACCCTCGCATCCCCTACAATGCCGGGACGGGGCACGCTACGTATGTTTTCGCCAACTAGGCAGAGGGGCGTACTCATTTTTTGCTTGCCTTGCGTGTAGCCATTTGACCATTGACCACGCGTCCCTTTCGAGACGGAGCACTAGGGGGGAGCATCCATGTCGTTTTGGAACGCAGACCACACAAACACGTTACAGTCAATTGCGCTATATTTTTTTTTATCTCAACGGGTACTGGTAGTATTTACGCCAGCTGGAACAAAAAAAAACGCCCCTACCTGCCAATAAGCTGGCGCCGGAATTACCCCGCTTTTTTTGTTGTTCTTGTAGCTCGGAAGCTGATCGCACCATTTTCCCTCTGTGACGTTTTCTTTTTCTGCTGCACCCGCAAAGTTGGCCGCACGTGCTGGAAAGCGAAGCCGCTAAGAGGATCGTGGACATCCCTCCCGGTCTAAAGCCCAACCTTCTATCAGGTACGGGGGGGGGGGGGGGGGGGGGGGGGGGGGGGGGGGGAAGACACCCTGTATCGTGTGCAGTGTTGGATATCGCATCCAAAGTTTCGATTCATCAAAAGGTTGAACTTCCGATATATTATACCAAACGTGCTTTTGCCCCCCATTCCCCCCTGGCACCCCTGTGTAGTGTTTTTTTCGTGCAGGTTTTGAAGAGAGCGTTTCGATGTACAGCATAAAAACATATCGAAATCGTATGCATCACTTTCTGTTTTTGTTATTATCGGCACCGTTTCGAACTCGGTTATCGTTCGATATGCAACGAACACTAACCCCGGCTTTTTGTTCAACAGAATGTCCCCCACCGAGCGTAGGAAGCTCCTCCTGCAATATATGACACGAGGAGCAAAAACAAAAAGCGATATCCAGTAGAAAGCCCTTCTCTTGGTTTGTATATACGCAGAGATCAGAAAATTCTGGGAAAAATATTTCCCCTATGATAAAAACAAACGCGGGAAAACAAAACACGCCCCGATTAGCACACTCCGACCCGGACCAACAGCAAAATAAGAAACAACACCAATTGTCGCCCACCCTAGTATGAAACGAGGTCGCTTCGGAAGGTGGTCCTAATCCCGCCCGGGCCTGATCCCATTTGGCACATTGCTCCACATAGCTGCTCCCACTTTAATGGTGCAGAAATATAATCAGCCCTCCGCAGGAGCCGCAGGAGGCCCACCAGCCGCCCTGAGGCAAAAGAAACAAGGACGTTGGCGTCTCGTAGATTGATACTATAAACGTACACCGGTTCCCTTGTTTGGTAGTTTTTTTGCTACACATGGGGAGGCTTCCAATAGTAAATCATGCTTGGTTATTGAAGAAATGGTGTCCCCCCTTTTAATCTGGCGCCATGTTAAAACCAAGTATTACTGATCGATACCCGCGCCTGTTACCGCCCATTGCTGCGGATGGCATTTGTACGTAAGAGTTGAAAATAAAAAGTTTGCGACATCACACACAGTAGTGGGTGCCCCGAGTTATCGCAGGCGAAGCAAAGGAAGAGGCTGAATGGGATATAAACCTACATATAGTGCGTGTCTTGCTGACCACAACAACTCTTCGCATGCTAACCTTCGCGTGTGGTATACGAAGTATATATATATTATATATATATATTATATATGTATACATAGGGGTCCTATCTTTTTCCGTGTTTTTCTGTGATCCACCTCCGTTCCCTACGCATCATAACTCGTTGAACGTTGGCCTTCGATTGAGCAAGAAGAGCGCTAGGTACGATACGCACGGCTTACTTGATTACCGTTCCCACCCACTTTTTGTTTGTGTCTGATTTTTGCGCTTGCAGTGTTCGGAGAAAATGATGGTGGAAGCGCGCAAGACTCTTGGCGCAGACAAGGCAGCCGGTGCTGTGAAACAGAGGTGAGCCGACTCGTTGAACACCTCACGGCGCTTCGCAAAGCTTGGTGCAAGCAATGTTCTGCCTGGTTGGTGAAAACCCAACGTGCTCCGACCCGGCATTGTAGGGATGCGAGGGTCTATGGTCATGCGACTACGGCCGTGCACGACATGAGTACACCCACCCCCCTCCTTCCTCCCCCCTCCAGTGCCTTGAAACCCCTTTTTGTACTGCACTCCCATCGTGTTTACAAATCACTTGGAATTAGAGTCAACATTATCTTTCTGTACGCTGCACTACTAAAAAATACAATGGTTAAAAGCCCTTCAGAATTGCACCAAACCTTTGTTTTCAGGACCAACTGCTTGGAATAGTGTAACGTTTTGTTTTTCGCAGCACTGAAAGGGCTACCCGTATGCTGTCATCAAGATAATACGGTAGCACCACCCCGTATACTGTCATCAAGATAATATGGTAGCACCACCCCCTTATACTGTTATCAAGATAACACCCCCCCCTTATACTGTAATCAAGATAACACACCCCATTATACAGTAATCAAGATAAGACACCCCCTTATACTGTAATCACGATAACACCCCCCCTTATACTGTAATCAAGATAACACACCGCCTTATACTGTAATCAAGATAACACACTACCTTACACTGTAATCAAGATAACACACCGCCTTATACTGTAATCAAGATAATAACACACACCTTGGGATGAACTTCCGAGTTCATTTTCTTCAAAATACGGGGGGGGGGGGGGGGGGGACCTTTGTTGATCAGGCCGCGTTTTGTTGATGAAAACAGGCGGATGCTGTGTGCTCGCTTTGCCGAATCGCATGTAGTGAGCTATGCAGGTTATTTTGCCCACCCTTCGCATATAGGACAGATCACCGATCTTCTCTAGATGATCTGTATGATTTGTCAGGGCAGATGATCTGTATGATCTGTACGATCTAGCTAAGTTGCAGGATGGGACCCGTATGATCTTCACGACCTAGCACATGTTGCCTGGGTTGGATCTGTGCTGGATAGATCCTTCACAGTGTCTTATAACGGCGAGCTAGGAAGCTAGATGATCTATCTGATCTATCTGTAGATGATCTATCTGTAGATAATCTATCTGTAGATGATCTATTTGTAGATGATATGTCTGACGTGTGAACATTTTCAAGCTTAACTGAGAATCTGCGGGGCTGTTGGGCGTTGGGCGAGGTTGCAAGATTTAACGCTTTCTATGTATGTTTGTTTTGCGTAGATGCATGCGGGGAAACGGCTCAACACGTTTTTCCGAGCGCATTCCAAACGCGGGGCAAACTGCAGGGTACTTGTTCATATTATTGCGGGCCCGGGCTGTCAATAGAACTACCAACAGGAGGTTATCCTATTCCGCTCCATGGGAGGGAGGGAAGGAGGGAGGGAGGGAGGGAGGGAGGGAAGGAGGGAGGGAGAGAAGGAGGGAGAGAAGGAGGGAGGGAGGGAGAGAGAGAAGGAGTGAGACTCTCGGCGGTCTTATCACATAATCATACTTACCCGAGCTGTCCGCCGTTCACCCTGTTTACGTTATGTTCCTGTCACGGGCGGGGGGGGGGGCTGCATGTGCGCGCGCAAAACAGACAAGGCCAAGTGCGTAGGGCTGAAGAACACAATCCACGTTCTGGTGGTCGACGACAACACGATCTGCCAGAAGGTGCTCTGCCGCACTCTCGCCAACCTGAACTGCACCACGGAAGTCGCCGCCAATGGACAGCAAGTGAGTGCGCGTGCATGGTTGATAGTTGTCAAGGAAAGATCAATGGTTGGTTGTCACAGAAACGCCACCATAACCGCCAGTCAACGTATATATATATATATGTATAGCAGTTGGTGAGGAGGGGGCGCAAGAAAAAATTGCCCCGAGACGCGTATTACGATGCGGGTAGCATTTGTTTTGGACAAAACATTTATGGTTGAAGACGGGGCTCCTTAGCCCCTTTTAGTAGTGCAGTGTGCACATAAGCCTAAGTCTGAGTCTACTTTCAAGTGTTTTCCCCTACAATGGGAGAGGAGTCCCTAAGGCCTAAACGGGTTATAACCGGGGAAATGGCCAAAAACGCGTCAAATCCCCATTTACGAGTGTTTTTTTTTTTGACGAAAAAAACGTTGTGAACCTAATAGTAATAGGCCATTGGATAACAAGTTCGTTTTTTTTTCCAAAAAGCCAGTAATTTTGGGTGAGGCATACTATGAACAAGTAACAATAGTAGAACAAAGCTCCTCAAGCAAGCATCATACTCGTAGCCTCAAAAATACTTACTCGTGGGTGACTAATTTAGACTCATCCCACGGTATACCATAAAGGGGTTGCCGTTAGCTTATGCCTTCTGAGGCAATATTTTGTTTGACCGGGTTGAGCCCCTCATGCGAGTGTTATGGTATTATTGCTGGAATGATGTGGAAATGCCGGTAAACGCCTGGAAAACAGGTACGTATTGGGATCGGTATTATAGTACTTGGAAGGCGTATCATATATTAGATGGAACCCGGGGGTTTCCAAGGCGATGCAAACTCGAGCCTTCAGCCTTCCAGTCTTTCCTCGTGCGAAAATGAATTAAAATATGGTAATAACTCATCCCACGGTATACCATATATAGAGGTTGCAGCAACTTTTTGCCTTCTCAGGCAATATGTTTTTTATTGACAAATAGTATGCTCCTCAAGTGGGTATTAGAGTCACTGCCGGTTTAGAATGATAATGTTGCTCGTACATATTTGTTTTTCGGAATACTGGTAGGTGTAGGTACTACGTACAGATGTTCGGCCGGATCGCACGAACAAACCTAAACCTTCTTCGAAGGAGTCATGATTTCGGGTGAAATTATTGAGCTCCTCGTTGTGAGGAGCTCAGAAAAAAAGCCGCCGCCCCTATAAGGCACACGGTATAAGAGGACAGGGTATCCCTAGCCAGGTCAGCCTATGGAACGGGTACTCGTTGGTACGCACGTGTGTTGTTTGCGTAGAGATAGAAGAAGAGCAGGTTTTATTCCGTTTTCGCGTGATGATCGACTGAAAAGGGAGGCGAGATGGCCAAAAGGCCATCGGGGAGCCCCTGGCTCCCATCTAAGATACCGCCTTCCAAGTTACTACCAATACGATTCTTATACCTGATACCAGGTATTTACCAAACGTTTCCATATCATACCAGCTGTACCATAACACTAGCCCACTCTGATGAGCCGTATATGCAGAAATATGATAAATTCGTGGAAACCCCGATTCCGCGAACTAAAACATGAGTCGAAGATGCGGCTCCTCAAAACCCACTCCCACACCTCGGAACGGCAAGGCTACGAAGCCGAATGCCAGCTGTACCATAACACACTCCTATAAGGCACACTTGCTCAGGTGCTACCCCTGTATGCCGTAAGCTTAACGCCCCCGGCCTGACGATAATAGACGCAGCGCCCCTGCTTGGGGGAGGGGAAAAAAAAGACCCTTCTCCCTACCCCAACCCCTCCCCCCCACAAGCGGTTTTTAGTAAGATGCAGCTCAGCCTTCAGGCGACTTCGCCCAGCACCTCCCGGCGCTTCGCAAAAGCTCGGTGCAAGCAATGCCTGCCTGGTCGGTGAAAACCCGACGTGCTCCGTCCCGACATTGTAGGGATGCGAGGGTCGATGTTCCTACGACCACGGCCATATATGACATGAGTACCCCCCCCCCCCCCCCCCCCCCCCCCCCCCCCCCCCCCCCGGTACCCCCCCCCCCCCCCCCCCCCCTCCCCCTCCTCTTCTCTCTCCTCTTCCCGCTGGCGAGCGCACGCACGGGGCACGTTCCTGGCCCAGTGGTTATCATATGGTGTATTCTCTGACAAAATCATAATCTGGGGTCTGGTTGCCGGACGACCTTGGACCTAAGATAGTCCCCAAGGGATACGCGTAGCAACTATCCCTTTGCTCGTAGTCAGAGCTTCCCTACGGAGCCCAGATCCCCTACAGCCACTGAACTGCTGTACGTAGTTTGATAAGTACCAGTCTTACGTATCATCCTTTGTTTCGTCGCTCTATCTAGCTTAAAATTAAGCGGGCAGAGGAACTCACCTTAACCTTGCCCCCCCCCCTCCCTCCCCAAACCCGACTGCTGCGATCAAACCAGGCCGCGGATAAGATGGCGGCTCACCAAGTGTCCATCTACTCTTTGGTGCTGATGGACCTCCGCATGCCCATCATGGACGGGCTGTCGGCAACTCGTGTCATCCGCCACAAGCTGGGCATCAAACACATCCCCATCGTGGTGAGACACAACGACAACAACAATAAAAATGTTCAAGGGTGTGTGTGTACGAATTCTGCTGTAGTACCAGGTACTGTACGTTGCAGTTACCCGACCCGATATTATTCGTGGTTCATCGAGTGAACGAATTTTTTATGATGCTGGCCTTTCGGCTATCGCTATTCGCGTGGCATCGGGAGCAAGTTGCATCGTCACTTTTCAGCATGGATTATGACGTGTTCTCACTGACATGGGTACACAGCCATTGACAAATATAGGCTCTGTTCCGCGCCCCCCCCCCCCCCCCCCCCCCCCACCCCCCTGCTCGCGCGCCTCCCCACTCCCTCTCCGCTGGAAACGCATTCGCACAATCTCCCTGGAGTACAGCTATTGATAGCACTCGATATGTAAAATCTGCAAGAATACCATGTGCTTCTGTTGGGTGTATCGACTACGTACTCACTGGCCTACTTGAGTCACGTGGCTATACAGGCCAATGGGTGGTGCTATATACCAGGTATATAACCAATACTTAACCAACAGCTTCCCTACTCTAGGCATTCATAGTCGACCTTTTTAACCGTAAAAAAATCGTTGTTGCGGCCAAAACTGTCTATTTTTCGATGCGCTCCTGCTGCTGCTGCTGCTGCTGCTGCTGCTGCTGCTGCTGCTGCTGCTGCTGACTGCCGACCTCAGCACCGATGACTCGCTAATTTTTGGCAATGCTCGCTCGCTCCGTGTCTTGTCTGTCTGTGTGTGCGTGTGCGTGTGCGTGCGTGTGTGTGCTCCGTGCGACAGGCAATTTCTGCGGAAAGGAGCGACGAGCTTTGCAAGGAATGCTTCAGCGCCGGGATGGACGATTTCATCCAGAAGCCCGCCAGCAAAGACGGCATCCAAGAGACCCTGCAAAAGTTGGGCGTCCTGCCCTCCGATGGAAGCGACACCCCGTGATTTTCGTGTCAGCTCGGCCGGCCTAAAATCATCGAGTTGAAAACTTGCGTACCTCGACAGGTCCTGTGGTAGAGTAGAGGTATAGGCACCCGTAAGTTTTTGATTTTATTTTGAGCCGCCCCAAGTTAATTCCAGTTTACCCTGCCTGGCCAGCCATATACTAGTTTTTTGTCCGGAAATATTGTCCCCGTTTTGATACTCATGTTTGAGTCCAAAATATTCTCGGTCAAAGTGGTATGAAGTTATAAACATTTGGCTCTTTTTTTTTTCGTGGGGGTCATGAAATAGTACGTATATATACATGTGTACGAGTTCTGTTTTGCTGCCGTACCCTTACCTTTCGTATGTACATATGTAGATTGAACAGATGCAACATAATTTGAGGGTTTTTTTTTTTCTTCCAAAAAGTGTTGTTTGTTTTCTTCTAATAATTGTTTTTTGTTTTGTTTTGTTTTCAACCATGTGCACGTTGTAATGGAAGGATGTGATACCAGTAAAACTGCGCTGTATATACTCGTAGGATTAAAAAAAAAAACGAACACGATGCGCGATTCGAGAAGACAGGAAGAAAGCGTTCCCATCCCGCCAGCGAGGCAGAGGGGCGTGTGGCGGGAGGGGGGTGGGGAGTGGGGTATGCATGATGACGTAGTCTTGATGGGGGGGGGGGTGTACTCATGTCGTGCACGGCCGTAGTCTATGACCATAGACCCTCGCATCCCTACAATGCCGGGACGGAGCACGTTGGGTTTTCACCAACCAGGCAGACATTGCTTGCACCAAGCGCGAAGCGCCGTTAGGTATTGGGCGAGTCGCATGAAGGGTGAGCTGCATCCTGCTAAGAACCGCCTCTGAGGCGGACTTGCATATGGACGACAGCTTCAATGAGTTAATTTAATTTCTGGTGTGGCCACTTCCGGAGGCAGCAATGGGTTTTATATGTAACTGCCTCGCGGATGCCTTACCATATTAACACTACGTGATACGACCATTCCCCTTGTGCGGAGCAAAGGTTCTCCACCCCGCACAAATGATCTACTCGACCGCCAGCTTTGGTGACCGCCAAAAAAAAAAAAAAAAAACGGCACCCTGGTTGTCTAGCTCACGCAGCGAGTGGCGTGTTTTACAGCGTCGTTGCCAACCGACGCCAACCCAACCTATAAATATATCATATATTTATAGGGGGAAGGGGTGGGGTCTGGTGCTTCGTCAGTGTCTCAGGCAGAGACTCGGGCCATGCTTCAAGGGTGTGTTGAATGGGGTTTTATATACTTCAGGGATTCCCGGGGTACCAATCCTGCTTGTTTCGGTCAGACTTGGGAATGTACCCGGGTACTAAGCCTGTTTTGTTCCAATCAGACTTGCGTATATATAATCTGGGGGTACCCGGGTATCAAGCCTGCTTGTTCCAGTCAGACCAGGGTATGTACTCGAGTACCCCCGGAGTAGATACTCTACCCGAGAACCAAGGGTACTTGCTCTATTATTCAGACTCGGGTATGCACTTGGGTACCCCGAGAGTATGCACTCTGGGGGTACCCGGGTATCAAGTCTGCTTGTTCCAGTCAGACCAGGGTATGTACTCGAGTACCCCCGGAGTAGATACTCTATCCGAGAACCAAGGGTACTTGTTCTATTAGTCAGACTCGGGTATGCACTTGGGTACCCCGAGAGTATATACTCTGGGGGTACCCGTGTATCAAGCCTGCTTGTTCCAGTCAGAACCGAGTATGTACCCAGGTCCCCCGAAAGTATATACTCTGGCGATACCCGGGAACCAAGCTTTCTTGTTCCAGTCAGACTCGGGTATCTACCGCGGTGCCCCCAAAGGGCATACGGGTATTATACATATGTATCCGGGTACCTCGCGAGAAAATTCCTAGAAAGTACACCCTGACAAGCTTTCTCCCGAAAGTCCCGTGCTGCTGCGGTTTCTCGGCAGATGTCTGGGCTGTATACTAAGTTTTCGGAGTTGGTGGGGGGCATGGGACTTAGTCGCGTTTCGATTTTGTTCACATTGGTGTGGAGCAATTGAATTGGACATCGCGCTAGCGTGTGGGGTTTCGACTTTTTTTGCTTTCGTGTGGCGGTGCGCATTTTCTCGTATACAGACCGAGTCTCTCAAGACGGTTCGTATTGCAGTGGTGGGGGGGGGGGGGGGGGGGTCACGGCCTATTGCCAAGAGAAGGTCAACATGGCTTGGCAAAAGGCTATACTAATAAAAAGAGATGCAGCAGTGTACCCATTCCGGCTTTTGAAGAGAAATCTGATTGAAGACAAGGTCAAAATGGCTTGGCACGACCGTCACAAGAAAAAAACTATACAAATCACTATGACCGGGAATATAAGAAACGTTTTTATATTAAAATTCAATCGAAATGATCAAGAGTGGTACACGGTTTAGGAAAATCTGTTCTTAACCCATTCAGAACTGGACAAAAAAATCCCACACTAATTCCAAGTAGTTTGTCGCCAAAAACGGAAGACCGGTTCTTAAGGGGTCAAGAGAAGGTCAGACCCACCCCTCTCTAAAACTGTGATGCCCGCTGTATGTGCGAGTGGAGTCTATAATAAGGCGGATCGTATTGTCTACAATTCGAGACGGGAACTACAACAATAGTACGGGTATACGTACGCGTAATATTTTATTTTGGCCTCAAACAGTTTTATGACTGATCGGCCTGATCAGGCTCTTCTCGACTTTGAGGAGTTATTATTAATAGGAGTATAGAGAATCTAAGGGCCCGTTTTAACGAAGAAAAAAAAAATTCAATTTGGAAAAAAAAAAAAAAAAAAAATCCGCTTTTCATTGGTCAACACGCGCACCAGCACCAAAGATTAGGATCTTGGGGGGTGCTGGTGCGTGTCTTGACCAATGAAAAGCGAATTTGAATTTTATTTTTTTCAAATTGAATTTATTATTTTATACTCGTTAATAAGGGCCCTAAATCGTGTACGATGATGGCAGCATTATTCGTCATACGACACTACTACGGTAGGTAGGGGTGGTGGCTTATTACCTGAGCTCCTCACTTGAGGAGTATACTAACAGGTCAGACAGAAAAAATTGCCTCAGAAGGCAAAAGCTAACTGCAACCCCTTTATGGTGTACCGTGCGATGAGTTACGATGCGCTGCGAGTACTGTTCTTCGGGTTATAAGCGTGTAAAAAATCTCAAATTACAGGAGGGAATATAACCCGATCGCCCCGGTAGACTTGTGATCAGCTTTAAAGGCTGCTAGCATTTTGGCACCCGAGTTAAAATACCACCGTGGTGATATTTTGACTTTATTTGAAAAATAAATAAAAAGGAACCAATTACTGAGAGCGCCTTCGTGGCGTGGGTAGGCGGAATCCGACGCAAGTCGACGAGGGAAGAAAGTGCCGAAATCTTCTCGCGATAAAACAATGCAAGGCACGTACCCTAGTGGGGAGGGAGGAGAAGAAGAGCCTATTTAGTGACCCTGGATCTGAGCTATTATGACTGAAGAGGGAGAGAGAAAAGAAGGTCGAAGATAAAACAATGGGATGAAAACAAAAATAAAACGTACGTAGCGCCTCGGAAAGAAGCTGTGCTGTGAGCATGCACCTCGAGTCGTCTACGACAGTACTTACGATGTATCTTTTTTACACTCACTCCGTGAGCCAATTTCGGGGTGTAGGAATCCCAGTGGTCTGTCTGCACATGCTTGGGATAAAAGCCCCAAGGCGCATATGTATAATATGTAGTGCTGTGGCAGGGAAGGGGAGGGAGAGGCGCTGACGGGGGGCGTATCATATCCTTTGAGGGGGAGGGTGGGGGGTGCGGAGGAGGGGAGGGTACGCTTTGAGGCCCCTGAAATAATACCAAAAGCGATAATCCTGTGTGCCTTCTTCTCGTATTATATGAGCGGGCAGATTTCACCCAAATCACCCCTGGGGGGAGGGAAGGTAGCAGGAGGACCAAGGATACAAAATGGAACGCATGCGGCTATAATGACAAATAACGAAAACGCTGATGAGGTGTTTTTTCACGTACGTTTATAGCACAAGGCAGAAAAAAATGCTGGCGACAAAAACCTGCATGAAGCGGTACGTAGCGAAACCCATACCAGCACATATGTTAAGGTCTTAGTCCGTTGGGCTACTGGTAAAAGGTTAACCGATCGCCTACCCGAACTAAGCCTTATAACACTCTCCCCCCCCTGGAACCGCGAGGCCAATTGGCTTTGACACGACGGCCCGTATATCCGGTCTGTCCTGAATATTCCGCCGGTCCAGGGGGGGAGAGTGTTATAAGGCTTAGTTCGGGTAGGCGATCGGTTAACCTTTTACCAGTATAGCCCAACGGACTGAGACCTTAACACATACATGAAAAAACGAGAATCAATCGAAAACCCCCCGACGACCCCAAAAAAGAACCAGCGAAACACGGAAAACAACCGAGCGCAGCGAGCGGTGGCGTGAAACGTAAGCGACGCAGCTAACTACTGTGTATATCTGTCCGTGCTTCCGTCTTGTGCCTTGAGATTCGTCTACGCTACGCTGGGGCCTTCCGTTCAGTATGCACGATGTGCGTAATGTACCTGTAAGTAGATTTTCAGACACCAAGAATACCGGAGGGAGATGAGAGGAGCAGCTTAACCGAGCCTGCGAGTAAGTACAGCAAGCAGTAGTATTGATACTACCGTGAATAAACCCCATCGATGGTCTTGCGTACGTACGTATGCGCGCTGAGTTTCCCCTTGATACGTACACTATTAGTCGTACCCCGAACCATGCCAGGGGGGGGGTGTACTTCCTTTTCATGCATGGTTGTAGTCGTACGACCATAAACCCTCGCACCCCTACAATGCCGGGACGGAGCATGTCGGGTTTTCAGCGACCAGGCAGACATTGCTAGTACCAAGCGCGGAGCACCGTGAGGTGTTGGGCGAGTCGCGTGGAGGGTGAGCTGCATCCTACCAAGAACCGCTTGTGAGGCGGACTTGCATATGGATGGCAGCTTCACTGAGGTAATTTAGTTTCTGGTGTGGCCACTTCCTGAGACAGCAATGCGAGCACTATGTAACTGCCTCGCGGGTGCCTTACCATATACACACTGCGTAATACGATCATTCATGCCAGGGGGGGGGCGGTATAGCGGACAAAATAAAAAACACCAAACAAAAAATAACTGGGCCACGATCCACACCCTACAACGCAATCCACAGGTAGATCAGGTAAATTGACACACTATATGCCGGCATCCACGCGGAGCCCTTGTAGCAGACAAAAAACATACAAAACGTACATCAAACGTACATACTCGTACGTACCCACCAGAAACCGTCGTCGCCTTTTTGTACGAACAGCGGGCTTAGCTGGTAAACAAACACCCTATGTACGCATACAGTAAGTATAGTAAGTAGCAACGAAAAGCCAATCCGCGCGCGCGGGACGCAGCCGTTTTACAGTAGCCGGGTGGCAGAAAAAACTCAGCGTTACGTACATCCAGAAAGTTCACGTATTCTATTACGGGGTGGGCTAATGTAGTAAATAGGACCTACGGCATACACAAAACTCTATATATGTATCTATTTTTACTGACAAAATTTGGTCCTATTTACTATGTTCCCTCGTAATAGTAGTATATACGTAGGATGGGTTCGAGTTCAAAATCATCGCGCCTTTGATATTTTCTTCTCCCCGTTTTGACCCACGGGGGGTGAGATGATGCGTGTTCGATCCACCCAAAGTCCACTCCGAGATTCCCATTGCCGCTCCACCAGCAAGCAGCGTTTCCTACTGTAGTACCGGGTTACCACGTCCCTGCAGAGGGCTCTCTCTCGTGACTGAATGCCGCCGCCCTCTGTTTGAACCTGAGGTACTGCTGTATAGTGATGGAGCCTCGATCATAAATACCGCGATATAAAAAATGCACTGCGACAAACCGTCTTGCAGTTCATCAATACTCTTCTCGCGGTATGTCGCACGCACTCTCCCGGAGTTTTGGCACACCCCTCTGTGCGCGATAACCCCGCGATGCCTGTCTGTCTATACTGTGCAGAAATCGAATTATAAATCCTTTCGTTCGTGCTTTTTTAACGCACACTCCTGCTTGCTGTGCAGCCACAACCTTTAGAAAGTGCCCCACAAGAAACTCAGCCTAAACATTACGGGGGAAATAATAAAGTCGACAGCTATTATTATACTGAAGTTAGTGTGGGACACACCCCTTTCTCAAATAAGAAAGTCAGCCTAAAGCCCGATTTCTGGTTTCTTATGAGCGAGCCGGTACTGTAACTCCGGTATGTGCGATAACTCGAATTTTTCTTGCGGTAGACCAGGCATACTCAACAACAGAGACAAAAGGTGTAGCGCGCGCGGCCAACAGGTTGTGGCACATATACGGGTGTGTGTATGAGCGGAGCCGTGGCCAAGTTTTCCAAGATTTAAGATTTAAGATTTCAAGATTTTATTAACCAACGGAACAACGGACAGACTCCACACAAAAATACAAAAAAATACCGGTACGTACTAGACGTATTTAAACCTCGAAATAGGTCTATATATCTGGATCTGAACCGAACAAAGCCCTATCGAGTTTTAGACGTGAAAAAGATAGGCCCTTATTTTCCACCTACCGACCACGGCAGACCACCGTGAAAAGCGGATTTTCCCAAAATATGCACTTGGGCACTTTTTTGACCAAGTGCATATTTGAAGCAAGTTTACGAGCATTTTCCAGCAAACAAACGACATTCCAGGTGCCGATGCGGCACGGGCTCGCGAGGCAACTCCGAGGCAGCCCTATCATAGCACAGACACAGCAGCAACACAGCACAGCACATGGGCCACCATCCTCGTCACGCCGCAACCAACCGCCCGGAATACCATGGAACCGCAGCACCATACTTACAGCAGCAGCAATCCTGGCTGTCGCGAGAGCAATGCTGCATCTCAGGGGGGCATGAATAGATACAACGCACAAGGGCTGCAGGAAATCCGAGACTACGGAGTTGCGCGTCTGCCTTGGATCGGCAGGGGTGATGGTGTTGGAGAGCGCCGGCCGCTTAGCTCGCGCCCAGACCTTACATACAACAACGCCTAGGTTACGGGTACCAGGCGCACCCATCGCGTGTTCAGTCCTGATGCGTTCTGTGGATCGGTCATCAACCGGATCAGACACGTGCCCCTGGCTGGGCATCTTCGGGTGTTGGTTTTTAGGTACCGGTATCCTGTTGCTGCTGCTGCTGCTGCTGCTGCTGCTGCTTGTCTTGTGTTCCTACGCATGCTCGGCACATACGACCATGGAAACCCCGCAAACCGTAAATTCCTGTGTTTTTCTGTTCGATTCGTCGAGCAAGATCTGGCTTTTCGGCCGAAGATCCGGCTTTTCGACCAAAATAGGCCTATGCCGAGTTTTAGACGTGGCGGCGATTTGCGCCCAAAAGTTGAAAATATCGAATGGCCAAGCTCTTCCATTTGGGACTACATAACACCTATCCTCGAGGATTAAATAGGTCTACTACGTACCAAATTAAAAAATGTTCCGAATCATGCGATTGGGTAGTTCATGTACCGCCAAAGTGAATTTTTCAACCATCGGAGAGCTCCGCGTGCAAGGGCAAGCAGCAAGGGCAAGCAGGCAAAAAAAAAAGGCGAAAAGGTGCGGTGTGTGCAGCAGCAGCAGCAGCAGTGTGCAGGATATACTGGTACTATCCACATCACATCCAGAGCGTACGTAGCGCATATGTATATGTAGAGCAGGAGGAGGGCCTCTTCCTGCTGCTGCTATTCTCCAGCGCAATAACGAACGGTGTGCTGTCGGGAGTCGGAGCTGGATAAGAGCTAGGGGAGACATCGAGGAGAGGGTGGTGGGTGGTGGTGGGTGGTGACGGATTTGATATTTGACGATTGCTGTGTGGTCTGTCTGTAAAAAAAACTACTGCTTGTACCCTGCTTGTACGTACGAGAAAGCGACCTTTCGATCATCAGCACGTATGCTACATAGGCGCTAGGTACGCTGCTTGTACAAAAATTCTTGGTGTGCTTGACAGACTATATACTGCTGCTGTTGTTGTACTGCTGCTGTACGTAGGCATGAAAGCGTCTATCTGGTTGGCGCGGTGTATTTTATCTTCTGCTGGTGGTGTTGTTGTATCCCTCGCCACGAGAAAGCACTTTACTCGTGCGAGTATTTCTCTCGCCTCTCGTATCTCGTATAAAAACGAGTATGTACTCGTACAGCAGAGACTTGACTTGATCGTTATTTGCCACGAACGCACTGCCCGTGGCTTCTATGTTCGGCACCAAGAAGGCTACGTAGCAGAGAGTACTTGTGAACGGAAATATAAGGATCGTTTGTTATTAATACCACAATCCTATCGGTCCCTACATTTCCGGACGGAGAGGTAAAATCAGCGGAAAGCGACCAGGCTGTTTACCTACAGGCAGTACATACGTACAACAGCAGCAGTTTCCCGCGTTGTGTATACGACGAGAATACGATGACACAACTCGAGGTAGGGATATCCTCAAGCTGCTGTGGTTGATGCAGTTGTATACTCGTACTGCTGTAGTTTTTGTCATCTGATCATCAGCGAGCATACGTAGCATTTTGGAATTTTGAATCAGGTCAAAAGCGAGAAGGATCAAGAGTTCACGAGAGGAGATTTTGAGATTTGGATCCATACTCGTCGTACGAACTTTTTTCTTCTTTTTCAAAAAAAGAAATGTTGCCGCGCCTACGAGCTACGAGCCCTTCCCAACCAAGCTCTCCCCCCGCGTGGTCAAGGGGAAGGCCACTCCTTTTTGGCGCACAGGACTAGGATACGTAGCTGGCCGAGAAGCGCTAGACGTACAGCAGCAGCAGCAGCAGCTGCAGTGTCTGTGGTATTTTACGGAAACGTGGAAAACTGCCTCGTACTATTCACATACTACTGACTTGGGTATACTGGCAGTATATATATATATATTAAATACTGTTGTTTGTATACCAAGCGGTGTACGAATGACATCAAACTTTTTTGTGGCTGTTGCTCGTTGCAAGAAATAAAAAGGTTTGCCTGGCGGAACAAAATCTGTACCACAGGATGTATTTCGTTCGGATCTTCGTAGACGTATCTTTTTGTCACGTATGATATCCTTCCGTTGACCTTTGCAGGATCCAGTATCCTTCACCAGAAGCGCATGTGGAACATATATACAACACGCGCGGCTGACACTATACCACAATTCACGCATCTCGCAGCTTGCAAAGTTAAAGTTGGGCATCGACGAGTTCGGTAGGACGCGTACAAGCAGTATTTATACGATCACGATGAGGAGAGTGCTGATTGGTATGACGTGTGCGGCGTACGTACGTACGACTGCTGTACATTAGTAGTACAAGCAGTACAGTAGTAGCATACTGTTTGCAGTTTGCATTGTGTGCAGTATCACAGCTCGGACACCCAATCTGTTACCCCCCCCCAATCAAATAGCAGCCGCCGATCCATGCTGCCACCGCTGCCACCGCTACTACAGCAGTATACCTATACCGCTACCCCGACCCGTTGGCCTTGCCGTGGGCATGTCGCGGATACTGCCCCACGAAAAAGCCAAACAATGTATATACGTACGGACGTATCATATATCCCTGATGTTTTCCCCCAGGCGCTACGTACAAACACGGCAACCTTGAAGAGAAAGAGAGAATGGCCGCACCGATATGTTTTACAGCAGCAGCAGCAGCAGCAGCAGCAGCAGTGACTCACTGATCCGTGTTGCTCTCCCGCTTCTCTAAATTCACCACTTAATGCACCCCTATTTCTGCGCGGGACACAGGAAACGAAAAAAGAACACGCTCAAGCAGACGGGTGGGTA
This sequence comes from Saccharina japonica, assembly GCA_008828725.1. NCBI lineage: Eukaryota > Phaeophyceae > Laminariales > Laminariaceae > Saccharina > Saccharina japonica. The sequence continues at coordinate 134,829 of MEHQ01002158.1, forward strand.
GGCGGGAGGGCGGTTGGCAGCTGCTTGGCGCCATGGCGCGGCTAGGCTTCCTGTGTCTGTCGCTACAATGCGCCATGCTGATCATGCTGATGATCCCTTTCCGGTGCCGAGGTAAGCGCCTATAAAGTCCAGTAAGATATTTACAGTATAGTTTTCAAAACTGGCTGCGGGGGGGAATCAACTACTACTGCTGCTGCTGCTGCTGCTGCTGCTATGTACTATTACCATATATTGCTGTAGCCCTCATTAGCAAGAGCGGCAGGATAGTTAAACCTAATACCTCGTACGTCGTTTTGGACGATTGTGGATGGGGGTCATCTACTGCTGCATCCTACAGCAGTACATGCAATACGTACTGCTGATGCTAATACGGTCCTACTCCTGGTACTACGAGTATGGTGAATCCGAGGAAATAATCCATCGACCAGCCAATCAATCAAGCAACCAACCAACCAACCAACCAACGAACCAACCAACCAACCAACCAACCAACCAACCAACCAACCAACCAACCAACCATTCAATCAACGAACCAATCATGCAACCAACGAACAGTGTTGTGAACCGAAATCGAAAAATGGCTCGATCGGTTTTTCGTTTTTTCACCGAAAAGTCGGTCGGTTTCGGTCGTTTTTTTAAGCAAACCGAACCCGAAAAAACGAGAAAATTGCGAGAAAACCGAGAAAAAAAAACAAAAATATCGGTCGGTTTCGGTCGTTTTTTTGCAGATAAACCGAAAAACACCAATTGTCGGTTTTCGGTCGGGAAAAACCGAAAAAAAAACGACCGAAAGAAACGACTTTCGGTTGTCGGTTCACATCACTGCTAACTGCCAACGAACAAACCAGTAAACCAACCAACGTCCAATCAATCAACCGACCGACCGACCGAACGACCGACCAACCAACCAACCAACCAACCAACCAATCAACCAATCAATCGACCAATGCCATACGGCGTACTACATTCATTCATATATATGAACGCACACAATCCACACATCGGACGGACAGATCATCATCAAGAAATGATCAACAGATCGTCTATTCCCACTGTTCATGATCTAGATATTTCAGGGCAGATATTCTGATCTGTATGATCTGTATGATCTGTAGCCTAGCTCGCGCTGCCGGGTGGGAGCCGTACAACATAACCCGCAGGGTCTTCAGCAGTAGTAGCACATGTTTCCCGAGTTGAATCTGTACTGCGAGTACAAGGCGATGGGTTGGGTTGGGCTAGGTTGGGTTGGGTTGGTTCAGTTTGGGTTTTAGTTTAGGTTCGGGTTGGGGGGCGATCGACATTCAGTTTAGGCGGAAGCCAAGCGAGTATGCTGTACGTCTGCAGATCCTGCACAACATAATATTCACAACGGCAGGTTAATATCCAGGCGATCTATTTAGATCATGACGATCAGTCCGATGTTTGCACAAAATTCCTTCCGGCTCGCAGGAGACTTGACCGTGGATCGCGAGGCCCTTCTCGCCCTCTACGACTCCACGGGCGGTCCCAACTGGCCGGAGAACGCGGGGTGGGCAACCGCCGACACAAACCTCTCCAACTGGTACGGCCTCGTGATCAACGATACGTTCGTCCAGGAGCTGGACCTGTCCTCCAACAGCCTGAAAGGTGAGACTTGCCTGTTTTGATCTGCCCTGCTCGACTTGCTCGACAGGGGATGATAACGATGCATCCCCTGATTTGTCGCCTTGCAATAGGTGTTGGCTGCGGTTCTTGAGAGCGGTTTCCACATTTGGACAATTCTGCGGTATTTACCGGTCGTACGTCCGCTCTTCCGTTTGCGGTATTACCAATATATTATTACATCCCTGGTTTCGAATAAATTACTATTAACAGTTTCAGTTTCGTACGATAAACGTCGTCCTGTCTTGCGTTGTCACATTGGTGGCGGCTTTGTATAATGTTAATGTTGTTTTCCCCTTTTACCCTTCTGTGATACTACTATAAAGAGTAGTATTATCAACAGTAATACGGGAGATCATAGTATAAATAGTAGTAATCAGGACCAAATATGGCGTGTAATCGTAAGGGGATACCTGGTATTTGGGTCCATCGTGGGGTCTGATTACTCTTCTTACTACATATGCCCACCCTGAAATAGTGCAGTCGGTGTGATGGGCCCCCAAGAGGTTCATGTATACTAGCTGGAGTAAGCCGCTACGACACCTGCTACGACGACTACCGCTGTACATCACTCCCGGACTCCGACTCGACCCGACCCGGCCCGACCGGACCCGACCCGACCCGACCCGACACGACACGACTCCACCCGGCAGGACACGACAAGACACGACACGACACGACACGACACGAACCATGTACATATTGTGGGCGTGCAGCGAGTAGCGCTTGCAAGTATGATAATCATGCAGCGCGTTGGGTCGTACGACCTGTTGCGGTGAAGTTATTGTGTATATACGAAGTATATCGTATGCTACCGGTACCTCGTACTGTAGCGGTATCAACCATTCCCTATCCCAGAAAAACGCCTCGATCTGGTATTGTTCGGGTGGGTGCCCGACGCTGCAGCTGTGATTTGCCACCATTCACTTGCCCCCTCTCTCAAGCCCCAAAGGGGATGGGTTTACGTAGTAAGTTAGTGCGCCCCATGATGGCACCCTTTGGGGCACGGCGTCTTTTATGGAGGTGTTAAAAGTACTATGAATAGACCTACTGAGCTAACGCGGCTAAAATCTCAATCGGTTACCTAAGTAAGCCCACGATAAACTCTTGTTATTTGTAATTCTCTCTCTCGCTCCCCCCCTCCCTCCCTCCCTCCCTCCCTCCCTACCCCCTCCCCTCGGAACGGCGGCACACCTTTTGGGATGCCTCGTGAAACAGTCCTGGCTGATATTTCTCACCTCCCTTCCTGCCTGACGCACGCTCTACTGACTTGACTTGACTAATGATACTGCTGTTTATCGCGCACCACGCCCTGTATATGTATCTACCATTATTCGCGTATTCACGGCCTATCTATATGCTACTCCGCTGCGGCTTGCAGGACCGCTGCCGGCCGAGATCGGGAACCTGACCGGGCTTCAGGTGTTGGACCTCAGTACCAACTTCCTTTCCGGTGAGAATCGGGAGACAGAGCTGCAGCACAGGGGGCATATTTTCCGGAGAGTGGTACACAAAAGTGCTCCCCTGAATCGACATATAATTCCAGTAGTTCATACTGTTAGGGGGGACCATAGTAAATAGGACCAAATTTTGTTGGAAAAAAGAGGCAAATATATTGGTTTTTTTGTGTACGGTAGGTCCTATTTACTATGGTCCTTGCCCGTACTAATTAAAGGCATTACTTCGTTTCTACCCAGGAAGCAGGGTTGAAATAGATAATTACCATCCGGATTATTGGGATCATATGCACATAGGGGTATGTACGGGCGGATTTAATTAATTCATGAATGGCTTGAGCTACGTAGTGTGAATGAATGAATTTCGACAACAGAGCTACGTAAAAACCTGGTATAAGAAAATTACTTAAACGAGCATAACATTGGTATGCTCCACGTTGACAATCCCAATAAGCCATCATTTCCTTTCCTGGGTTTCCGTTACATTTTTGTTTTTCCCTTCGGGTGATGTTTATGAGTGATCAGCGTTGAAGAAATATTTGTGTTTTTGTTGTTGTTTCCCTTGGTTTTCTTTTTTTCGGGGAATGTTTCTGAGTGATCAACGGTGAAGCTTGTGTTGCCTGCTCATGATCGGACGACACAGACAGAAACAATAATCGTAACTAAATCGGGATCGTACAGATACTGAACAGAACAGCACAGGGCACCTTTAAACTACGCGTGTACTACGTAATTATAAAACAAGTCCCCCCCCCCCTCCTTGGTTTTCTGATCCTTCTTTATGGCGATGCTTACGAGTGACCAAGTTTGAAGCTCATGCTGCATACACATTGCTTTAGAATGGCAAACATGATCATGAATTAAACCATGCTTAGCAGCAAGCGTACATTTATGTCGACGATACTCCGATTTTCCGCCGCCCCCCNAGCAGGTTGTTGGTAGGTCGTGCTTGTTGTGTATGGCACTGAATTGTCACCAGCCGTATAATTCCACGTAGTCATGGGCTGTTCGGATCTGCACGTACTTTCGCACCATATCTACCTTGCTCCCAGCCGGACCTTATCCCACCCGGATCTGGTCCCATTTGGCACCGTGCTCCCAGCCACAAGGTGCAGAAGTATTAGCAGCCCTCCGCAGGAGCAGCTGGAGGCCCACCTGGCACATCGATCCCATTTGGCACCCATGTAGGCCATGCATATCTACAACAACTCCTGCTATACATATAACCGTATTGGATGTACTTGCAAATTCGAATAGCCTGGCACGTATATACGTGCAATTTCTCCGCCGCTGCAAACAATGCCTGATTGCTGCATTGGAACGTTTTATCTCTGTGTCACTGCTGTGTTATGGTTTTGTGACCACACACAACAACAGTAGTAACAGCAGTCGGTCGCCCCGATGGAATAGTGGTACCCTCAAATGCGTGTATAAGTTGCTTCATGGGGTTTGAATCTCACGTGGGTCGGACGTTTGAGCAGATGTGCAACAAAAACGTAAAATGAAATCAGCCGCTTAGAGCGCGCGCCTAGTAGCGTGGGGCTAGACACAGTTCGATGCGAGTCGACGCGGGAAGAAAGGGCTGAAGTTTTCTCGTAATAAAAATGCACGGCACGAACCGTAGTGGGGGGGGAGGGAGGAGAGCCTACTTGTGACCCCAGATCTCAGGGGGGGGGCGTACTCATGTGTTACTTGCCTTAGTCATTTGACCATTGACCACGCATCCCTTTCGAGACGGAGCATGAAGGCGGGGGGGGGAGGGGTACTCATGTGTTGCTTGTCTTAGGTCACTTGACCATTGACCACCCACCCCTTTCAAGACGGAGCACCGAGGTGCGGTGGGGGAGGATTGCACTCATGTCATGCATGGCCGTGGTCGTATGACCATAGACCCTCGCATCCCTATACACAATGCCGGGACGGAGCATGTCGGGTTTTTCACCGGCCAGGCAGGCATTTCTTGCAAAGTCTGTAGGGTATTATTAAGTCCCCCGTTTGATATTCACGTTCGACTCCACACGGGATTTACATTTCCTGCCAGAATGGTTGAAGCTATAATACAAATAATAATAGTCACCAGAATGTTGGAACAACGTTTTCCAGGTCCCATTCCGCCAGAGCTGTCAGAGCTAACATCGCTTACGGGGGTGTGGCTATACGGCAACGAACTGGAAGGTGAGCAAAGGGAGTTACCATACCTTGACATAAAACCCCACTTTGTCCCAAAATATTAGCAACGATTATATTAAATATTACTGTACGAAAGGTTCTTATATTTTGGGGCAGAGTGGTATTTAAGGGACAGAGGTCCTACTTTAGGAGACCCGTCTTTTGCACGCGGTCCAGGCCTACCTTGACCTTAATATGTTAGTTTTAGTGTGGGGGGTGTACTCATGTCGTGCACGGCCGAAGTCGTATGACCATAGACCCTCTCATCCTTACAATGCCGGGACGGAGCACGTTGGCTTTTCACCAACCAGGCAGACATTGCTTGCACCAAGCGCGAAACATCGTGAGGTATTGGGCGAGTCGCATGGAGGGTGAGCTGCATCCTGCGAAGAACCGCCTGTGAGGCGGACTTGCATATGGATGACAGCCTCCAATGAATTGATTTAGTTTATGGTGTGGCCACTTCCAGAGACACAATGGGGGCGGTCAGTCATGGGGTTGACTCGTCAAGGCCTCTTTTGGCCTTACTATGTTAGTTTTAGTGTAGGTGGCGGCCAGTCAATGAGTTGACGCGTCAATGCCTATTTTGGTCTGTATATGTTAGTTTTAGTGTAGGTGGCGGTCAGTCAAGGGGCTGACGCGTCAAGGGCTATTTTGGCCTTAACATGTTAGTTTTCGTGTAGGGGGCGATCAGTCAAGGGGTTGCCGCGTCAAGGTTTGTTTTGACCTTAATATGTTAGTTTTAGTGTGGTTAGCGGTCAGTCAAGCGGTTGACGTGTCAAGGCTTTTTTTTGCCTTAACATATTAGTTGTAGTATAACGGGGCGGTCACACAAGGAGTCAAACCGCGGTCCCCTACATTTTTTTTCGGCGTAGGCTCCCGACAAAAATGCTTACGTAGTGCATGCAGAGTGTGCACTATCTATATTGGCCCACGGGTAATAAATATCACCCGTTCAGATTTGATTGGTGAAAGCGCCGGTTACACATAGGAGGTATTAGGGCTATTCATGTACCAGGTAGTTTATTGTCCTCTTCGTGCTCGAGAGACGGAAAACAAGAGAGTTTTTCTGCACAAAAGGAGGCGCTGAGGCGATGTTGCCAATCGCTAGCGTGCATGATGATGGATGGCACCTCTCCCCCGTTCCTGCGCAGGTGGCGTGCCTCCGGAGTTTGGGGGTATGGGCACGCTGGAAACGCTGCACTTCGGCACTAACCAGCTCACCGGTGAGACCAGCCATACATGCCCATGAGACCTGTAGTACAAACGACTAGTGTTTACTATAGGCACCGTAGTAGTCGTTTAATGATTTTTGTTGGCGGCTAACCTGTCTCTCAGCACGGTAACGGCTGTTTTTGGTACCGTGGTAAAAATTTAACTTTCACATGCTATGATGGGAGGGGATTTTTCATCGCCATCCCCCCCCCCCCCCCCCTCCTGACGATTGCAATATTTATAACATCGCCCGACCGCGGAAGGTCGCCTGTACGAAGTGATTGGTTGTGGCAAAACAAATACGTATAGTACGTACCAGGTACAGTATTAATAGTCGCTACTATGTATAGATGCGTTGGTCAAGCGAAGGGAGCGGGAATAAGTTAACGTGTTGTTTTGTGCCGCTCGCTGCCTGCATCCACTTTTTCTTCACCATATAAAATGAGCGAAAACTTAAAAGAAAACATGATGCTAATATATAGTAATGCTGTGTTTCTGGGCCGTGTCGAGCGGGTAAATGAATGTGCACGTCCGCCTCGGACATATTAGATAAGATCAGATCAGATTAGATCAGGTCATTCCCACAGTTCATGATCTAGATATTTCAAGGCAGATACGAATTATGATCTGTGTAATCTAAACTATGCTGCCGGGTGGGATCCGTACAATAATCTGCATGATCCAAATAATAGGAATTATTTCTCGCGTTGGATCTTGATATAACTACACAGATCCTGCAGAACAAACCGTAACGGCAGGTTAGGGCCTAGATGATCTGTCTGATCTATCTTTAGATGATCTGCCCCACGTGCGGAACCTTGAATACGTACTCGTGCTGCTTGTTTTGTTTTGTTTTGTTTTTTTAATGTGGGAGTTCCTAAAGGTATGATAGGCGGTGCTGACGACACCCGAAACTAACTGCCGCCCCCCCCCCCCTTATACCTTTGCCTCACGACGCCGCGCCGTAGGGGAGATTCCAACGGACCTCGGGAATTTGACGACTCTGGCGTACCTGAACTTGGGGGGCAATCTTCTCTCCGGTATGATAGGATTTATTATAGCCGTTGGCTTTTATATCCGTTGGGTCATGGCCGTTTTGTTGGATTATACGTAGCTTGCACCTGGTATTAATAGTTTGAATATATTTTCAAGGATTCCGTCTTCAGTCTTCAACAAACCAATAAAAAATGATGCACTGTACGTTTTTGTTGGTTGTTGTTGTTGTTGTTGTTGTTGTTGTTGTTCTTGTTGTCGTCGTTGTTGTCGTTGTTGTCGTCGTTGTCGTTGTTGTTGTTGTTGTTGTTGTTGTTGTTGTCGTTGTCGTTGTTGTTGTTGTTGTTGTTGTTGTTGTTGTCGTTGTCGTTGTTGTTGTTGTTGTTGTTGTTGTTGTTGTTGTTGTTGTTGTTGTTGTTGTTGTCGTTGTCGTTGTTGTTGTTGTCGTTGTTGTTGTTGTTGTTGCTTCGCCCCCAACAACGCCCCCTGCCTCCTGTGTCGGCCCACCAACCGATTATTGATCAATGCGACAGCGGCAGCAGTAGCGGCAGCAGCCGCCGCAGCAGCCGCATTACGTACGTACACACGTGGTATGTTGTATTAAATACATAGTATCCGCTCGTATATAGTGTATACGTCACATTTCTAAACACCACAGAAACACATTGATTGATAGTACTTCGACATATACAGAACGCGACAGCTCTTAAGAAAAAACTTATGTTTTTACTTATTTTATCACTCCCGTTCTTAGGTGTAAGGCACGTTGTGTCCCACAGTAATATCCAGTGTAAAAATAAATGGTAAATATCGCGTCTCGTGCTATGTATAAATAAACAAGTTCAGCATTAGTTTAATTTGCTCTCATTTTATGATTTGCTCCCAAATTCAGCATTTTTTGTAAGTGCTCCCGTTTTTTTCTTTGCTCCCATTTGTTTTTTTGCTCGCACTCTCTTGAAGAGTGCTGTCGCAATACTACTACTGTATGACACGCCTACTACGTTATGCCGATCTGGACGTATATATAAGAAACATTTCATTTACTTTTTGAATATCGAACGTTTCTTATAATACCGGCCAGAATGATATAATGTTACCTTTCGCCCGCTCGAAGTTCAAATTTCGTAATTTTCTTCCCTACCCCCCCCCCCCCCCCCCCTTCCTCCCCTTTTTTTTTCCCCCCCCCCCCCCTCCCCCCTCCCCCCCCTCTTTCTCTCCGCTTTTTCTCCCGTCCCGTCCCGCTCCCTCTTTTTTTTTCCTCCCCTGGTTTACTTCCTTCCGTTCAACGCTTGCGACCGGATATTGCGACGTAGGAGAGATTCCGGAAGAGATTGCTGCTCTGGTCACCCACTTCGGCGTATACCGTGGTTTTTTGCTAGAACAGAACTACCTCACAGGTACGCAGGTCTCGATCACAGACTAGATGCTGTACGAAGTACACATGGTATACTCATACTTAGTACGATTGTGTTAAATGTTATTGCCTTGGAACGCAGGTAACTACCTGAGTTTTTTGGGCCGTTGGGAACGTGTTTTGTAGTACTTGAGAGGCGTGTCTCAGATGGGAAAACAGGGTTTTCAGGGTTGAGGGACTATACAGCACCCCCGAGTCCCTTTGGTTTACACATATAGTCATTGTTCGCGACCTACACGATATCTACCTTACGGTGGAATAGAGTAGTTGTACCCTCATTCTATCTCTCAAGAAACCAACACACGGGGCGTGAGTTGACAACTTCCTTTATCTCTATAGTCGGAAAACCAACACACATGGAGCAACATGGAGTGACAACGAGAAACCTGCTCAGTAGGCAAAACCTATGTATGGTAGTCAATCTCACCCTCACCTACACTCGTAGACAGCAGTATTGGCCCCTCGTACTAGTGCCGGTATATATGCGCCAGCCAACAATACCGGCACTATAATAGCGGTAACCGGCACTATTAATGCTACTCCGCACACTGCCACACCGGTTAATCCCATCTGTGCCAAGCGAATTCACCGGCACTATAGCAGACAACCGGCACTAAAGAGGGACCACTACTGCTGTAGCATGTTTGGCGTAACTATTTCTAACTGGCTATTAGTATGCTCCTTAACCCTTCTAGGACTGGAGTCCCGTTTTGGGGACAAATTACTTAGAATTAGAGTGTTTTGTCCCCAAAACGGGACTGCAGTCCTAAAAGGGTATCGTTGGAAACCCCTTACGAAGTGTTATCCCCAATATTATTCCTCTCGTATAGTGCCGGTATGTATGCGCTAATCCAACAATACCGGCACTACAGCGGCAACCGGCACTAACTACCCCGCACGCTGCCACACTTGCGAATCCCACCTGTGCGAAGCGATTTCACCGGCCTTATAGTGGGCATCCGACACTATAGAGGGACCACTAGGCACTATAGCGGGCAGTCGGCACTACTCAACCGGCACTATAGAGGGACCACTAGGCACTATAGCGGGCAACCGGCCGCACTAAACAGGCACTATAGAGGGACCACTAGGCACTATAGCGGGCAGCCGGCACTACTCAGCCGGCACTATAGAAGGACCACTACGCACTATAGCGGGCAGCCGGCACTACTCGACCGGCACTATAGAGGGACCACCACGCACTATAGCGGGCAGCCGGCACTACTCAACCGGCACTATAAAGGGACACCACTACTGACTGTACTCGTAGCATCTTTGGCCAAACTATTTTGTCTGACTATTAGTACGCTCCTTAACGCAATATCGTTGGAAACCCCTTAGTGTTTCCCCCAATATTATTCATGAATACCTAAACGTTTCTACCAATCTGACCCTCAATATAAGGACCGTTTGTATATTAACATGTATTTGAAATGGTGCTTATATTTCGGGTCAGAGTGGTATTATACTATTCATCGGGTTGCAACTCAAGTTTTTTTTCTTTACCAAAAATCAGTTTTTCGGGCGAGTTCTAGGGCTCCTATACTATAATCAAGATAATCAAGTGGCCACACTCGGGAAAAAAAGCTGTCTACGAGTACCCCTATCACGGAGGGCCATAGTAAATAGGACCAAGTATTGTTGGTAAAAATAGTTAAATATATAGGTGTTTGTGTGTGCCGTAGGTCCTATTTACTAGTGTTTACTATGGTCCTTGCCCGTAATACGACGTAGAAGAAAAACAAACGCGTCATCTCGTACCTGGTATGGTAGCATATTTTCTGGTCATAACTTTTCGATGTTTTTCCCTTGTACGCCCCCCCCTCGTATTATAGTCTAAAATCGCTACCAGGGAATCTATCAATCGCTAGTTAATTGCGCGTTTTTGTTTCTCTTCATGTTGTCTTTTGTTTGCCCCCCCCGCCGCTCGTATTATAGTCTAAAATCGCTACCAGGGAATCTATCAATCGCTAGTTAATTGCGCGTTTTTGTTTCTCCTCATGTTGTCTTTTGTTTGTTTGTTTGTTTGTATCAGGCACGGTGCCAGACGGGCTGTTTGACGTCACGACGGTGTATTTCGACATGGACCTCAGCCAGAACTTGCTCACGGGGTGGCCGGACCAGAGAGATGGTGAGTGCAGAGACCCCTTTTTGTTGGTTTATTTTCTTCTTTTTTGTTTGGCATGCAACAAGGTGTTTGTGATACTGACTGTTTAGGGCTGTGAGTTGACTGACTATTAATAGAAGTCGCCGACTAGTTAGTCTTAGTTGGCTAGGTGTTGCACTTAGTTTGCCGCGAGCTGGCTGACTATAAGTCACCGACTGGGTAGTCTTAATTGGCTAGGCGTTGCACTTACAGTAGTTTGCCGTGAGTTGGCTGACTATAAGTCACCGACTAGTTAGTCTTAGTTGGCCAGGTGTTGCACTTAGTTCACCGTGAGTTAGCTGACTATAAGTCACCGACTAGGTAGTCTTAGTTGGCTAGGTGTTGCGCGTAGTTTGCCGTGAGTTAGCTGACTATAAGTCACAGACTAGTTATGAATTGGCTAGGTGTTGCACTAACAGTACTTTGCCGTGAGTTAGCTGACTATAAGTCACCAACTACTTCTTAGTTAACTAGGTGTTGCACTTAGTTTTCCGTGAGTTGGCTGACTACAAGTCACCGACTGGTTAGTCTTAGTTGGCTAGGTGCTGCACTTAGTTTGCCGTCAGTTCGCTGACTTGTAAGTCGCCGACTGGTTAGTCTTAGTTGACTAGGTGTTGCACTTGTTAATACTGTTACATGCGGTCATTATTTTGCGGGGCTCTGCGTCTTTGTATTAATATACCTAATATCTAACTGGCGAGTTTACAGTGGCTCGACGTGTGTTTTTTATCAGCAAAAACACTTATCCTGGTACGTCAGTTAGTTGGGGGCTTGTTTTACCGCCGAACTACTGTAATAACTACCAGTAGCCAGCTTACAGCGCGTAACCCCTCCCCCCCCCCCTCCCCAGATATACCGCCCCTACCCCCCCCTCTACACAAGCTTCCTACGTATACACGACTTACTTCTTCGCTCGTTCATTCGCTTTTCTTTTTCTCCCTTTTTTTTTTCTTTCAGCGAGCGAAACGGCACCACCTCTTTCCTCCTCCACCACCCCCAGCCCTACCCCAGCCCCCTCCCTTGCCAAGGCCGCCACCACCAGCGACGGAGACGAATCCGGCCAGATATCGCCCACTCCTGACCCCGCCAGCAGCAACAACAGCAGCAGCAGCAGCAGTAGCAGCAACGCCGACTTATCCCCATCCTCATCATCTTCTTCTTCGGCACCGGTGGCGTCTGCTTCTTCCTCGAGCTCTACTGGGTCGTCGTCGAGGACGGGCATGATAGCGGCGGTCGCGGGAGGGGTGGGCGCGGGGCTGATCCTTCTAGCGGCGGCGGGCGTCTTCCTGCTCAGGAAGAGAAAAAGAGACACCAGGATAGTCGAGGTGCTTCCCGTGAGAAACAACAAAAACAAGAAGAGCGATGCTAGTGACCGTTCAAGGGCGTTGTTCGCGCACCTGCCGGGGGGAGACGGGGAGGGGGAGGACGGGGAGGGAGACGAGGGGGGAGATGGAGGAGGCGGCGGCGGGGGAGGGGGGGGGGGGC
>MEHQ01002158.1:147531-244773 GCA_008828725.1 Saccharina japonica
CGCTCGAAGCGGGCCGTTGCCGCGACGACGACGGTAGCGGCAACGGTAACGGAGGCGGTGGCAACGGCAACGGTACTATCAACGGCTATTACGGCGACAACGGGTATTACGCCAACGGCATGTCGAACCCATCAGCGACGAGGGCAACGGCAGCAGCAGCAGCAACAACAACAACAACAACGGCCCCGAGTTTCGACGCGAGGTTAGACCTCGCCGCCACCCCCGCCACTGCCGTCTCTAGAAGCAGAGCCACCCCAACAGACGCTGCTGCTGCTGCTGCTGCTGCTGCTGCTGGCGGTAGTGATAGTGGTGGGGGTGGTGACAGCGGTGGTAGTGGTGGTGGTGGCGGCGGCAACTCTAGATCAGGAGCAGGAGGCGTTATTGAGGGAGCGGGGTCGACGGTGTTGGACATCGCGACCGCGGTGATGGCGGCGGCGGAGGGGCTGGCCCAGCAGTCGTACATCCCCGGCGTGAGGGAGGCGGCGACCGTCGTGTCCGGGCTGGTCAGGCTCGCGGCGGACCACAAGAGCAACGCGGGAGACATGGAGAAGAGGGTCAGGTGGTGCCGATCGATCGTGCTTACCTTGGAGAGGGCCGGCGAGGTGCTGGGACAGGTGCGGTGTTTGGTCGGTGGTGGTGGTGGTGGTGGTGGTGATCGTGGTGGTGGGGGGGGGGCAGGGCGGTGGTGCTTCTGCTTGTGGTCGTGTTTTTGCTGATGTGCGGTGTGGTATTACAATATATTCTTGTATATATAATACGTCACTATGTACTGGTAAGCGTTTGGCTGAACCGTCCGCCACACGTCGTCCACCACCAACAATACCGCACACAAAAGTTGACGACAGTAGTTACAAATACCTTGCTCCGCGCGCTCCAACAAAAATGACAGCAAGCAGCTATTAGACATACTTCGAAGTATATTGCTAAATGTTTTTACCGTACGCTGTTGTTTTTCTTGCAAACAAGGGCGAGGGGAAGCGCGGTGAGGCGGAGCGGGTCCTCCTGGAGGACGTCCAGGAATCGATCGCCGACATGGTGCAGATCATGCAGTCCTACAAGAACAAGAACATGGTGTCGAGGGTGTTCGTGTCCAGCCTGTGCAAGCGAAGGCAGGAGGAGGCCGAGGCGGCGATCAACTCCACCGTTCAGCGCCTGCAGGTGGGTGTTTTTTTCGTTTTTGTTTCAGTGTTTAGTTTTTTAATGTTTCGTGTTTTTTCATATTTGTGTTTTGTTTTTGAGTTTTTTTTAATGTGTTTTGTCAAGGGTATGCGCGGATCTGAATCCCAGATACCCCACTACCCCCCCCCCCTATATTGGAGGGAAGAACCGGACCGTTGTGATCCCAGAAAACAATAAGTCAACTTTTTTTTTAATTACCCCCCCCCCCCCCCCCCCCCCGCCCACCAGCGAAAAAAAAATAGGGGGGGTCTCTAAAACCAAGTTAAAAAAGGGAACAAAAAACGAAAAAAAAATGGTTTTCGCTCATTTCGTCCTGTGATCACAGCGATCCGGTTTGTTTTTCATTCTGACCTTCCTACAAGTGTGGTGTCGTTTTCTCTTTTTTTTTTACACCCTTGGTTTTGTTATAATGTTTTTTTTTATTGTCTTTCGTATTTGCTTTTTTTGTTCAGCTCTTGCACGAAAAGTGTAGGATCTAAACGGCGGTGTGTTTGTATGTGTGTGTGTTTTTTTATGTTTTTGGTGTACGCGTTTTTTGTCTGTTTTGTGTGTTTTGCAGGGTTTTATGGTTACTTGCGTCAAGATTTACTAGGTGTAGCTGCCAACGATTTACGGAGACTGGTTCGGGGACCGTCACATTTCCATTTCTTGTTGGTATCCTATGATGGGGTCCCACGCGCCATTTTATGACAGACGAGGAAAAGCCCTCTCTGTCACTTGTTCTTCTTCTTCGACTTGTATTCGAACGAAATGTATGTGCCACTCTGAAACGAAATATAAGGACCATTCCTACTGAATGTTAACATACACAAGGTCCTTATATCCCGGGTCAGAATGTACATGTTTCACCTGTTTTCCCGTCGCCTCATAAGAGTCCCAGGTCTCCACCCCGACCTCTTCGTGATCGAGGCAACCCGTCGAACACCCGTACACCAGAGTGATCAAACACGCTAGCGCAAGAAGTTGCTTCGTTCACCCGGTGCGATTGGATCAAGCGGATACCACTGTGGGGCGCGAGTTCGCCATGAAGCGGGTTAGAGGGGTAGCTAACCAGGTATCGATTGTTTTAGTGGGAGAGAGAGACAGGGACTTTCACCGCATCACCCCGGGATCCTACAAAGCCATCTACGATACCTGGTACCGGTGTTATGTATGCAGCACATCCGGGGAAGCATACATCCTGCCGGGGAAGCATACCTCTGCCGCAATATCGGTAGATTATTTGCAGTTACACAATCAGACTATGGTACGAGAAAATTCAACATCCCCCCTGATCGTTTTCTTCCACAGTCATGATAACCTCCATCCGATCCGAATTCTAAAAAAGTCCGAAACAAGAAGTACTTTTTACCAGTACAAACCAAGATGGCGCCAGAACGAGTGTTTTTCGTTTTTCGTGTCGTTTTTTTGTGGGGCCAGAAAGAGCGCTTTGTTTGTGTGTACGTTTTCGCGTTGTCTCTTGTGTCTGCAAAAATAAATCCTCGTTTGTTTGTGTTAACAAAAGCAGCAGCAGCAGCAGCAACAACAACAGCTCTGACTCATGACAAGCAAGAATGTGAGGAGACAGCACTTCCACCCCTTGACAGACAGCAACTTTGCCTTTCGACACGCCTTGACTAAGACACCACTCTACTACTACTACTACTACTACTACTACTACTACTACTACTACTACTACTATTACTACTGCTACTACTGCTACTACTGCTACTACTGCTACTACTGCTACTACTACTACTACTACTACTACTACTACTACTACTACTACTACTACTACTACTACTACTACTACTACTACTACTACTACTACTACTACTACTACCACCACTACTACTACCACTACTACTATTTTACTACTACCACTACTACTCCTACTACTACTACCGGTAGGTTTTAGTGTAGAATACTCGACCCTATAATACACCCTTGACCCAGCGCACGTTTTGCCTTGCGTGACATGTCTCTTATTACTGACAACTTTGCCTTGTCACCTTACCTCGCCTTGCAGCTCGGTTTACAAGTTCGCGCGGGACACAAGCTGGACTCCGTCGGTCAGGCCGTGAAGGAAGGACTCGTGCTTCAGCGACAGGCCACCGAGGTACGATAAGATGTCTGCAGTATAAGCTAGTCGTGTTTCGGCAACCCACACTCATTTTGTTTTTCATGGTGCCCTCCTTACAGCCAGTAAGTAGTCTGTCTTTGCAGAGCATCTAAAGAAGTTGTATGGTATTTAGCATTGAACTAATTTACCTACCAAAACATGACATGTGAATCGTTACCTAGACGTTTTTGTTTTCTTCACTTTATGTTATATTTAGCATGGAATTTACGAAAACATTACATGCTTAATCGTAACAAAATCGTTTTTTCGTTCATTTTCACTTTTTCTCTAAATACATATTTTTCTTCTTCTTTTCGCTGTATATAATATTTCCAGACAACGTCCATACGGATGGATCGGCCATGGATTACAGACCCCAAAAAACCCTATAAACTCTGACCACTAATCACTCATCCCCTACCCCCCCCCCCCCCTTTTCAAACACGCCTTAAGGAGTCGAGGGCGGCGTCGAAGGGGCAGCGAAGGCGGCAGCGCCTGGACCAGCTCGAGATCCCGGCTGCCGACGTGGACATCACCGACGAAGTCCTCGGGCGGGGCGGGTTCGGCACGGTGTACCTCGCCGACTTTAACGGCCTCAACGCCGCCGCGAAGGTGGTCGTGTTCGACGACGGCGAGTCGAGCGATTACAACGAGGACGACAGCGATGGTGACGATGACGACGGTAGCGGTGATGATGATGATGATGATGATGATAATGATGATGACGGCGATGGTGATGGTCATGGCCATGGCCGTGATAAGGATTCGAATAACCGCGGCCAAGCCAAAGATGGGCACGAACACATTAATGAAGACCACCACGGCCGCGAAACAGGAGGAGGCGGAGGAGGAGGAGGAGGAGGAGGAGGGGGGGGAGGAGGAGACGATGATAACAATAACCCCGTCCCCGGGAACAAAACGAACCAGGGCCACCACCACCACCACCATCACCAACGCCACCAGAAGAAAAAATCGGGGGTGGTCGCCGGCGGAGAACTGCCACTCGGTTCCAGCAGCAAAACCAGCAAGACAAGCAGAACTTTGCGGTCGCAGGACCGGCAGCGCAAGGCCTTCATGCGCGAGCTGGAGGCCATGAAGAGGCTCAGGGGGCCCCACACGGTGCACATCTACGGGGCCATAACCTCGTCGAAATCCCGCCTGGTGCTGGTGATGGAACTCCTCCCGGGGGGCGACCTGCGGTACAAGCTGAGGAAGGCGCGGGAGCCGCTGGACCGAGGGGTGCTGCGGGGTATCGTGAGGGACGTGTGTTCGGGCATGGCGTTCTTGCACTCCAAGAAGACCGTCCACGGCGACTTGAAGTCGGCCAACGTTTTGTTCGACGCCGCGGGAAGGGCCAAGGTCCGTCTGGATGTTACGTTTTTCTTTGATCATAATTATGATTATCATTTTTTCCTTGCCATCCTCAACAAAGGTGTATATAGCATGAGCTTCTTCAACGTTGATCACTCAGAAGTATTCAGGGAAACACTGACTGTAACGACGACGACGACGGGGGGGGCGTACTCGTTTTTTGCTTGCCTTAGTCATTTGACCATTGACCGCGCATCCCTTTCGAGACGGAGCACGTACCGACGGGGGGGTGGAAACAAGTCTCATGCCATTCTGCCCGCAGAAATATACGTACGTATTCCCCGTTTTGGACTCTGATGTGAACGTCAAACGGGGACAACTGCCATACCAATCTGACCGTAATTATTAAGAATGTTTAGGCCTTAATATTAATATTAAACAGTCCTTATATTTCCGCCCAGAGTCGTAGTTCCACACAGGCTCTAGGGGGTTATAAAGGGGCGAACTATTGTATATAAGGCGGTGAACTATTTTTTTTTCGTGTTTTTTTATAGGTGACGATATGTACTATGTTTGCGTAACAAACTCTTTTTTTGTTCTAATTTCTTTTTCAATCCTGTGACGATGAAATGTAACCTCTTTCGTGTTAAAAAAATAAAAGTCTCCACAAAACCCCTGATGTGTACGGTACGTATCTATCGCAGATCGCTAAATCCGCCAACGACGAAATGTAACGCTTTTGTTTTCTTTTTCTCCAAAAAATGTTCACGACACCCCTAATACGTACCATACCTATTTGCCGCAGATCGCTGATTTCGGCACCTCGCTGTGGACGCAGCACACGACGCGTCTCGCCACCTACACCACCAAGCCGCGAGAAACAGTCGGCATGAGTCTGCCGTGGGCCGCCCCCGAGGTAAGACCCAGACGATGCCCCCTTTGCTCTGGCAGCCACCATGAAACCCTTTCTACTCTACTCGAAGAACGTCACCGATGCGACTGACTACCTTCTGTCAGAGCAGACGGGATTATTTGTTAGCCTTATTGTATCACCCTGGACGCATATGTAATGAGCGTTTGATATTCATATTCATGACGCAACGGTCCTTATATTTCGGTCCGGAGTTGTACATATTCACGTGACTCTCTACGGGTCATGACCCGACCCGCGGGTCAGGTGAATAACTTTTTTTAATGCCACTGGTCGGGTCGGGTCGGGTCAGGGGGTTTTCAACTCTCACGGGTCGGGTTGGGTTACCCTTGCCCGACCCGACCTGACCCGCGTAGTTTGTTGACCCTTACTCGTGAGCAGCCCTGAATATGTAACTTTGGACGGGAATATAGAGACCGTTACGTCATAAAATAAGTATATTGGATATTAAAAGAAGGGTCTTGACGCGTCAAAATTACTGTAGACCGTCACGTTAACCGCGTCAAGGAATACCCGATACTAAAACCAGTATGTTCGGCCTTAAAACAAGGAAGTGACGGGTCAACCGTCACGTCAACCACGTCAAGGAATAGCCCATACTAAAACCAGTATAGTAAGCCTCAAAAAGAAGGGCTTGACGCGTCAAAGATGCTGTAGACCGCCACTTCCACAGACATCTTCGCCCCCCCCCCTGCCCCGTCATACGACTACGGCCATGCATGACAATGAAGTACACCCCCCCTGCCCCCCCCCCGACATCCAGGTGCTGAACCGAGAAGGCCCCAGCTTCAAGACCGATGTGTACAGCTTCGGCATGGTGGTGTGGGAGTGTCTGACCCGGAAGGTCCCGTGGAGCGACGTCTCCGGCGTCGACATGCTCGTGCTGGCGGTCATCAAGGGGGATCGACCCCCCGTCCCGGGCGATGCCCCCGCGGACCTCGCCTCTCTGACGAAGGCGTGTTGGGCCCAGGCCCCCGCCGACCGACCCACGTTTAAGAGCATCCTCCCCGGCCTGAAAAACGCCATCCTCGAAGGAGAGGGGGAAGACGGGGGAGGGCGGGGCGTGAAGCCGCTAGACGGCCGTGGGGGACCGACGCGAGGTAGATCGGAACAAGGCGCGGGTGGTTTTGAGGAAGGATCGTCGTCGCCTCTGGGCACAGAAGAGGGGGCAGCGGTGGCGGCGGCGGTGGCGGGTGTGGGGGGGGGGGGGGGGGGGGGGGGCAGAAAAGGCCTTGCCGACGACGAGAGAGCTAACCTCGTCGACCGCGACTCACAGCACCGTCAGTCTTTCGAGCTACACCATCAGCAGCGGCGGTAGCGACAACCTTCTCGGCGACGTGGGGCGGCAGAAAGGTGACGGGCACCGCTCGACGGCGTCGACATCGGCACCGGCGAAGCCGCCTAACCGGCACCGCCGCAGGGGCTCTTCGTTGAGCGGCTCGGGAAAGTCGGCGACAGCAGCAGCAGCGGCGGCCGCGGCAGCAGCCGGCGCACCCCGATCGTTTCTGCCGTAAGAAGAGGTGGCTTGTCTTTTGTTTGGGTGACAGCGCCGCGCGAGCCCTCGACTGAGCGGCTCGGGATACTCGGCGACAACAACAACAGCAGCAGCAGCAGCGGCAGGACCTAGCACGCCCCGATCGTCGGTGCCGTAAAATGATGTCGGTGGCGGCGGTAGCGATAAGACAGCGTTCTCGATGAACGCGGGGCGACAGAGCAGTGACGGTTACCCCCCAGTGGCGGCGGCGGCGGCGGCGGCGGCGGCGGCGCGTAACCGCCCTGGAAGTGCACCCAGGGTTTTGAGGACAACGCGCTTGGATTAACGCTAGTGTGGGAATGTTTTTGCAGTAGTAAAAGGAGGCTGACCTTAACCGGCACCACCGCCTTACTAAGTAGCTCTCGGCTGAGTGGCTCGTCGGGCAGCAGTAGTACAGCAGTACAGCAGGAGCCAGCGCGTGCCGATCGTTGTTGCCGTCAAGAGGTGGCCGTCTTGTTAGGCGACGGCGCCGCGCGAGCCTTTTCTTCTTAACTGGGCGACTCGGGCACAGCTTGTCAACAGCAGCAGCAGCAGCAGCAGCAGCAGCAGTAGCCAGCGCGCCCTACCTTGTGTCGCCCATGCACGCTGTATTGATGAAGGATAATCGTCCCAATTTGTAGAGAGGTCAGCGGGTGTAGCCGTGCACTATTAGCTCGAACCATTAAATAATTGTTGTTCAAGGACGTCGATAGCACATACATACATGATACACGTATGTAGCAGGTACCATGAAACAGTTTTAACCCTGCAGCGGATGCAGTTACGAGATCGTTTTACACCTGGAGCGGCTGAGCCGAAAGGATCTCCAAACTTAAATCTTGTACTCGTACGGTTCTAAAGAAAATGGTATATCTGGTAGACTATATACCGGAGAGATAGGAGTGGGCTTACCGGGAAAGTTTGTTATTATTAAGTCTTTGCGCCTTGAGCTGATTTTGTTTTCCCTACGACGTGTATACCGTCAACTGGCGGGAAAATACCCGGTATACCGTTTTTTGGCTTTGGTTGTTGCTGTCGGACTTTCCGTCACAAAAGACCCCAGAAAACGGGAGAGTTTGTGCATGTTTTACCTGTGGTTTTTTGTTTGAATGGAATTTCGCCCTGGAGGGCATTTTTTTTTAACGTGGTTATGTTTGCGATTGCTGCAAGGTAGCTGTTTTTGTCAGGGGATCAACGGGTATACCAGGTGTGTATCATCTGCGAGCGCTTCTTAACTCGTGGGTGGCGTGTGTTCTTTGTAATTACCATTGCTTTGTGTTGTTCTGTTTTGTGCCTTTTCAAGTCTTTCGTTTTTTGATGGCTATGCATCATGCGACTAGTAGTGGTCCTCCTAGCAACTAAAAGGTGGCCGGACGTTAGCTTTTTACCAGGTTGTTTTTTTAATTTAATAGTGGAGAAGAGTTTTAGAGACTGTGGGAACCGTTCGAGAATATCCTGTTGCTTTTTTGTTGTGTAGAGATATTAGGCGTTTGGTCCATACCTGGTATTTTTTTGTGAACAACTCATTTTCTAGCAGCAACGTGGCACTGGTTGTTCGCGTGAGTGGGAATACATACCAAGAGGACACACCACAGACAGGACGGTGCTGCCAGACTGGTACATAGAACACGCGAACACAAACATGTTTTTTCGTTTAACGCTTTCGCTTTATGTGCGTTTTTTTCCCCAGTATTTTTGTTTTCGCTTGTTGTTTAGTTTTGCGGCATTTCAAGCGTGTTTTATAGTCGATGCCCCCCCCCCCCCCGTGCTCCGTCTCGAAAGGGATGCGTGGTCAGGTCAAACGACTAAGGCACGTAACAAATAAATGGGTACGCCCCCCCCCCCAACACCTCACGGCGCTTCGCGCTTGGTGCTAGCAATGTCTGCCTGGTCGGTGAAAACCCGACATGCTCCGCCCCGGCATTCATTGTAGGGATGCGAGGGTCTATGGTCATACGACTACGGCCATGCATGAAAATGAAGTACACCTCCGCGCCCCTTAGAGAATAAAGCGATGGGCAAGTTCTTTCAACATAAAGGCGCAACACGTTTTTTTTTGTGTGTGGCTTGCAGGCCCTCCTCCCATGTGGCGGCTCTCTCGCACGGCTGTCGAGGTCTTTTGTCTTCTTTTTTTTTGCTATGTAGTTGTGGGGTACGAGTATCCGATTTAAGATCGTCCAAAACTAAGGAGAAAACGGACTTTTACTATGAATAGTAGTATAGACACGACAACGATATGCGTTGCCGTGCTGTTCCCTGCGTGTTACATTAGTGCGTGTATACGGTGATCGGGGTGGTGGTGGTGGTCGTCAGGTTGGGAACTGCCAATCCGAACAGACAGCCAGCCTAACGTTGGTTTTAGGCCAACCTGATGTTGGTTTTATGCCAACCTAATGTTGGTTTTAGACCAACCTAATGTTGGTTTTAGACCAACCAAATATTAGTTTCAGACCAACCTTACATTGGTTTTAGACCAACCTAACATTGGTTTTAGACCAACCTAACATTGGTTTTAGACCAACCTAACATTGGTTTTAGACCAACCTAACATTGGTTTTAGACCAACCTAATACTTCGTATGGTTTTAGACCAGCCTAATATTGGTTTTTGACCAACCTAATATTGGTTTTAGACCAACCTTAAATTGGTTTTTGACCACAACCTATTATTGGTTTTAGACCAACCTATTATTGGTTTTAGACCAACCTAATATTGTTTTTTAGACTAGCCCTAATATTGGTTTTAGACCAACCTAACGTTGGTTTTAGGCCAACCTAATGTTGGTTTGAGACCAACCTAATGTTGGTTTTAGACCAACCTAATATTGGTTGTAGACCAACCTAACATTGGTTGCAGACCAACCTAACATTGGTTTTAGACCAACCTAATATTGGTTTTAGACCAAGCTAGTATTGGTGTTTTGACCAACCTACCATTGGTTTTAGACCAACCAATTATTGGTTTTAGACCAACCTAATAGTGGTTTTAGACCAATCTAACATTGGTTTTAGACCAACCTAGTATTATTGGTGTTTAGACCAACCCTAAAAAAAGGTGTAGACCAACCCAGTATTGGTTTTAGACCAACCTACAGCAATGTTGGTTTTAGACCAACCTAATATTGGTTCTAGACCAACCTGCAGTATTGTTGGTTTTAGACCAGCCTAATCCGGTCGCCCCGGTAGACCAGTGGTCAGCTTCAAAGGCTACTGGCATTGGTACCCAAGTTCGAAGCCCACCGTGTTGAGATTTTCACTTTATTTGAAAAAATAAAAAGGAACCATTTGCTGAGAGCGCCTTCGTGGTGTGGGTAGGCGGAATCCGACGCAAGTCGACGAGGGAAGATAGTGCTGAAATCTTCTCGCGATTGCAAGGCACGTACCGTAGTGGGGAGGGGGGAGAGAAGAAGAGTCTACTTAGTGACCCTGGATCTGAGTTACGACTAAAGAGGGAGAGAGAAAAGAAGGGCGAAGATAATAAATGGGATGGACAACAAAAAAAAAAAATGGTTTTAGACCAACCTCATATTGGTCTTGGTATAAACCTCCCTGTCTACGCCTCGAAAATAGACTTTTACTATTAATAACCCTTCTATTTCTACTGAAAATAATATACGAAGTACCACATTAACACCAAAGTAGTGTTGTCCCCAAAAAGTTGGTGGGAGTTCTTGGAGGTAAAATTCGGATCGGTACGGAAACTTAAAACAACCAGGTTTCGCAGGAATTTTCCCGCTTAACTATGTACGAGCTTGGGCGCTGTTTAAGCAGAACTAGATCCCGCTTGGAGCTTTTAAGAGAGGAGTTCGTTCTTATCCCGGGGTAACAACATAAAAACGCCTCTTACTGTACGGAAACTCAAATAACCAGGTTTCGCAGGAATTTTCCCGCTTAACTATATACGAGCTCGGGCGCTGTTTAAGCAGAACTAGATCCCGCTTCGAGCTTTTAAGAGAGGAGTTCGTTCTTATCCCGGGGTAACAAAACATAAAAAAAAAACGTCTCTTAAACGGGGATACGAGCGGTCGACGCGTCCTACGATCGAGGTCCCAGTGACACTTTTTGGCTGAAATTATTTCTGAACGATCTATTAAAAGCTCCTTAACCCAGACTCGTCGGACTTTGATCATTATTGTCATTATTTTGTTGCAATATTGTTCCTTTTTTGCTTCGGCCATGGGATTTTCAATCGGATACGTAACACTTTTTTTACTTTCCTCCAAAATCAGGTGTAGAGCTCTTCAAGTGACCACCCTTAGAAGGCAAAAATGGTGCATCTCTATCATCGTGGCATGCGTCGGTCCGGGAAGGAAAAAAAAAGGTGGTATTCGTACGTACTTCAAGTAAAGAGCTCCAGAAAAACCATGGCGCACCTCTATCGTAGCATGCGTCGGTCCGGGGAGAGAAAAAAAAAAGGTGGTATTCGTACGTACGTATATACATATAACACTGGTCTATTCCGAGGCACCGCACTTAAACCCCGTAACTTTTGCTGCGTTTAAAAAAAATAATAAATCGTATTATTTTAGCCTCAAATCACAAAGCGATCGCCGCTTCGCATGAAACATGAGAATAGACGATCGAATCGAATTACCCCACGCTACTCTTGGCTATCATAAGGAACCAACAAACCAACCACCCAACCGAAAATAACAAAGCATGGACCGTGTGTCAAAGAAAAAGCAACGATCACCCTGTGGCCCCGAAATACAAGAAACGTCGGTGTATTAATACCAAACACCTAGATACGTAACGGTCCTTACAAATTCCGCCACACAAAGTAAGTGCTGGTACCTCCGTACAAGTTCTTTTTCACCGAAACGCCTGCACAGAGAAGTATAGGCAGCAAAAAAAACACCCGTAACATAACAACTAAAACCCCCGGCGTGGATGGTGGAGAGCCGTGAGAGCCGCGCCATTCTTTATATTTTATGGCGGAACAGTCGGGGTCACGCCAACCCCGCTCTCCTCTCACGAACGAAAAAAAAAACAGGATGTGCACGCACGCCACCCATGCGGAACTCTCCTCCCCCCACCCCCCCCCCCAACAGAACTCCCGACTAAAATTTCGTGCACCTGTGTATAATATCAGAGCACGAAAAACACAAGTAGTTTTGAAAGCACACGACCTCCTTTGTTTTTTTCTTCGCTGAGAAAAAAATACCATGCATTCCATCCAGCCAGCCTGTCACCAAAAAACAAAAACACATTTTTTTTTTTTTTTTTCTCTCTCCGCTCTTTTATGGATCCTTTTTCCAACATCATCGGCGAAAGCTCCTCTCGCTCTCTCCGGTCTTCTTCACCGTGGGTTCCGTTCATCGTTCTCGAAAGCGAAAACCGAAACCTCTCTTCTCTCTGTCTCGGGTGATCCACGGATCCTTTCATTGAGAACGAAAGCGACGCGATTCGAGAGAGGACCCCGGGAGAAAAAAATATATATATATCCCATAGAAACCCCCGAACGAGCGCTATTAATATTGCGGGGAAAAAAAATTCAGAAAAAAATAGGGTGTGTTTAAGTGAACACAGGGGGATATATTTTTTAGGTTTTTGGAGCTCATCGTGGGGTCTGACTATTCTTTACGACAGTACAATATCCTGGTATATAGAAACCCAGGCAGAACAAAACACAACTCTCCGTACGAGCACCACAGCAGCAGTACGTAGCGACCTTCGACAAGTAGTAGGGACCCAAAACAAAAAAACACACATGTATCTCACACCACCATCCCGCGCCACTACGTCGTACATCTAACAACAAATTCGACACTGCAAGAGATAACAGAGAGAGGCGACGTTTTCGCCTTATACCCAGGGTCGACGGTTTACGCCCGGTGCACAGACCACACCGACCGAACAAAAAAACGACGCAACCGCTGACCAATCAGATCGACGAACTCGCTGGCCAACCAAATCGACCAACCCGGTGACCAATCAGATCGACGAACCTGCTGACCAATCAGATCGACGAACTCGCTGGCCAACCAAATCGACCAACCCGCTGGCCAACCAAATCGACCAACCCGGTGATCACATCAGATCGACGAACCTGCTGACCAATCAAAATCGACGATCCCCCATTTGTCCAGGGCTGACGTTTACACACGGTGTGGACACACGGACCAACCAAATCGACGAACCCATTGCACCAATCAGATCGACGGACCCGCTGGCCAACCAAATCGACCAATCCGCTGGCCAATCCAATGGACGAAACCCGCTGAGCAATCAAAATCGACGAACCCCGCTGGCCAATCAAAAGCTACGCCCGCCGACCAATAAAATCGACGAACTAGCTGACCAATCAAATTGACGCCCGCTGGCATCAATCAATCAACCAACCGTTTCAGAACCGCATCCACCCTTCAGAGAGACAAGCTACGAACTCACTGTAAGTCTAATCCTTTTACTACTACAAAAATGAACCCACACTAATCCCAAACTAGGCTAAAAATATAGTCGGACATTGTTATCCGAAGTAGTAAAAGGGGCCAGCCCCCCCCCCCCCCCCCCCCGGCTCCGCCCCCCCCTCCCCCCAAATCCCTCCAAACCCGGCAACACCCGAATCATACAACATGTCCGATCGAAAATTCAAGGGACATCTATTAAATGGCCACCAAAAGCCCAAAACAATGTGCCTTACATTTTACGATCAGACTGGTGTATGATTCGGCGACGAAACTCGGGAGCAAATCTCAAGACTGATTTATACGATTCGGTGACGAAACTCGGGGGCAAATCTCAGACCGGTGTACGATTCGGCGACGAAACTCGGCGGCAAATCTCAGACTGATTTATATGATTCGGCGGCGAAACTCGGGGGCAAATCTCAGACTGATGTACCATTCGGCGGCGAAACTCGGGGGCAAATCTCAGACTGAATACACAATTCAGCGCTGAAACTCGGGACAAATCTCAAGACTGATATATACGATTCAGCATCGAAACTCGAGGCAAATCTCAAGACTGACGTATACGATTCAGCACCGAAAATCGAGGCAACTCTCAAGACTGACGTATACGATTCGGGGACGAAACTCGGGGGGCAAACCTCAAGACTGATACACGATCCGGCGCCGAGCCTCGGGGGAAAATTGAGGACACCAACGCAACAGCAAAACGACACCGTGACGGCCACGGTAGACCGTCATGTGCTTGCACCGCCGCCGCCGCCGGTACCCCCGTTCCCCGCACCCCCACCGGCTGCTCCTGTTCTCGCGGCCGTTCCGCTCCCTGTCGCTGCGCCCGCCCCCCCCCCCCCACCCCCGAACATGCCCGTGAAGTTGGACATCCACGCTACGGTCTGTGCCTCCCGCTTCTCCTGCAACTCCCTTCGCTCCTGCAAACGTTGGGGGAAAAACAAAAGGAAAAACGCGTACATATGTTATGCAGGAAGCGTTATCAGCATACAGATCCCAGCCGGCACACGGCACACAGAGCAGAGCTACCCGTACGGCACAATAAGGATGCGCCCTCTTTGTACTGAAAATAGTGTGGCACACACCCAGTCTTACATAATAATTATAGTCTGGCCAAAAATAGGAGATTCTCAACATCTATCTGTCGCGTGCTGTAGAGCTTGTAAATATCTCTGTAGGACACAATGGGTGCGCAAGATGTTGGCGCGAAGAAAGAACGGTATAATGTGAAGAACACATACAGGAACGCACAAGAATATACAAAAAGACACACACGGAGACAAACACAGAGACAAACACAAAAGACAAACACAGAGACACACACAAAGACAAATACAGAGATACACGACAAACGCAGCGACAAACACGGATACAAAGACAAACACAGACACAGAGACACACGCGGAGACACAAACAGGACAAACACAGACACACACTCAAAGACACACACACGACAAACACACGACAAACACAGAGACACGACAAACACAGAGAGACACACACAAAGACATACAGACACACAAATAGAGACACACACGAAGACAAAACACAGAGAAAGACACAAAGACACACACAGAGACAAACACAAAGACACGCACGGAGACAAACACAGAGACAAACACAGCGACAAACATAAAACACAAGGAGAGACACGCACAGAGACACACACCTCCTCCGAAAACTGCAGAACAGTCGCGATGGCGCGTTCCATATGTTCGCGCGCCTCCCCCTCGTCGGTCCCCAAGTACTTCAGCATCAGGTTCTTCAGGTACTGGAGCTTCGGGTCTTGCGCCTCTAGCCCTGACCCACCTCCGGCCCCGGCGCCCTGACCAAAACACGCCGCCGAAAGGGTTTCAATCGGAAAAAAAAGGAAATTGATGAGAAAATTCAGTCGGAAAAATTGATTTGGAAAATTCGGTCTGAAACGTAAACTTGTTGCAAAATAAAATAAAATAAAACTCGGGAAAATCGATCTGAAAAAAAAAATTGCTCGGAAATTTTATTTAAAAAGTTAAAAATTCGGTCAGAAAAACGATCTGAAATTTGATACTATTTAATAGCTATGATATATACGATAGCGGTGGTGTACTTCATATTCATGCATGGCCGTAGTTATATGACCATAGACCCTCGCACCTCCCTACGTACAATGCCGGGACGGAGCATGTCGGGTTTTCAAGAAAAAACCGGGATTCATGGTACACCTTGTTTGTGAGGATTGTGGGAAAAACAGCGCATAAAGGCGTTGGCTGCTGCTAATGGCAGTCGGTCGCCCCGGTAGAGTAGTGGTCAGCTTCAAAGACTACTATAATACCATTGGTACCCAAGATCGAATCCCACCGTGGTGAGAGATTTTGTCTTTATTTGAAAAAATAAAAAGGAAACAATTGCTGACAGCGCCTTCGTGGCGTGGGTAGGCGGAATACGACGCAAGTCGACGAGGGAAGAAAGTGCTGAAATCTTCTCGCGATAAAAATGCAAGGCAAGAACCGTAGTGGGGGAGGAGGGAGAAGAGCCTACTTTGTGACCCCGGATCTGAGTTACGACTAGGAAGGAGAGAAAGGAAGGGCGAAGATAATAAATGGGATGGGAAAATAAAATAAAATGGCACAGTCCAATATACGACAACTAAGGATGCCAGGTGGTGGCCTCTGACAGTCTATACTTCGAAGTATATACCACTCTGTCCCATTTTGATTAAATATTAATGTGTAAAATGTGCTTATATTTCGGGACAGAGTGGTACGCAGTTATGTAAGAAGCGAAACATAAGCCGTCGACTTGAGTCAACTAAACTGAGGATAAAAACGCCACTAGGAGTAAGCAACTCCCCGCACTAAAAACGCCACCAGGAGTAAGCAACTCCCCGCACTAAAAAACGCCACCAGGAGTAAGCAACTCCCCGCACAAAAAACGCCATCAGGAGTAAGCAACTCCCCGCACTAAAAACACCACCAGGAGTAAGCAACTTCCCGCACTGAAACGCCACCAGGAGTAAGCAACTCCCCGCACTAAAAAACGCCACCAGGAGTAAGCAACTTCCCGCACTAAAAACGCCACCAGGAGTAAGCAACTCCCCGCACTAAACACGCCACCAGGAGTAAGCAACTCCCCGCACTAAAAACGCCACCAGGAGTAAGCAACTCCCCGCACTGAAAACGTCACCAGGAGTAAGCAACTCCCCGCACTAAAAAACGCCACCAAGAGTAAGCAACTCCCCGCACTAAAAAACGCCACCAGAAGCAACTCCCCGCACTAAAAACGCCACCAGGAGTAAGCAACTCCCCGGGATATAATCCAGGGTCAATCAACAGAAGAATACAAGATGGACAAAACTCTATCCAATTAACCTGTGCGCTGCAACTATTATGTTCCATTTCAGGGCAACCTCTCCCCATTTTGTTCGATCGCAAGACAAATTCACAAAACAACGCGACACAAGAAAGAGACACATGCTATGAACTACCTGTTTCCAACCTTTTATCGGACAATCTTTCCCCCCCCCAAAAAAAAAAACAAAACGCGAAAAAAAGAGGATGGGGGTGGTGTGGTGTGCGAGCGGCCGGTCGCCCCCCGCACCTGTATCGCGAGCATAGCCTTCTTTCGGTAGAGTCTGTATTCTTCCTTCAGGTCCTGGTACTTTTTCATCAGGGACGCCACGGCCTCGCCCTGCCCCCCCCCTCCTCGCCCGCCGGGGGCACCGCCGCCCGCCTTGAACATGTCCAGCTTAGCCATCGCGTCTTCCTGAAACAGAAGGACGAATTAAAAAAACAAAAAGGGGACACACATATTATATACTTCTTACCAGTATAAAAAGTAATATATATATATATATATACCTGGTATATATATGACATCGTTGAAAAAAAACATGATCAGCAGCATCGGAACATTTTCCAACTTACTGTACGACGTGGCATCACGAAATAGGGGGAGCATACAGATCACGAAACCCACCCGCCCTGAAATATCTAGATCTTCTGTCAGAGGTGTAGAGTGTTGAGGTGGTTTTCCGTTTGCTGTCACCATCCAACACACGGGTGATAATATAACACCACCCCTTACACACTATAACCAGCACATACCGTATCACACGGGTGATAGATAACACACCCCCTTACACTATAATCAGCACATACCCTATCACACGGGTGATAAGATAACACACCCCCTTACACTGTAATCAGCACATACCGTATCACACGGGTGATAATATACCACACCCCCTTACACTATAACCAGCATATGCCGTATCACACGGGTGATAAGGTAACACACCCCCTTACACTAGTAGACAGTACAAATTACTAAATCCCTTCTCGAGAAGGAAAAAAAAGGATCGAGTATTCATACGTAGTATCATAACAAGTAAAACGTACCTTCTCTAGGCTGAGCCTTTCGTAGCGTTGCTGCTACTGAGCAAACAGGGAGGTGTGAAAAATAAAAAGGTACTACGTACAAGAAGTGTAAAGTACCTTCTCGAGGCTGAGCTTCTCGTAGCGTTGTCGCCACTGGGCTGCCAGGGCAGTGTCCCCCCCCTCCCGCTTCAAGAGCTCCGTCTCCTGCACTTGCTTCTGGTAGGCATGCCGCCAAGTCTGGTGCAAACCCCCCGAGACCCAGACGAGGAATAGAGCGTACCAGGATAGGGTAAGCCATGCGAGGCGAGGCAAGGCAAGGCAAGGCAAGGCAAGGCAAGGCAAGGCAAGGCAAGGCAAGGCAAGGCAAGGCAAGGCGAGGCGAGGCAAGGCAGGGTAAACGCAAGGCAAGGCAAGGCAAGGCAAGGCAAGGCAAGGCAAGGCAAGACCAAGACCAAGACCAAGGGCAAGAGCAAGGTTAAGGGACAGTCAAGGATCACGTGTCAAGCGACAAGTGCAGCAGTACACAATATTATTACGGTGGACCATAGTAAATAGAACCAAATATTGTTAGTAAAAAAGGTAAACATATAGGTTTTTGTGTGTACCGTAGGTCCTATTTACTAGTATTTACTATGGCATCATTAGCCCACCCCGTAATAGTAAAACGCTAATGCTGAGCGCGCGTCGTATATATGTATAGGAGAACACGCCTCCTTCTTACGATTGCCCCCTCACTCGCACACATCCCCTACCCCCTATCCCCTGCCCCCGCCTCCAGGCTCCTAAATTGCTTCGTGGGGCCGATGCTGTACATTAGTGATCAACGCTTTTTTTCGGCACCTTTTCCCTTTCAAGTGCCAACAGGGTTCTTATAACTACGAACATACGGCATACGGCATGTTTGTTTTGCGGTTTCCTATATATGAGGTAGCATGTTTTGCTCCCACCCCACCTCTTCTTCGTCGGCGAGTTCGTTCCTCAGGCGCTGCACACTTGTTTTCCCTTTGAAAGCGCCAAAACGGTTACCAATTAGACTACTAGTTGTAGACAGCATGTTTGTTTTGCGGTCTCCTATACGACGTATATAGTAGCATGCTCGTTCCCACCCACACCCACCCACCTTTTACTTGTGAGCTCGTTCCTCAATCGCTGCACACTTGCTGCCCTTCGAAAGTGCCAAAACAGTTAAATATCATGTTTGTATAGGGGTTTCCTATATATATGGTAGCATGTTTGATCCCACCCCACTCCACCCCATCCCACCCCACCTCTTCCTTGTCGGTGAGCTCGTTCCTCAACTGCTGCACACTTGCTTCCCTTTGAAAGTGCCAAAACAGCTAATTACCATGCTTGTATAGGGGTTTCCTATATATATGGTAGCATGTTTGATCCCACCCAACCCCACCCCACCTCTTCCTTGTCGGTGAGCTCGTTCCTCAATCGCTGCACACTTGCTGCCCTTCGAAAGTGCCAAAACAGTTAAATATCATGTTTGTATAGGGGTTTCCTATATATATGGTAGCATGTTTGATCCCACCCCACTCCACCCCATCCCACCCCACCTCTTCCTTGTCGGTGAGCTCGTTCCTCAACTGCTGCACACTTGCTTCCCTTTGAAAGTGCCAAAACAGCTAATTACCATGCTTGTATAGGGGTTTCCTATATATATGGTAGCATGTTTGATCCCACCCAACCCCACCCCACCTCTTCCTTGTCGGTGAGCTCGTTCCTCAATCGCTGCACACTTGCTGCCCTTCGAAAGTGCCAAAACAGTTAAATATCATGTTTGTATAGGGGTTTCCTATATATATGGTAGCATGTTTGATCCCACCCCACTCCACCCCATCCCACCCCCCTCTTCCTTGTCGGTGAGCTCGTTCCTCAACTGCTGCACACTTGCTTCCCTTTGAAAGTGCCAAAACAGCTAATTACCATGCTTGTATAGGGGTTTCCTATATATATGGTAGCATGTTTGATCCCACCCAACCCCACCCCACCTCTTCCTTGTCGGTGAGCTCGTTCCTCAATCGCTGCACACTTGTTTCCCTTCGAAAGTGCCAAAACAGCTAATTAGCATGTTTGTTTTGGGGTTTCCTATATATACATATGGTAGCATGTTTGATCCCACCCCACCCCACCCCACCCCACCCCACCCCACCTCTTCCTTGTCGGTGAGCTCGTTCCTCAATCGCTGCACCTCCTCTTCCAGAGCGGCCACCTCCCCCGCCTCCGCCGCCGAGCTCTGCCCTGAAATGCGCCGCTGCTTCTCCGCAATGCTCTCCGCGGACACGTGCCGAATCTGCCCCCGCAGCGAGGGCGACGGAGGAGGCGGCGGTGGGGAGGGGAGGGAGGCGGGGTGGGGGCGGGGAGGGGTGTTAGATTTTCTCGTACCAAAATCTGAGTTGTGTCAATTGTGTAACTGAAATTCTTCGACGGCGAATGCGGCGTCATTTATGCTTCCCCGAATGGGTTACAGAAATAAGCATTCGGATTGCTTTACAGGGTCCCGAGGTGAGAGGACGGCAGGCCCCTCCTTCTACGCCAATATGGACAAGAAATGGTATAGGCTTGGAAGGCTATAAGCAATTACCCCAGTATGGGGGGAACTGATAATCACGACTACGTAGGCGAGATTTATATCACGACTACGGGGACGTTTACGACCCATCCCCGGGTTTTAGGCCTTGCGTTTCGCATTTTCCCGTTGCAGTCGTCCTCTCCAGCACACCATCCAAATTCCACCCTCGCATCCCTACAATGCCGGGACGGAGCATGTCGGGTTTTCATCGACCAGGAAGACATTGCTAGCACAAGCCGGGGGGGGGTACTCATTTGTTGCTTGCCTTTCGTAGTCATTTGACCATTGACCACGCATCCCTTTCGAGACGGAGAGAGGTGGTGGTGGTGGGGGGGGGGGGTATTCCTGTCACGCATGGCCGTAGTCGTATACCTCGTATATGACCATAGACTCTCGCACGTCTACATTGCCGGGACGGAAAACGTCGAGATTTGAGTCCTTCCGAACACCCTGAGGAAAATCTGGCGGTTCCCCCTGGGCAACAAGGACTGCTGAACGCACGCTGCTGCTGCTGCTGCTGCTACTGCTGCTACGCCTGGTTCTGGCGCTTGAAAAACATCGGGTGGGGAGAGCGTGCTTCGGAGAGCTCGCAGCCGAAAAATAACATGCCTGCACCTTGGTGTGGGAAACCCGCTGAGTTCGGTACTGCACTCAATGCCTCCTTTGAGAGCTGAGATCTCAACGTAGGATACGAAGAGAACCCATGGAGAGGTAATAAGCTGAGGGCCACGGAAGGCGAAGCTTTAGCAAGCTTTCGAGCTTTCACGATACCGCTGCTAAACATTTTCTCTGCACGTAGATTCCGACCCGATGTGCATAAACATGGCAACGAAAACCGACCGAACATTCGCGCGCCCGGGGCAACTATAGATATATACAGCAGTAGTAGGAGAACTGCGTTCCGTCGCGCTTGGTCCAAGCTACCCGTTGTTTTGGCTCCATCTTTCCTTCCGTCTGATTGGCTGGTACAAGAAAAACGTGTGCCAAAATACCCATCACGCCTCATCCATGCCCATACCCCAGAGCTGGGCCATAAAACCTTCCACCACAAAAAACGCCGCCTCTGCAAACAACTCCAATGCGTGAAAGAAATCACGCCAAAAAAAAAAAAAAAAACATACCTGGTATAACATGAACATCACCACCACCACCACCACCGCTTCCAAAAAAGAGCGCCGTCAAGCTTTCGTCGCACCAGCGCTTTCGAGGCGACAGTACCGGAAACCATGTCAACTAACCAAGTCAATTAATCAAGGGAAAGCCAGAAAACCACAAATAAAAAAGCCAGGCGTAGTGCACACGGCAGGGTACCCGCCACACGCGCCGCTGCCACTTTGTCGCCCTTCAGCTGGAACGTAGCTGCCGCCAACCAACCAACCACCCGCCGTATGATACGTACGTGCTTACTTGATTCCAAAACACAACAGCCACAAGGAACAAGCGAAAAGCAGTCTTTCACACATCGCACAGATACAATCACACCAGATGATATCGGAACAGATCAGATCAGATCAGATCAGGTCAGGTCAGATCATATCATATCATATTTAGGTCAGCTCAGGCCAGATTAGGTCAGGTCAGGTCAGATCATGTCAGATCAGATCAGATCAGGTCAGGTCAGATCATATCATATCATATTTAGGTCAGCTCAGGCCAGATTAGGTCAGGTCAGGTCAGATCATGTCAGATCAGATCAGATCAGCCCAGGTCCCCATTTCGATGATCTAGACATTTCGGGTCAGATACATTTCTGATTTGCTGTGATCTCATAGATCTGAAGGCAGCCTTTCACAGATCACACAGATCAGATCATATCAGATCACACCAGATCAGATCCCCATTCCATAATCTACACTAAGATCTTTCGGGGAAGATAACATTATGACATGTGTGATCTGAAACGTGTACGGTAGATAATATTTTCTCCCGGTGGAATCTGTGTACGACAACGCTTCCTGGGTGGGTAGAGTCATGATACGGCTCTTATTATGCACAACAGATACTGTACCTGATACTTTTTATTTTTTATTTTTTTTATCCTCCGGCGGATGGTGGTATATCATGACGGCAAGTATATAATCTAGATGATCTATTATGATGATCTAGATGATCTATAATGATCTAGATTGTCTGTTATGATGATCTAGATTACCTAGATCGTGATCTATCGGTCCGATGTTTCGTGGAACTCGTATTTCCTGCGCCCCTTGCGTCAGGGGACTAACAGCGCACGGAAAAATACGCAGGCATGTGCAATAACCCTTTATCTCGTTTGGCTCACTTCTGCCTCCCGCTGTTTCCTCGTCAGCTCCGCCTTGACGCGGTACCTTCGATACTCCTCGCGTATGCTCGCCACTTGCTTACGCGCGCCTTCCAACTGTGGCGAGAGGGAGTGGGCGCACGCACGCACGCAGGCAGGTAGGCAGGCAGGCAGGCAGGCAGGCAGGCAGGCAGAGGGGCAAGCGAAAAAAAAACACGTAAAAGCGTTACGCGATCGAGCAAGTACGCAACAGGCATCTCGAGTGTCGTCAATCTTAAGGGGGTCTAAATCAAAAGAGTGTGCTACCGTTACGCAAGGTGGGTCGGTTGCTACGAGTATCTGTAACGCCAATAAGGATACACACGGTTTCAGTGCTGTGCCCAGCGCCGGCAAGTTCGGAGCTACAGCGCACATCCCAACCCTCCCAGTGTGGGCGCACAAGCGCACACCACATTTGTTGACCCCTTAATAATGACGCGCACGTTTTTTTGGGGACAACCTGCTTAGAATTTGTGTGAGCTGTATTTCGAGGTAGTAAAACGGTAAAAAGCCTCTGTAAAAAAACACGTCAAAAACGGCAAAAAAAAAAGGACACTAGAGACAGGCGAAAGACCGAGAAGAAACGCCAAAATCGATCACAATCCAGGGAACAGCAGGTCACGTGAGAGACCGAGCATTACCGAAACGCCTCAGTGAATCACACCCAGGGAACAGGGGCCAGGCGAGAGACCGAGCCGAAACGCCTCATTCCACCATAACCAGGGAACAGGGGCCAGGTGAGACACCGAGCCGAAACGCCTAAATCTATCATAACCAGGGGATACGGGTCACATGTGAGAGACCGAGTCGAAACGCCTTAATCCATCATAACCAGGGAACAGGGGTCACGTGAGAGACCGAGCCGAACCGAAACGCCTCAGTAGATCACACCCAGGGAACAGGGGTCACGTGAGAGACCGAACCGAAACGCCTTAATCCATCAGAACCAGGGGTTCGGGATCACGCAAGAGAAAGCGCAGAAAAGCCTCAATCAATCAAAACCAGGGAACAGGGGTCAGGTGAGAGACCAAGCCAAACACGCCTACTCAATCGATCATAACATCATAACAAGGGAGAAAAGGGGCTGGGGGAGAGACCTCGCCGATTATTGACAATAAAGCACGGCCGGTCAGTCGCGCCGCGCCTCTCACCACGGCGGCTGCTTAAAAAAACCTTGGCCTAGCTGCGACAAAACGGTTACAAATTGAAAGCACTTGGACTTTAAACACCAACCCTATTGACCCCTAAAACCCTGACCGCCTGGGACTTTTCTCGGGATAATTTTTGGGAATAAATATGTTTCATACTACCACTACCGCTCACCACCGTCGCCGACTCCCCCGGGGACAGAGAGACGGGGGGTATCTCCAGCGGCTCGCCCACGTTCACTTGCGAGTACTCCGCCACGGCGGCTTCGTCCGCGAAGCCTTTCCACCCCTGCGTCTCGTACTCGTCGTCGTACTCGACCAGCAGCCACCACATGCCGCCCTCGCGCACCCGTCGGAGGAGCTGCAGCGGGGAGGCTCCCTCGTGCTCGTCTTGTCTGCAAAAAAAAGGTGTATTGTTATACGACAAAAAGAGCAAAAGGAACGGAATGAGCAAAATGAGCAAAATGAACAAAATGACCAACAAAATGACCAAACAAAAATGAAACAACACAACAAACACAAACAAAAAAATACGCACAACAATACGTTTATACGACGTACGACCAAAATTAACGATATAAACAAACATGAACAAAATAGAGCAAAATAAATACGCACAACCAGAGCGACCAAGGAAGAAAAACACACACACACACAAGATCAACGAAAATGACGAAAGCGAAAGAACGGGGAGTAGGGAAACGAGTGGCGGGAGGGAGAAAAGAGCGAGGATGGAGGGCGCTAAAAAAACTATTATTGAATAATAAACATTGCTCTCATCTGCTGTAGTGGGCAATATATACTGTAGCTTTTAATCTAGGCGGGACATGCCGGCTTGACCGCTCTAAAAATCCCGAATGCTATTATCTTGGGCGATCTTAAATAGGGGTACCCACTCTTAAATCGGGGTACCCACTGTACGTATGCACGTACCGTATATGACGTATATGACGTGTATACCACACCCACACCTCATCTTGTATACCGCACCCCCATAGTCTACCACCCGGGTGGCCATTGTTCTAAAATCCTAAAGAATCACCCGAGTCATCACCGGGGGTACGATGTTTACCTCCCCCCCCCCAGGTTATGCCTCATAATCAGCAGACGGGCCGGCTACTGTGAGTACAGTCTATC
This sequence comes from Saccharina japonica, assembly GCA_008828725.1. NCBI lineage: Eukaryota > Phaeophyceae > Laminariales > Laminariaceae > Saccharina > Saccharina japonica. The sequence goes on from MEHQ01002158.1 coordinate 172,505, forward strand.
GCCGCCGTTGCGGTGTGTAGTGAATAAAATAATGCCGTCCCAGAGCAGTTTTCCACTCAATCAAGTCGCGTTTGCATGCGACGTCCTTGAACGGTCTGGCTATCCGAATACCGAAGGTCGGCGCGCGATGTCAAGCACGTGGTTGAAAACAGTCGCCGCGCCGCAAATCGTCCGTAAGAAAATAGTATAATAGCTGTCGCTGTCGCTAGGGACTCGCGCAAAACAGGATATTTGTGACGGCCGTCAAACTTGTGTGCGTTTGGTGGATGGTAGACGGTGGGGGTAGTTGGTGTACGTAGTCACATCGCCATTGATTTCTGTTGTTGAATGTTCAATGTCGTTTGTAACAACCACTGCTGCTACATACCACCCCCCGTTGATATCACGCCCCTACAGCAGTATACCACCCGGGGTTGATGAACAACCTGAAATCCCAAACGACCACCCACTTTATCACCGGGGGTACGGTGTTCACTACACCCCCATACCCCACAGTATACCACCCCGGGTGATAACATAAAAAAAACAAAATATGTTCATCGGGGGTGTGCTATATATACACTTGCCATATTTAGAAAAGGCTGTAATATACAGCAGGGTTTGTATGAAATACACTTTTTTTGCGCGTTGCCATGCATTTCTCTCTCGGCCGCGGGTTTTATCTCGCGCTCTCGGCTGCGAGGCACGCAGGGGGCCCGGCCCGCGTGTACACCACGGCGCAAGTGCGTGAGTGAGTCTCGGCCGGGCTCCGCCGCGCATTCCCTGTGCGTTCAAAAGTCACGCGAGCTGGCAAGTGATCACGGGATCGCTTTCCGCCGAGTCAGAGCCAAGCAGGACAATGTAAACCCACAAGGAAGAAACGACCACAGGGCAGGTTGCAGGCTTTCCCCCCATGTTCTGCTGTGTACGTACAACAGCTCGCACATCAGGAGCAGCCACGTTTATAACAGCAGCCTCGCTTCGAGCTTGACCCTTTGTGGCAGAAACGAACGATGCTTCTGCGCATGTGTGTGCGTGTATGTCCGTGTGTGTGCCATCGAACCTACTCGGCAGGGTATATGAAAAAGGAGGCTAGGAACTCGGAACACAAAACATCTCAAGAACAGCGGTGCAATTGCAGCTTCGTATATACGTAACTTCATGAACGTCTTTCCCTCCGCTGTCTATGCTCCAGCTGTATCTGTTTGTCTATCACACCGTCCTCCAAGCTCCTTATCATTTTCTGTACCTGCCACGGTACTGCAGCAGCCGCACTTCAAGGTCTTCGCTTTGTGACAAAACCACGGACGGTGCTTGCCTGTGTGCTTGTGCGTGCGTATCATATGTATGTGTGTTACCCTAAGGAACCCACACTCTTCCTCGGAACTTCAAAAGTACCCACTGCGCGCGCAACACAGCCCAAGAGCAGAGCAGCAGCAGCAGCAGCGTTACAACAGCAGCAACGAACCTAACACAGGCTCCGAACCACACGAGTAGGAGCGCCTGTGGTGGTTCCCCCTTTTCAACTTGCTACTTACACCCCCGGGGTTCCAAGCCAGTCACGTCAAGCCAACCACGTCCCGAACGGGGATCTTGTAGGAACTACGTAATCAATTATTATTTCCAAATCAGAAAAAAGGGTACACCTTGGTATACCGAGTACGGAGCGATGGTGCCGGTAGGGTACGTAGTCAGGCAGGTACTACCGGTAAACACATCCGAGGTACACTATGATACCATGGCGGCCTGAACAAATAACATACAATGCTACGTACTGTAGGGCTGGGTACTGCTGTTAACTCCAACAGCGACATAAACAGCCAGAAAACTGGACCCGAACAGTCGCCGCGACCACCGCCCCTCCCCCGGCCCGGCTGGTGAGGGGGCCCCACCGCAGGCGCCCCCGAAGGGCTCCGCTGGGGGCGCCCTGCCGGAGGCCCGTTTTTACGCACTTTGGCTTCTATATCATAAAGCAGTAAATACCCTGCTCTGCCCTGCTGGTATTATTAATAGTAGTAATTACGTTGATGCTGGGCCATGTTTCACAATGTTTGGGTTTGTGTCAAGGTGGCAGATTGACGCCAGGAATAAATCGAAAATGCGGACCAAACGTATCATGTCCCCTCGCACCTCGCACACGCACCGAGGGCTCGTTTTCATGGGTTTTCGAGGTATTTTCAGGCGTTTTCTACGCAGTGGTATTAATAGGGCGTTGGAATATAAACACATAAACACGTCGTCTATGGACTCAGGCATCCTGGCAGCTCCCTCAGTCACCATGATAAATGCACTGCCAGGAGATCCTGGTCGGGTACCTAGCCTAGAACATGCGGTACTCATATTATTAGGGCTGGGCACTGGCTGAATCAGGAAGTAGGGATGATACTTCTGTCGTCAACATCAATCAGTATACTGGATTGCAGCAGTATACTGCCCGAGTGAAGGTAATAGCAGAGAAAGAGACCAAACATGAAAACTGCAGAAGGAAGGAACACGTGAAAAGGTCCACCATCCGGGGGGTGGCGGAGAGCTTACGAGTATCTCTCCACTCTGTCCTCACGAATTTCATTTGGGCGGGTTTCCGTACTATAATATGGCGTGTATATTGGACGCACGTAAGATAAAACTGCACCCTGGCGAATATACTGGCCGCGGGTCCATCAGTAGCTTACTGCTGTACTACTGTCACTGCCAGTCTGCCAGTACATGCTGCTGTGCCAGTGCGCAGCCCTTGTATTGTACGAGTACAGACGACACCCAAAATATGTGCGGAGCCGGAGCCGTGCTTCGCAATATCTCACTACAGCTTTATATACTGTCAGCATATTAGATTAGGCCTAAAGGGACTACTTGGTGCAACAGACAATCAGAGTACGCGACAATGACCTTCGTACTCGTTTCGAGGTCAATACATGAAGGTTCCGGATTCCGGAATGCTACGAACTCTCGTGCTCTTTGCTGTGCAACTTCTGATGATTGCCTGTCGACTGCCGTGCGACTTTATGTACGACTCCCAGAGCAGCAGTACTGCCGTACACAGCTGGACACCCACCAAAGTCCGATTACAGCCATCTCACCACCCATACAGCATAAAACCTGGAGCCCCTGGTGCCGGTGACACCCAAGCAGAGTGCGCACGCACACACGCACACACCTTCGCCGTGCATTCTCTGCCGTCGCCAAGGCTTCTCGCAGTGCCAACAGCTGCCCATCCTTCTCGGTTATCTGCCGCTGATTCTCCTCGATGCTTCGTCGTGCGAGTGACAGCAACCGCTTAAACTTGGCCAGTGTTTCCTGTGCGAGGCAATCGGTCCACGAGGAGGGGAGTAGGGCTGAGAGGAAGCCTCAGGAGGCCGTGTCGTGCCGCGGACGGGAGTCACGGTGCCCCCGCTCGCTAAGCGCGCCCATCTACGCGTCGGAGGAACACCCTGTTTTCTTCACAATTCTTAGAAACAAGGTCACCAAACAACTCGCATCAGAAGAAGCAGCGAAACATAGACGACGTTCACGTTTTGACTACTACTACTACTGGAGCAATCCGAACCTGCACGTTTTCCTGGTCAGCGTTGTTATCCGCCCCCATCCCTCCACCCCTTGACGACGCTGCTAAGGTCGCTTTTCCATTGACGTTGTGCTCCACAGCCGACATTTGTATATGCGACTGGACACCTCCTTCGCGGGGTATCGCCTGCCGTAAAACACCCCCAGATCCCATTTCCTAGCAGCTAATCAGGGGATTCAAAACATAGTTACAAACGCCACATCAAGACATGGAAACCTCAAATTCGAGTTTTGAGGCAAATACGGAAGGAGCGCCAAACTCAAAGGAGCGAAGGAGTGCCGACTCCTGCCACTTAGTAACTGATATTTGTGCCGCGCTCCGCTTAGTTCACCAACTCAGGCTTTCAGCGAAAAGAGGTGTCGATAATGGCGGAGGAGGCAGCAGACACGGAGGAGTTGAGGGAGCAGGACCGATTTCTCCCCATCGCCAACATCTCTCGCATTATGAAGAAGTCGCTTCCAGACAACGCCAAGATTGCCAAAGACGCCAAGGAAACTGTGCAGGTATGTCGTCCCTCTGCCCCATGTCCCGCTTCCCCCAGGATTGATTACAAACCGACGGCCCAACGAGCGACGAAAACGCCCAGCTGATACGTTGTTCGCACTGCTGCACTGCTGTGCTGTAGCAGCGAACCGAGTCTAACAACTCGTAGCTGAGAGCCCGCCTCCAATTTACGTGTACGAGTACGTGATTTGTACGTAGAGACGCGGCACCTGCAACAAGCGAAAGTCTGCGCGGTGTCCGGCGGAGGGGCAACATCCGCCCCTCGCTTGCGTCTCCCGAGGTTCCCCCTCTCGTGCCAATGTCGATGCGCTTGCTTCGTTTTGTTCGGCTCCGAAATACGGTTCGAATCTGCTGCTGTGCACCTGGCTGAAGTTTTGTACCTACAGCACCGCAAAGCACAAACTGCTGGGTTGTCAGCCAGGTTGTATGCAAACTTCTCTACCGCAAGTTTTGTACAGTACCACACTACGAACCAGTTAAAAAAGAAAAGAAAAGAAAAGTCTGCACAAACATGACATTCGAGCCCACGGGCCCGTTAAATATTTTCAGAGAACAAGCGGACGACGCGACGTTGTGGTTCGGCGATCGGTGATGTGATATACCAGGTACTGCTGTACCAGTGCCAGGCAGGATGCGCGCTGATATCATACATGGCTAACTCGTACTGCAGGTACTGAGGTCGCGCCTGATCACTATTAATACCAATTCCTAGTATATGTCAGGTGCGGCACAACTGAAGCCGCCACCCCAAGGCACAGCTACGAGTACGCCAACCCGTGTTGATCGCCATGCACAGCCGGCACATGCACCGCCGTGCCCCCCCACCCAGTGCAAACTGTAAACAGGACATTCGAGCACGGCCCGTTACATATTTTCGGAGAATAAGCGGACGATGCGCCGTTATTGTTCGACAAAATTATATACCAGAGTGCCCAGGATGTGGGCTGATATAATACATACCCCGCACAACTGAACCCAGCCAAAGGCACAGCAGTTAAACCCGTGTGCACAACCGGCACATGCACCGTGCCCCCCCTGGCTGGTCGAGGTGAATTACCGCTCTAGGCAAAACTACTGTTAATATTTTGGTTACGAAATTACCGGTATACGTCCCATATCCAGCGTCCATCAGCATTCGGTTGACTTCACGTCGGCGCCTGTCGTTGTGCTTCTTAGGCTGGATCTTACGCAATACCGTATAATTTATTTTAGGTGATTTTACGAATATTCACGGAGGCTTCGGGGTATCTGCTCCCAAATATTACCAGATTTGATCAGAATCGCGTCTTAGACCTATGCCAATGGGAAAGCGATGATGCCATAAAAAGTTTGAATTCCAAAGATCCCCGCCAGAATTTTCTAGAACAAGCTTGCTATGGGACCGATTCTTAAAACGGAATGTTCCCAACTTTTGGAAAATCCCGAAAAAGGCAATTCTGGGGTGTCGATGTTGGGACAAGATCGGCTTCGGAAAAACTCAGGTGGATGTTAGATCGAAGCGGCGAGGTTCCGAGTCCTCGACAGACATGGATCGACAAAACCAACGATTGCATCATGAATTCTGAACGCGGTGCGCTCGTTAGAGGCTCCGACCCACCCTATGGTCACCGTGTTCACACGGTGGCCGGTGATATGTGGCGGGCGCTGTCCAGGTGTATGATAAACAAACGTATTGGCCGCTGGTGTGCATAAAACAGATGATAAAATTTCTCGATCCGTCTCAAATAGCAAAAAATAGGGTTTTCTTCGGGTCTGGGAGAAGAGCGTAGGACGCCGCCGGCAAGCTCTCGCCCCCTAGACCATGGATCCACCTTATACCTTCGAGGCCGTCATCTACACTCGTTGGCCTTGCCCGACACGAAGTGGGTCGGCCGTGGGCTGAGTCTATGTCGAGATCGAAGGTCTATCGTCGCACGAGCTGATTTTTATCAGGGTGTTGACGATTTGCAACGAGAAAAAGCAAATTGCGCCGCCTGCAGCCGTTTGAAAAAATATAAGAAAAATCAAACATTTTTTTTCCTTTTTCCCCATAGTGGCGGTACGAGCAGATCTTCAGCCTGAAAATTCCAGGGAAATATTTAATATTTCAAAGATCGCTTTCACATATCGCTTTCCCATTGGCATAGGTCTTATGGGGCCTGTTTTTTGGAAAAAATGTTCCTCCCGAGATACTGTATTTTCATCCATAAAATCTGAACCAATGTTTTTTTTGCCGGCCTTTTTCAACCACTTTTAAAATTGATTGAAAACGATTTTGCACGAGACCTCGGAGGCATTGTAAAACTGTGTATGGGTTATAGACTGGGGGTCTGTGGGCTATGACGGATCACGACGATACGGGCGTGGCTACTCTGGTACTGAGCAGGGACGCAGCACCCGTGCATCGACCACCACGGAGAGGGAGAACATCAGTATAACCTTGGCCGATATCGCGTGTGTTGCCGTCCAACAGCAGCTGCGCTACCAAAACAAATTCGAGACAACCAAAACAGCAGTCTAACTGGGGTTTTCTGACTACGACGACCGGAAGCAATTCGTTCTCCGTGAAAGCGAGAGCTCCTTGCTGGTCCAGCGACTGCAGTAGGCAAGCCCTTACGCAGCTCCTCGAGAGGTTCCGCATTCCGTTCCCTTTCTTCGAGGAGCTGTTGACGAGAAGGTTGGTCGCTCAGCCCGGCATGGAGCACTCGTTCGTGTCGTGGAGTTCAAAATCTGAGCTCTGTTCAGTTTTCCTGATTCCCCCATGAAATAAAACCAAAATCACCGTAAGGTAGCACACCGATTAACGATGTGCGATTTGTTGCAAGTGGAAAATCCCGAGTTTCTTCCGATTTCAATCACAAAAATAATATTGCATGAGAGTCAGCCTTAGGGTCGTTTTTAACGACGCATATTTAGCAAATAACTTGCCAAATTTCCCAAGTTTTACATACTTGCCAAAATAGCAAAAAAAAATGCCGAGCTTTTTTTTGGTGTACTCGTACCGTATTTCCGTATCTCTTCGTTGGCAAGTTTTTGGAAAGTGAAATTTCCTACGAGTATTTAACTTGCCATTTTGCGGCCAAACACGCCTACGCAAGACCATAAAAACCACACACCGGCGCGCTAGACCGCACGAACTGCAGAAATGCAGGAAGATATCGAGGGTTAGATATAGGTGCTGACAGCAGATGATGGTGGCTGATGACACTGCTAAAGGGGTTGATGGCAGCGCGGGTGACGAACCCCATGTGGGCCTGGCACGGGTGCCTGGTGCCGTCTGGGGCTGATGCTCTCAAGTCAATCCCAACCAAACAGTTGCCCGAGCTTCCCCAAGACAACGTACACGTAGGGCTGTCCACCTCTGCGGGTCTACGAGATGCGCTTAGATCCTTCTCCAGACCACCCATTCCTCGACGAGGGTGTCGTCTAGCTGTCTGATGTCTGCTGTTCGGGGTTTGATGGATAAAACTGAGGGCGCTATGCACGTGTGGCTAAAATAGCAAGTTTCTTGCCATTTCATCGTGTTTGTTATGATAGAAAGTATTTGGCAAGACTTGCCATATTTTTGTTGCCTAAGATCGCAAGTTTTTTTTTTTTGTTTCATGTTTGCTTTGTGTCGTTAAAAACGGGCCTTAACAATGGTATATAATTAATGTTAATACTATTAATAGTAAGTGTTGTAACGTACGTATTGTATGTACGCGTATGATACGTGTGTAACATTATGCCTGGTACATCAGTAGGGTCACTATATGGTGCCGGTTGAGTAGTGCCGGGTGTGTGCCCGCTACGTTTAGTGCCCGTGAAATCGCTTGGCATAGATGGGATTAACCAGTGTGGTACAGTGTGCGGAGTATATATTGCCGGTTGCCTCTATGATAGTGCCGGTATTGTTGGCTGGCGCATATATACCGGCACTATATAGGGCAGCCGGCACTACTCAGCCGGCACTATAGAGGGACCACTACTGTTGTATACGAATTATACGAAGTATCATATCATACCATCTCGCCTGATTATTTGCGGTTTGTCCGACATGCTATTAACCCTTCTAGGACTGGAGTCCCGTTTTGGGGACAAATTACTTAGAATTAGAGTGTTTTGGCCCCAGAACGGGACTGCAGTCCTAAAAGGTTCATAGTAAATGGGACCAAATATTGTTGGTAAAAATAGGAAAATAAATAGGGTTTTGTGTGTACCGTAGGTCCTATTTACTAGTGTTTACTATGGTCCTTGCCCGTAATACTATTAATAAGTGATGTCGGATGGCGCAGCGGGATATCTTTCGCTTTTTTTTTTTCACGTGCATATTTACATATATACCTGTATGCGTGATTTCATGAAACATAAAAGTATGCTGCTGCTGTTGTTGCTATTGTCGTTGTTGTCAGTGGTTCCTGTACTTTTCTTTGTAAGTACAGTAGGAGATCAACGCGATCGACCAAAAAAACTTGAAAGTTTCATGGGGGCGCCCCCGCCTCCGTCGCAAAATCCCAAAATCGCGGTCCACACCTTTTGGTACATAGACGTACGTACGTATGTACCCCCTCCGTACTTTCGTCTCCAAGCAGCCGATAAAACCCGATCAACACTCTCCACGTCCCCCGACACGACACCGATGTGTTTTGCCCCTCGCGCAGGAGTGCGTGTCAGAGTTTATCTGCTTCATCACCTCCGAGGCCAGCGATAAGTGCAAGCAGGAGAAACGCAAGACCATCAACGGCGAAGACTTGCTGTGGGCCATGAGCACGCTGGGCTTCGACAAGTACGTCGACCCACTAAAGATCTACCTCGCCAAGTACAGGGAGTCGGTAAAGTTAGAGAAACCGGACAGGAAGGGGAAGCGAGACGACGCCAACGAAGCCATGGCGACCAGCGGGACGTATTACGCGCCGCCGCCCCCGCCCCCCGGCGGGGGGGGGGCGGGCGGCGGGGGGGCGCACGGCATGGTGACAGGGTACTGACGCGCGGCGAGCTTTCTGCGGAAGCTGAACTTGTTCGGCGATTGTTCGTCCATGTTTTATGGCATCGAGTAGGAAATCTGCTCGTTCTCTGGTAAATAGAGCTACGACTCAACGGGACCAAGTAAGAAACAGCGTAGTGGAGGTTCCCGGGGAGGGGAGGGGTGGGCGGGGTGGGAGAGAGGTCAAGATAGCGAAAAGGATGACGTGTATGCGGGCAGAAGGGCCTACCGAAAGGCGGTACAGGCTTTCCAAGCGTGGGCAGCAGCGGCAGCATTACTTTTCTCTCGCAAGGGCGTCTTTTTTTTTGTCGCCGGCCGAAGAAGCTTCGACAGAGCCGGCTCATCTGTTGTATGTAAAAGCTTTGTAGAGATGTCGGGGGAGGTTGGTGAGGCAGGTGTCGAACGAAAGGTGGAGGAGTTCGGTCGCTCTTTGGTGGAACCCTCGATATTAAAGCGAAGAAAAGGCTGCACAAAATGTGTATCATACGTGTATATCTCTTGAACCACACATACTATATTGCGAGCTTGTCGCCACAGAACACGCCTTGATACCACCAGTATTTCGTTTGTTTTGTAGATGGCGGCCGTTTCTGGTAGAGCACCGTCGGAGGTCTGGCGATTAGCTCCGAACACCACAATGACCATCAGCGCTAAAACCAACTCGTTTTAAGGAGGCTTTTCGCGGCTGCATACCTCGGCGTGCACCGCCGCGGCTTGAAGGTCATCGTGCCCACACCGTAGCATGCGCGTGAGCCGTGGTCGAGGGGCAGCGTAGCACCTAAGCTGTTGTTTATGTCACGCTGGTGACACGTGTAGTCGTAGATATACTACGCAGTAGTACCGTTATGAAATAAAAATTGATGGACATTTTGAAAACAGAAACACACAGCACACGGACAATGCCGTCAAACGATTGACGCAGCTTTGCAGGCAACGATGCATCGATATGAAGCAGCCCGTGAAGGTCATAGTTCAGTTGGGGGGGGGGGGGGGGGCGGGGGCGGCTACGGCATGCTCAAGAGGTACACATTCACGCGACGATAATTACCAAAACACAAACACAATTACTCTCTCTTGACGGCTCCGATTCCGGTACTACCAAGACCGAAAGTCTGATTTTTACCATATCTCGGTAGACGATACCCCCCCACGACCACCACTCAGTGGTCCCACAAGGTACAGTCCACCTAATAAGAAACAGGACACCTGGTGCAGGCTGGATTTCTTACTTGCTGTTTCTTATTTGAGAGAGAGATGCTTTCTGCACTAATTTCAAGATAACGATTCCCGAATTTATTATTTTCCTCTAAATCTCAGCCTCTGGTTTTCTTACTACGTAGGTGTCCTGTACCTGATACTACTGTACGCCAGCATTTTCTAGCTTCTTCCGTAATGCTGGCCTGCTGTTTTCACTGCATCAACAGACGACACACAGTCCAGTATGAGCCCACGAATAAGAAACATCCTAATCCAGGCTCACTTTTCGGGGGGTCCTACGACGGTATTTTAGGGTTAAAAACTCGTGCTCGGCGGCGAGCTCTGCATTGAACCCTCAACCAGGTACCACCTGGTACGTAGCCTAATCCCCAAGGTTTCTCATGGTTTGTGTCGCGATATGGTTTCAAGCCTTGCCCGGAGTAGGCGCTCGTTGTTGTTGGGCCCTGAGTGCTCTGTATCTATTGATAGTCGCGAAAAGGCCTCGACCCCCTCTTCTCGGCATTGACATTTTTTACTGATGATGTAGTTCAAATCCATATATATATTTCTTGTCGGGCACCCCATAGTCAACCATATAAAGCACAACCCCTTCCTCCGACATACCTGGTACATATCAAGCATACATAAGATGTGCTCATCATGTGGCAGGGCCAACACAGTTCTTATCTTTTGTTTCTGCACTACGAGTACTGTTCTGTCACGCGAGCGAGTGTGCACCAGGGCATTAATTAGGTGTTGCGCTGTTGCGCTGGCGCAACATTTAGGCAAAATAACCGTTTTGCGCAACAGTCGCCTCGAGGCTGGTTGCGCGCAGCGCAACACGCGTTTTTGGGCGCGCAACATTTTCGCCGCAGGCGAAAAAAAATGTTGCGCGTTTTTTCTCGCCGGAGGCGAGAACATTTTTTGGGGGTATTTTTTTCTTGATAATAATTAGTCGTAATTGAACATCTTTTAGGCCCCCTGTCCTATTCGCCATAGTCAAAAACAAAAATTAGGCACCTTTTTGCTTTTCGCCGTAGCCAAAAATAAGTTAAAAGGCTTTTTACTTAGTTTTGAGGCGTATATTCGCGCATAGATCGCAAAATTTTCGCCTCCGGGGGCCCTCCCGGGGGGTCCTCCGGGGGCCCCTCCGGGGGGCTTGCGCGCCGCCTGCGGCGCGCAACACTGCTTGAGTCGCCTGTTGCCCTGCGCGCAACAGACGCCGAGCCACTAATTAATGCCCTGGTGTGCACGCCACCTGCACGACCGTGTATGAACAGCAGCAGTAAAACGCCGCGGCCTCAGCCCGCGCCAAAAAATAGAAAATTTTAATTTTTAAATTTTAGAAGGCTCGCGGGCTGCTGTTGGTCACAATCCGTCGTAGGGTAGTATAGCTACGTAGAGAGGTCAACCACGTCGCAAAGGGACCGCTATCTACGGGTACTGCTTGTTCTACTGTGGCTACTGTTACTGCTGCCGCGGTACAATCTCAGGAAGTGGGGACTGGAGCAGCTGCAGACTATGCGTAAAACATGCTGCTGTATATACCAGGCTGTACTGCTTTATTTATATATATAAGACCGCCCGTATCATACGGTAACGGCTCGACGTGGTAACTGCTGGCATGATATGAGAGCTGCTGTGTGTACCAAAAAGCAAGGAAGAGGGCGCTCAGTATTATTCGACGAGACCTTTATCGCTGCCTGCAACTAACTTACGCTCCAACCTTTTGCCAGGGTGCGTCTTTTTTTGCTAGCAGCTGTCCGGCGGCGGTGCAGCCGTTACGGCGTTCCGAGTGTGCAGCGTACAGCAGCAGCAGCAGCAGTACGTAATAAAACGCGGAGAATCTGTCGGCGTCGGGATAAAATGCGTAAGAATTTAAATGCTCCACCCGCAACAACCGCAAAAAAACGCTATTTTTCTACCTAGGGAAACCCCCCCTTGTCTTTTAGACCCACGCAGCAACACAGCAACACAGAGCAGCTCCGTCTATCTGTCTTCCATACCGTTGCCGTGTGGCCAAAGAGGAGGGCACACTTTTTGCTACCTACCACCCAGGAGAAGGTATACAGCCTATACCTTTGACCTCTTTCGACCGACACAGCAGCAAGCAACAGCGATGGCGGAGGATGCCGGACTCGGTGGAGTTGATGAAATCGAGGAGTTGCGAGAGCAGGACCGGTTCTTGCCGATCGCCAACATCTCTCGCATCATGAAGAAGTCGCTTCCAGACAACGCCAAGATTGCCAAAGACGCAAAGGAAACCGTGCAGGTACGTACAGTATGGGTGTGCGTCTTAAGTCTGTCTAGCCTCACAAGCCTCAAGCCTTCTCAGGCGGGCGGGGCACCCCCCACTCCCCTTTGCGCTACTTGTTGACCACGAGGAGAGAGCAAAATGCTACCTCTGGTACCTGGTACAATAGCTTTTCACCCAGCATCCGAGAAACAAGAATCGTCTTTTCCTGGATGTGTGTGGCTCTGTTTTACTGGTGTTCTCGTTCCCAGGAAATATCGGCGGGCGGAGATTTGTTGTTTAAAAAATTCCCCGCGAAACCGCCGCCCGAACAAAGAAAGCCGACATGAAGAAGGAGAAGGGCGCGCATCGAGTGAACACATCATGCCCACCGCCCAGCATCTCTCTCTCTCTCTCTTTGCTCCTCTGTGTTCTCTCGTCGACTCGACATGTAGTGGTATGTTGTACTGCTGCTGCAGCATGTCCACGTTGAGTTTCGCACGCAGAGAGGGGGGGGGTGTGGGTGCAGGCGCGTTTATCATAAGGCTTGTTGGCAATACACAGCAGCAAAAATGGGCGGTGAAAACTGGTGAAAACTGGTGAAAACTGTTCGAAAAAAATGCTCTGTGCGAACGGTATACAGCAAAGCACCGCAGCAGCAGCAAGCAGGAACTATACCAGGTGTGTTGCAGCACTCGAATACCGCGCACCGCACGGCAATCACTTCACGCACAGAGTTTCGCTCTCGCGATCACAGTGTATAGTACAGCAAACACTACAACAGGCAGTAAGTAGTAGGCGCCTTTTGGCCTCCTCCTCCTCCTCCTCCTCCTCCTCCTGCATATAAACCACGGCTTCGCCTTGCTTCGCCCTCGTCAAAGTTGACCAGTAAATTTCAACGCACTTTACCAATAAATGATTTGTATGAAACACACGCACCACCCAGGGGCGGCCGGGGCAGTAATTTTTCATTCTCGTATCTTAAATGGCCAGAATGGACAACAAACCGGAGCGCTGTGGTCGCAGGACGATTCAGAAAAAAACAAGTTTTTTTTTTTTCATTTTTTTCAATTTCGGATCACTTGTGGTTTTAGAGTGCTCCGTCTCGAAAGGGATGCGTGGTCAATGGTCAAATGACTAAGGCAAGCAACAAATGAGTACGCCCACCCCCCTCCCGCTGCAACGCCATCATGGTACTACTGCCCCAGGTGAAAAACGAGGGCACGTTACCAGCTATGCTGACCTGGTCCATGCAAGACGCCAACATCGACGCAAAGGAAGCGGCCAAGAAAGTCGACGTGTCCCTTCAAGTAAGCGCGGGGGGTCAAGGGCGAGAGGGTGGAGTGGTATACACGGTTTTCGTTGATTCTAGAGGCGTTCTGCAGTACGATAGGGGTAGCCTTTTGTGAACAATGCACTATTTTAATGCCGCCAACTACGAGTAAACGCCCACCGGGAAATGGAACAGCAAATAACATATACCACTCTGTACAGAAACACAATCACCCTTCGTCCATTAATATTTAATGAACGTTGTTCTTATATTCCGGGACCGAGTGGTATACCTTAGCGAAAGTAGATCCGTTGAATGTGAATGTCAACGGCCCCAATGAATCATTCATCGGTGCTAGGATAGGGGGCATCACTTGTGTGCCCTCACAGGCAAATCTGTCGGACTGAAGAACGTCTCGATACGGGGCATGCCCTTTAAGCAAATATCTGTAAGTTGATTACGTTGTAAACCCTACCAGTACTAGACAGGCCATGTGACTAGACCGCTCCGGGGTGTGGAGTCTATTTTTGTCTTGCAGCCAAACTATTTGGGTGATACCCTGATAACAGCAGTCCTTACAAGGAAAGCCCCCCCAAAAATGTCCGGTGCATCACCCTACCCCTAGCATGACAACACATACGCCTATCTACTACTGTGTACCTCCTAACGTGTCTTACGTATGTTCGTTGTGCGTAGACGGGCTGAGCTGGAAAAAGAAAAAGTGGTGACGCGACGAACAAGAACAATACGTACGGGTGGTGCGAGGGGGGCAGGAACAATCTTTCGTCGACACCCCACGTCAAAACTGGTCTGAAATGGAAAACAAACCGGAGCGCTGTGATCACACAGGCGGACAGCGCGCGCGGGAGGGGGGGGGGGTACTATTTTGGTGCTTGCCTTAGTCATTTGACATTGACCACGCATCGAGACGGAGCAGGGGGGGGGGGGGCGGTACTCATTTGTTGCTTGCCTTAGTCATTTGACCATTGACCACGCATCCCTTTCGAGACGGAGCGTACCGTAGCGGAGGGCGGGCGGGGGGGGGGTACTCATTCGTGCAGGCCGTAGTCGTATGACCATAGACCCTCGCATCCCTACAATGCCGGGACGGAGCACGTTGGGTTTTCACCAACCAGGCAGACATTGCTTACACCAAGCGCGAAGCGCCGTGAGGTATTGGGCGAGTCGCATTTGGAGGGTGAGCTGCATCCTGCTAAGACCCCGCCATTGAGGCGGACTTGCATACGGACGACAGCCTCCAATGAATTGATTTAATTTCTAGTGTGGCCACTTCCAGAGACAGCAATGGGTATGACTATTTTTATGTATCTGCCTCGTGGGTGCCTTACCATACACACACTACGTGATGCGATCATTCCCCTTGATGCGGACAGCGAGGGGGGGGGGGGGACTCATTTGTTGCTTGCCTTAGTCATTTGACCATATACAGGGCGGGGGGTGGGCGTACTCATTTGTTGCTTGGCATAGTCATTTGACCATTGACCACGCATCCCTTTCGAGACGGAGCACTCTAAAACCACAAGTGATCCGAAATTGAAAAAAATAGAGGTGGTGGTGGTGGGGGGGGGGGTATTCCTGTCACGCATGGCCGTAGTCGTATACCTCGTATATGACCATAGACTCTCGCACGTCTACATTGCCGGGACGGAAAACGTCGAGATTTGAGTCCTTCCGAACACCCTGAGGAAAATCTGGCGGTTCCCCCTGGGCAACAAGGACTGCTGAACGCACGCTGCTGCTGCTGCTGCTGCTACTGCTGCTACGCCTGGTTCTGGCGCTTGAAAAACATCGGGTGGGGAGAGCGTGCTTCGGAGAGCTCGCAGCCGAAAAATAACATGCCTGCACCTTGGTGTGGGAAACCCGCTGAGTTCGGTACTGCACTCAATGCCTCCTTTGAGAGCTGAGATCTCAACGTAGGATACGAAGAGAACCCATGGAGAGGTAATAAGCTGAGGGCCACGGAAGGCGAAGCTTTAGCAAGCTTTCGAGCTTTCACGATACCGCTGCTAAACATTTTCTCTGCACGTAGATTCCGACCCGATGTGCATAAACATGGCAACGAAAACCGACCGAACATTCGCGCGCCCGGGGCAACTATAGATATATACAGCAGTAGTAGGAGAACTGCGTTCCGTCGCGCTTGGTCCAAGCTACCCGTTGTTTTGGCTCCATCTTTCCTTCCGTCTGATTGGCTGGTACAAGAAAAACGTGTGCCAAAATACCCATCACGCCTCATCCATGCCCATACCCCAGAGCTGGGCCATAAAACCTTCCACCACAAAAAACGCCGCCTCTGCAAACAACTCCAATGCGTGAAAGAAATCACGCCAAAAAAAAAAAAAAAAACATACCCGGTAAAACCTCAAAAGCCCCCCCCCCCCCAAAAAACCCCCCCCCGCAAAAAACCCCAAAGGGGGAAAAAAAACCCCCAAAAAAAAAAAAAAAAAACATACCTGGTATAACATGAACATCACCACCACCACCACCACCGCTTCCAAAAAAGAGCGCCGTCAAGCTTTCGTCGCACCAGCGCTTTCGAGGCGACAGTACCGGAAACCATGTCAACTAACCAAGTCAATTAATCAAGGGAAAGCCAGAAAACCACAAATAAAAAAGCCAGGCGTAGTGCACACGGCAGGGTACCCGCCACACGCGCCGCTGCCACTTTGTCGCCCTTCAGCTGGAACGTAGCTGCCGCCAACCAACCAACCACCCGCCGTATGATACGTACGTGCTTACTTGATTCCAAAACACAACAGCCACAAGGAACAAGCGAAAAGCAGTCTTTCACACATCGCACAGATACAATCACACCAGATGATATCGGAACAGATCAGATCAGATCAGATCAGGTCAGGTCAGATCATATCATATCATATTTAGGTCAGCTCAGGCCAGATTAGGTCAGGTCAGGTCAGATCATGTCAGATCAGATCAGATCAGCCCAGGTCCCCATTTCGATGATCTAGACATTTCGGGTCAGATACATTTCTGATTTGCTGTGATCTCATAGATCTGAAGGCAGCCTTTCACAGATCACACAGATCAGATCATATCAGATCACACCAGATCAGATCCCCATTCCATAATCTACACTAAGATCTTTCGGGGAAGATAACATTATGACATGTGTGATCTGAAACGTGTACGGTAGATAATATTTTCTCCCGGTGGAATCTGTGTACGACAACGCTTCCTGGGTGGGTAGAGTCATGATACGGCTCTTATTATGCACAACAGATACTGTACCTGATACTTTTTATTTTTTATTTTTTTTATCCTCCGGCGGATGGTGGTATATCATGACGGCAAGTATATAATCTAGATGATCTATTATGATGATCTAGATGATCTATAATGATCTAGATTGTCTGTTATGATGATCTAGATTACCTAGATCGTGATCTATCGGTCCGATGTTTCGTGGAACTCGTATTTCCTGCGCCCCTTGCGTCAGGGGACTAACAGCGCACGGAAAAATACGCAGGCATGTGCAATAACCCTTTATCTCGTTTGGCTCACTTCTGCCTCCCGCTGTTTCCTCGTCAGCTCCGCCTTGACGCGGTACCTTCGATACTCCTCGCGTATGCTCGCCACTTGCTTACGCGCGCCTTCCAACTGTGGCGAGAGGGAGTGGGCGCACGCACGCACGCAGGCAGGTAGGCAGGCAGGCAGGCAGGCAGGCAGGCAGGCAGGCAGAGGGGCAAGCGAAAAAAAAACACGTAAAAGCGTTACGCGATCGAGCAAGTACGCAACAGGCATCTCGAGTGTCGTCAATCTTAAGGGGGTCTAAATCAAAAGAGTGTGCTACCGTTACGCAAGGTGGGTCGGTTGCTACGAGTATCTGTAACGCCAATAAGGATACACACGGTTTCAGTGCTGTGCCCAGCGCCGGCAAGTTCGGAGCTACAGCGCACATCCCAACCCTCCCAGTGTGGGCGCACAAGCGCACACCACATTTGTTGACCCCTTAATAATGACGCGCACGTTTTTTTGGGGACAACCTGCTTAGAATTTGTGTGAGCTGTATTTCGAGGTAGTAAAACGGTAAAAAGCCTCTGTAAAAAAACACGTCAAAAACGGCAAAAAAAAAAGGACACTAGAGACAGGCGAAAGACCGAGAAGAAACGCCAAAATCGATCACAATCCAGGGAACAGCAGGTCACGTGAGAGACCGAGCATTACCGAAACGCCTCAGTGAATCACACCCAGGGAACAGGGGCCAGGCGAGAGACCGAGCCGAAACGCCTCATTCCACCATAACCAGGGAACAGGGGCCAGGTGAGACACCGAGCCGAAACGCCTAAATCTATCATAACCAGGGGATACGGGTCACATGTGAGAGACCGAGTCGAAACGCCTTAATCCATCATAACCAGGGAACAGGGGTCACGTGAGAGACCGAGCCGAACCGAAACGCCTCAGTAGATCACACCCAGGGAACAGGGGTCACGTGAGAGACCGAACCGAAACGCCTTAATCCATCAGAACCAGGGGTTCGGGATCACGCAAGAGAAAGCGCAGAAAAGCCTCAATCAATCAAAACCAGGGAACAGGGGTCAGGTGAGAGACCAAGCCAAACACGCCTACTCAATCGATCATAACATCATAACAAGGGAGAAAAGGGGCTGGGGGAGAGACCTCGCCGATTATTGACAATAAAGCACGGCCGGTCAGTCGCGCCGCGCCTCTCACCACGGCGGCTGCTTAAAAAAACCTTGGCCTAGCTGCGACAAAACGGTTACAAATTGAAAGCACTTGGACTTTAAACACCAACCCTATTGACCCCTAAAACCCTGACCGCCTGGGACTTTTCTCGGGATAATTTTTGGGAATAAATATGTTTCATACTACCACTACCGCTCACCACCGTCGCCGACTCCCCCGGGGACAGAGAGACGGGGGGTATCTCCAGCGGCTCGCCCACGTTCACTTGCGAGTACTCCGCCACGGCGGCTTCGTCCGCGAAGCCTTTCCACCCCTGCGTCTCGTACTCGTCGTCGTACTCGACCAGCAGCCACCACATGCCGCCCTCGCGCACCCGTCGGAGGAGCTGCAGCGGGGAGGCTCCCTCGTGCTCGTCTTGTCTGCAAAAAAAAGGTGTATTGTTATACGACAAAAAGAGCAAAAGGAACGGAATGAGCAAAATGAGCAAAATGAACAAAATGACCAACAAAATGACCAAACAAAAATGAAACAACACAACAAACACAAACAAAAAAATACGCACAACAATACGTTTATACGACGTACGACCAAAATTAACGATATAAACAAACATGAACAAAATAGAGCAAAATAAATACGCACAACCAGAGCGACCAAGGAAGAAAAACACACACACACACAAGATCAACGAAAATGACGAAAGCGAAAGAACGGGGAGTAGGGAAACGAGTGGCGGGAGGGAGAAAAGAGCGAGGATGGAGGGCGCTAAAAAAACTATTATTGAATAATAAACATTGCTCTCATCTGCTGTAGTGGGCAATATATACTGTAGCTTTTAATCTAGGCGGGACATGCCGGCTTGACCGCTCTAAAAATCCCGAATGCTATTATCTTGGGCGATCTTAAATAGGGGTACCCACTCTTAAATCGGGGTACCCACTGTACGTATGCACGTACCGTATATGACGTATATGACGTGTATACCACACCCACACCTCATCTTGTATACCGCACCCCCATAGTCTACCACCCGGGTGGCCATTGTTCTAAAATCCTAAAGAATCACCCGAGTCATCACCGGGGGTACGATGTTTACCTCCCCCCCCCCAGGTTATGCCTCATAATCAGCAGACGGGCCGGCTACTGTGAGTACAGTCTATCGCCGCCGTTGCGGTGTGTAGTGAATAAAATAATGCCGTCCCAGAGCAGTTTTCCACTCAATCAAGTCGCGTTTGCATGCGACGTCCTTGAACGGTCTGGCTATCCGAATACCGAAGGTCGGCGCGCGATGTCAAGCACGTGGTTGAAAACAGTCGCCGCGCCGCAAATCGTCCGTAAGAAAATAGTATAATAGCTGTCGCTGTCGCTAGGGACTCGCGCAAAACAGGATATTTGTGACGGCCGTCAAACTTGTGTGCGTTTGGTGGATGGTAGACGGTGGGGGTAGTTGGTGTACGTAGTCACATCGCCATTGATTTCTGTTGTTGAATGTTCAATGTCGTTTGTAACAACCACTGCTGCTACATACCACCCCCCGTTGATATCACGCCCCTACAGCAGTATACCACCCGGGGTTGATGAACAACCTGAAATCCCAAACGACCACCCACTTTATCACCGGGGGTACGGTGTTCACTACACCCCCATACCCCACAGTATACCACCCCGGGTGATAACATAAAAAAAACAAAATATGTTCATCGGGGGTGTGCTATATATACACTTGCCATATTTAGAAAAGGCTGTAATATACAGCAGGGTTTGTATGAAATACACTTTTTTTGCGCGTTGCCATGCATTTCTCTCTCGGCCGCGGGTTTTATCTCGCGCTCTCGGCTGCGAGGCACGCAGGGGGCCCGGCCCGCGTGTACACCACGGCGCAAGTGCGTGAGTGAGTCTCGGCCGGGCTCCGCCGCGCATTCCCTGTGCGTTCAAAAGTCACGCGAGCTGGCAAGTGATCACGGGATCGCTTTCCGCCGAGTCAGAGCCAAGCAGGACAATGTAAACCCACAAGGAAGAAACGACCACAGGGCAGGTTGCAGGCTTTCCCCCCATGTTCTGCTGTGTACGTACAACCGCTCGCACATCAGGAGCAGCCACGTTTATAACAGCAGCCTCGCTTCGAGCTTGACCCTTTGTGGCAGAAACGAACGATGCTTCTGCGCATGTGTGTGCGTGTATGTCCGTGTGTGTGCCATCGAACCTACTCGGCAGGGTATATGAAAAAGGAGGCTAGGAACTCGGAACACAAAACATCTCAAGAACAGCGGTGCAATTGCAGCTTCGTATATACGTAACTTCATGAACGTCTTTCCCTCCGCTGTCTATGCTCCAGCTGTATCTGTTTGTCTATCACACCGTCCTCCAAGCTCCTTATCATTTTCTGTACCTGCCACGGTACTGCAGCAGCCGCACTTCAAGGTCTTCGCTTTGTGACAAAACCACGGACGGTGCTTGCCTGTGTGCTTGTGCGTGCGTATCATATGTATGTGTGTTACCCTAAGGAACCCACACTCTTCCTCGGAACTTCAAAAGTACCCACTGCGCGCGCAACACAGCCCAAGAGCAGAGCAGCAGCAGCAGCAGCGTTACAACAGCAGCAACGAACCTAACACAGGCTCCGAACCACACGAGTAGGAGCGCCTGTGGTGGTTCCCCCTTTTCAACTTGCTACTTACACCCCCGGGGTTCCAAGCCAGTCACGTCAAGCCAACCACGTCCCGAACGGGGATCTTGTAGGAACTACGTAATCAATTATTATTTCCAAATCAGAAAAAAGGGTACACCTTGGTATACCGAGTACGGAGCGATGGTGCCGGTAGGGTACGTAGTCAGGCAGGTACTACCGGTAAACACATCCGAGGTACACTATGATACCATGGCGGCCTGAACAAATAACATACAATGCTACGTACTGTAGGGCTGGGTACTGCTGTTAACTCCAACAGCGACATAAACAGCCAGAAAACTGGACCCGAACAGTCGCCGCGACCACCGCCCCTCCCCCGGCCCGGCTGGTGAGGGGGCCCCACCGCAGGCGCCCCCGAAGGGCTCCGCTGGGGGCGCCCTGCCGGAGGCCCGTTTTTACGCACTTTGGCTTCTATATCATAAAGCAGTAAATACCCTGCTCTGCCCTGCTGGTATTATTAATAGTAGTAATTACGTTGATGCTGGGCCATGTTTCACAATGTTTGGGTTTGTGTCAAGGTGGCAGATTGACGCCAGGAATAAATCGAAAATGCGGACCAAACGTATCATGTCCCCTCGCACCTCGCACACGCACCGAGGGCTCGTTTTCATGGGTTTTCGAGGTATTTTCAGGCGTTTTCTACGCAGTGGTATTAATAGGGCGTTGGAATATAAACACATAAACACGTCGTCTATGGACTCAGGCATCCTGGCAGCTCCCTCAGTCACCATGATAAATGCACTGCCAGGAGATCCTGGTCGGGTACCTAGCCTAGAACATGCGGTACTCATATTATTAGGGCTGGGCACTGGCTGAATCAGGAAGTAGGGATGATACTTCTGTCGTCAACATCAATCAGTATACTGGATTGCAGCAGTATACTGCCCGAGTGAAGGTAATAGCAGAGAAAGAGACCAAACATGAAAACTGCAGAAGGAAGGAACACGTGAAAAGGTCCACCATCCGGGGGGTGGCGGAGAGCTTACGAGTATCTCTCCACTCTGTCCTCACGAATTTCATTTGGGCGGGTTTCCGTACTATAATATGGCGTGTATATTGGACGCACGTAAGATAAAACTGCACCCTGGCGAATATACTGGCCGCGGGTCCATCAGTAGCTTACTGCTGTACTACTGTCACTGCCAGTCTGCCAGTACATGCTGCTGTGCCAGTGCGCAGCCCTTGTATTGTACGAGTACAGACGACACCCAAAATATGTGCGGAGCCGGAGCCGTGCTTCGCAATATCTCACTACAGCTTTATATACTGTCAGCATATTAGATTAGGCCTAAAGGGACTACTTGGTGCAACAGACAATCAGAGTACGCGACAATGACCTTCGTACTCGTTTCGAGGTCAATACATGAAGGTTCCGGATTCCGGAATGCTACGAACTCTCGTGCTCTTTGCTGTGCAACTTCTGATGATTGCCTGTCGACTGCCGTGCGACTTTATGTACGACTCCCAGAGCAGCAGTACTGCCGTACACAGCTGGACACCCACCAAAGTCCGATTACAGCCATCTCACCACCCATACAGCATAAAACCTGGAGCCCCTGGTGCCGGTGACACCCAAGCAGAGTGCGCACGCACACACGCACACACCTTCGCCGTGCATTCTCTGCCGTCGCCAAGGCTTCTCGCAGTGCCAACAGCTGCCCATCCTTCTCGGTTATCTGCCGCTGATTCTCCTCGATGCTTCGTCGTGCGAGTGACAGCAACCGCTTAAACTTGGCCAGTGTTTCCTGTGCGAGGCAATCGGTCCACGAGGAGGGGAGTAGGGCTGAGAGGAAGCCTCAGGAGGCCGTGTCGTGCCGCGGACGGGAGTCACGGTGCCCCCGCTCGCTAAGCGCGCCCATCTACGCGTCGGAGGAACACCCTGTTTTCTTCACAATTCTTAGAAACAAGGTCACCAAACAACTCGCATCAGAAGAAGCAGCGAAACATAGACGACGTTCACGTTTTGACTACTACTACTACTGGAGCAATCCGAACCTGCACGTTTTCCTGGTCAGCGTTGTTATCCGCCCCCATCCCTCCACCCCTTGACGACGCTGCTAAGGTCGCTTTTCCATTGACGTTGTGCTCCACAGCCGACATTTGTATATGCGACTGGACACCTCCTTCGCGGGGTATCGCCTGCCGTAAAACACCCCCAGATCCCATTTCCTAGCAGCTAATCAGGGGATTCAAAACATAGTTACAAACGCCACATCAAGACATGGAAACCTCAAATTCGAGTTTTGAGGCAAATACGGAAGGAGCGCCAAACTCAAAGGAGCGAAGGAGTGCCGACTCCTGCCACTTAGTAACTGATATTTGTGCCGCGCTCCGCTTAGTTCACCAACTCAGGCTTTCAGCGAAAAGAGGTGTCGATAATGGCGGAGGAGGCAGCAGACACGGAGGAGTTGAGGGAGCAGGACCGATTTCTCCCCATCGCCAACATCTCTCGCATTATGAAGAAGTCGCTTCCAGACAACGCCAAGATTGCCAAAGACGCCAAGGAAACTGTGCAGGTATGTCGTCCCTCTGCCCCATGTCCCGCTTCCCCCAGGATTGATTACAAACCGACGGCCCAACGAGCGACGAAAACGCCCAGCTGATACGTTGTTCGCACTGCTGCACTGCTGTGCTGTAGCAGCGAACCGAGTCTAACAACTCGTAGCTGAGAGCCCGCCTCCAATTTACGTGTACGAGTACGTGATTTGTACGTAGAGACGCGGCACCTGCAACAAGCGAAAGTCTGCGCGGTGTCCGGCGGAGGGGCAACATCCGCCCCTCGCTTGCGTCTCCCGAGGTTCCCCCTCTCGTGCCAATGTCGATGCGCTTGCTTCGTTTTGTTCGGCTCCGAAATACGGTTCGAATCTGCTGCTGTGCACCTGGCTGAAGTTTTGTACCTACAGCACCGCAAAGCACAAACTGCTGGGTTGTCAGCCAGGTTGTATGCAAACTTCTCTACCGCAAGTTTTGTACAGTACCACACTACGAACCAGTTAAAAAAGAAAAGAAAAGAAAAGTCTGCACAAACATGACATTCGAGCCCACGGGCCCGTTAAATATTTTCAGAGAACAAGCGGACGACGCGACGTTGTGGTTCGGCGATCGGTGATGTGATATACCAGGTACTGCTGTACCAGTGCCAGGCAGGATGCGCGCTGATATCATACATGGCTAACTCGTACTGCAGGTACTGAGGTCGCGCCTGATCACTATTAATACCAATTCCTAGTATATGTCAGGTGCGGCACAACTGAAGCCGCCACCCCAAGGCACAGCTACGAGTACGCCAACCCGTGTTGATCGCCATGCACAGCCGGCACATGCACCGCCGTGCCCCCCCACCCAGTGCAAACTGTAAACAGGACATTCGAGCACGGCCCGTTACATATTTTCGGAGAATAAGCGGACGATGCGCCGTTATTGTTCGACAAAATTATATACCAGAGTGCCCAGGATGTGGGCTGATATAATACATACCCCGCACAACTGAACCCAGCCAAAGGCACAGCAGTTAAACCCGTGTGCACAACCGGCACATGCACCGTGCCCCCCCTGGCTGGTCGAGGTGAATTACCGCTCTAGGCAAAACTACTGTTAATATTTTGGTTACGAAATTACCGGTATACGTCCCATATCCAGCGTCCATCAGCATTCGGTTGACTTCACGTCGGCGCCTGTCGTTGTGCTTCTTAGGCTGGATCTTACGCAATACCGTATAATTTATTTTAGGTGATTTTACGAATATTCACGGAGGCTTCGGGGTATCTGCTCCCAAATATTACCAGATTTGATCAGAATCGCGTCTTAGACCTATGCCAATGGGAAAGCGATGATGCCATAAAAAGTTTGAATTCCAAAGATCCCCGCCAGAATTTTCTAGAACAAGCTTGCTATGGGACCGATTCTTAAAACGGAATGTTCCCAACTTTTGGAAAATCCCGAAAAAGGCAATTCTGGGGTGTCGATGTTGGGACAAGATCGGCTTCGGAAAAACTCAGGTGGATGTTAGATCGAAGCGGCGAGGTTCCGAGTCCTCGACAGACATGGATCGACAAAACCAACGATTGCATCATGAATTCTGAACGCGGTGCGCTCGTTAGAGGCTCCGACCCACCCTATGGTCACCGTGTTCACACGGTGGCCGGTGATATGTGGCGGGCGCTGTCCAGGTGTATGATAAACAAACGTATTGGCCGCTGGTGTGCATAAAACAGATGATAAAATTTCTCGATCCGTCTCAAATAGCAAAAAATAGGGTTTTCTTCGGGTCTGGGAGAAGAGCGTAGGACGCCGCCGGCAAGCTCTCGCCCCCTAGACCATGGATCCACCTTATACCTTCGAGGCCGTCATCTACACTCGTTGGCCTTGCCCGACACGAAGTGGGTCGGCCGTGGGCTGAGTCTATGTCGAGATCGAAGGTCTATCGTCGCACGAGCTGATTTTTATCAGGGTGTTGACGAGTTGCAACGAGAAAAAGCAAATTGCGCCGCCTGCAGCCGTTTGAAAAAATATAAGAAAAATCAAACATTTTTTTTCCTTTTTCCCCATAGTGGCGGTACGAGCAGATCTTCAGCCTGAAAATTCCAGGGAAATATTTAATATTTCAAAGATCGCTTTCACATATCGCTTTCCCATTGGCATAGGTCTTATGGGGCCTGTTTTTTGGAAAAAATGTTCCTCCCGAGATACTGTATTTTCATCCATAAAATCTGAACCAATGTTTTTTTTGCCGGCCTTTTTCAACCACTTTTAAAATTGATTGAAAACGATTTTGCACGAGACCTCGGAGGCATTGTAAAACTGTGTATGGGTTATAGACTGGGGGTCTGTGGGCTATGACGGATCACGACGATACGGGCGTGGCTACTCTGGTACTGAGCAGGGACGCAGCACCCGTGCATCGACCACCACGGAGAGGGAGAACATCAGTATAACCTTGGCCGATATCGCGTGTGTTGCCGTCCAACAGCAGCTGCGCTACCAAAACAAATTCGAGACAACCAAAACAGCAGTCTAACTGGGGTTTTCTGACTACGACGACCGGAAGCAATTCGTTCTCCGTGAAAGCGAGAGCTCCTTGCTGGTCCAGCGACTGCAGTAGGCAAGCCCTTACGCAGCTCCTCGAGAGGTTCCGCATTCCGTTCCCTTTCTTCGAGGAGCTGTTGACGAGAAGGTTGGTCGCTCAGCCCGGCATGGAGCACTCGTTCGTGTCGTGGAGTTCAAAATCTGAGCTCTGTTCAGTTTTCCTGATTCCCCCATGAAATAAAACCAAAATCACCGTAAGGTAGCACACCGATTAACGATGTGCGATTTGTTGCAAGTGGAAAATCCCGAGTTTCTTCCGATTTCAATCACAAAAATAATATTGCATGAGAGTCAGCCTTAGGGTCGTTTTTAACGACGCATATTTAGCAAATAACTTGCCAAATTTCCCAAGTTTTACATACTTGCCAAAATAGCAAAAAAAAATGCCGAGCTTTTTTTTGGTGTACTCGTACCGTATTTCCGTATCTCTTCGTTGGCAAGTTTTTGGAAAGTGAAATTTCCTACGAGTATTTAACTTGCCATTTTGCGGCCAAACACGCCTACGCAAGACCATAAAAACCACACACCGGCGCGCTAGACCGCACGAACTGCAGAAATGCAGGAAGATATCGAGGGTTAGATATAGGTGCTGACAGCAGATGATGGTGGCTGATGACACTGCTAAAGGGGTTGATGGCAGCGCGGGTGACGAACCCCATGTGGGCCTGGCACGGGTGCCTGGTGCCGTCTGGGGCTGATGCTCTCAAGTCAATCCCAACCAAACAGTTGCCCGAGCTTCCCCAAGACAACGTACACGTAGGGCTGTCCACCTCTGCGGGTCTACGAGATGCGCTTAGATCCTTCTCCAGACCACCCATTCCTCGACGAGGGTGTCGTCTAGCTGTCTGATGTCTGCTGTTCGGGGTTTGATGGATAAAACTGAGGGCGCTATGCACGTGTGGCTAAAATAGCAAGTTTCTTGCCATTTCATCGTGTTTGTTATGATAGAAAGTATTTGGCAAGACTTGCCATATTTTTGTTGCCTAAGATCGCAAGTTTTTTTTTTTTGTTTCATGTTTGCTTTGTGTCGTTAAAAACGGGCCTTAACAATGGTATATAATTAATGTTAATACTATTAATAGTAAGTGTTGTAACGTACGTATTGTATGTACGCGTATGATACGTGTGTAACATTATGCCTGGTACATCAGTAGGGTCACTATATGGTGCCGGTTGAGTAGTGCCGGGTGTGTGCCCGCTACGTTTAGTGCCCGTGAAATCGCTTGGCATAGATGGGATTAACCAGTGTGGTACAGTGTGCGGAGTATATATTGCCGGTTGCCTCTATGATAGTGCCGGTATTGTTGGCTGGCGCATATATACCGGCACTATATAGGGCAGCCGGCACTACTCAGCCGGCACTATAGAGGGACCACTACTGTTGTATACGAATTATACGAAGTATCATATCATACCATCTCGCCTGATTATTTGCGGTTTGTCCGACATGCTATTAACCCTTCTAGGACTGGAGTCCCGTTTTGGGGACAAATTACTTAGAATTAGAGTGTTTTGGCCCCAGAACGGGACTGCAGTCCTAAAAGGTTCATAGTAAATGGGACCAAATATTGTTGGTAAAAATAGGAAAATAAATAGGGTTTTGTGTGTACCGTAGGTCCTATTTACTAGTGTTTACTATGGTCCTTGCCCGTAATACTATTAATAAGTGATGTCGGATGGCGCAGCGGGATATCTTTCGCTTTTTTTTTTTCACGTGCATATTTACATATATACCTGTATGCGTGATTTCATGAAACATAAAAGTATGCTGCTGCTGTTGTTGCTATTGTCGTTGTTGTCAGTGGTTCCTGTACTTTTCTTTGTAAGTACAGTAGGAGATCAACGCGATCGACCAAAAAAACTTGAAAGTTTCATGGGGGCGCCCCCGCCTCCGTCGCAAAATCCCAAAATCGCGGTCCACACCTTTTGGTACATAGACGTACGTACGTATGTACCCCCTCCGTACTTTCGTCTCCAAGCAGCCGATAAAACCCGATCAACACTCTCCACGTCCCCCGACACGACACCGATGTGTTTTGCCCCTCGCGCAGGAGTGCGTGTCAGAGTTTATCTGCTTCATCACCTCCGAGGCCAGCGATAAGTGCAAGCAGGAGAAACGCAAGACCATCAACGGCGAAGACTTGCTGTGGGCCATGAGCACGCTGGGCTTCGACAAGTACGTCGACCCACTAAAGATCTACCTCGCCAAGTACAGGGAGTCGGTAAAGTTAGAGAAACCGGACAGGAAGGGGAAGCGAGACGACGCCAACGAAGCCATGGCGACCAGCGGGACGTATTACGCGCCGCCGCCCCCGCCCCCCGGCGGGGGGGGGGCGGGCGGCGGGGGGGGGCACGGCATGGTGACAGGGGACTGACGCGCGGCGAGCTTTCTGCGGAAGCTGAACTTGTTCGGCGATTGTTCGTCCATGTTTTATGGCATCGAGTAGGAAATCTGCTCGTTCTCTGGTAAATAGAGCTACGACTCAACGGGACCAAGTAAGAAACAGCGTAGTGGAGGTTCCCGGGGAGGGGAGGGGTGGGCGGGGTGGGAGAGAGGTCAAGATAGCGAAAAGGATGACGTGTATGCGGGCAGAAGGGCCTACCGAAAGGCGGTACAGGCTTTCCAAGCGTGGGCAGCAGCGGCAGCATTACTTTTCTCTCGCAAGGGCGTCTTTTTTTTTGTCGCCGGCCGAAGAAGCTTCGACAGAGCCGGCTCATCTGTTGTATGTAAAAGCTTTGTAGAGATGTCGGGGGAGGTTGGTGAGGCAGGTGTCGAACGAAAGGTGGAGGAGTTCGGTCGCTCTTTGGTGGAACCCTCGATATTAAAGCGAAGAAAAGGCTGCACAAAATGTGTATCATACGTGTATATCTCTTGAACCACACATACTATATTGCGAGCTTGTCGCCACAGAACACGCCTTGATACCACCAGTATTTCGTTTGTTTTGTAGATGGCGGCCGTTTCTGGTAGAGCACCGTCGGAGGTCTGGCGATTAGCTCCGAACACCACAATGACCATCAGCGCTAAAACCAACTCGTTTTAAGGAGGCTTTTCGCGGCTGCATACCTCGGCGTGCACCGCCGCGGCTTGAAGGTCATCGTGCCCACACCGTAGCATGCGCGTGAGCCGTGGTCGAGGGGCAGCGTAGCACCTAAGCTGTTGTTTATGTCACGCTGGTGACACGTGTAGTCGTAGATATACTACGCAGTAGTACCGTTATGAAATAAAAATTGATGGACATTTTGAAAACAGAAACACACAGCACACGGACAATGCCGTCAAACGATTGACGCAGCTTTGCAGGCAACGATGCATCGATATGAAGCAGCCCGTGAAGGTCATAGTTCAGTTGGGGGGGGGGGGGGGGGGGGGCGGGGGCGGCTACGGCATGCTCAAGAGGTACACATTCACGCGACGATAATTACCAAAACACAAACACAATTACTCTCTCTTGACAGCTCCGATTCCGGTACTACCAAGACCGAAAGTCTGATTTTTACCATATCTCGGTAGACGATACCCCCCCACGACCACCACTCAGTGGTCCCACAAGGTACAGTCCACCTAATAAGAAACAGGACACCTGGTGCAGGCTGGATTTCTTACTTGCTGTTTCTTATTTGAGAGAGAGATGCTTTCTGCACTAATTTCAAGATAACGATTCCCGAATTTATTATTTTCCTCTAAATCTCAGCCTCTGGTTTTCTTACTACGTAGGTGTCCTGTACCTGATACTACTGTACGCCAGCATTTTCTAGCTTCTTCCGTAATGCTGGCCTGCTGTTTTCACTGCATCAACAGACGACACACAGTCCAGTATGAGCCCACGAATAAGAAACATCCTAATCCAGGCTCACTTTTCGGGGGGTCCTACGACGGTATTTTAGGGTTAAAAACTCGTGCTCGGCGGCGAGCTCTGCATTGAACCCTCAACCAGGTACCACCTGGTACGTAGCCTAATCCCCAAGGTTTCTCATGGTTTGTGTCGCGATATGGTTTCAAGCCTTGCCCGGAGTAGGCGCTCGTTGTTGTTGGGCCCTGAGTGCTCTGTATCTATTGATAGTCGCGAAAAGGCCTCGACCCCCTCTTCTCGGCATTGACATTTTTTACTGATGATGTAGTTCAAATCCATATATATATTTCTTGTCGGGCACCCCATAGTCAACCATATAAAGCACAACCCCTTCCTCCGACATACCTGGTACATATCAAGCATACATAAGATGTGCTCATCATGTGGCAGGGCCAACACAGTTCTTATCTTTTGTTTCTGCACTACGAGTACTGTTCTGTCACGCGAGCGAGTGTGCACCAGGGCATTAATTAGGTGTTGCGCTGTTGCGCTGGCGCAACATTTAGGCAAAATAACCGTTTTGCGCAACAGTCGCCACGAGGCTGGTTGCGCGCAGAGCAACACGCGTTTTTGGGCGCGCAACATTTTCGCCGCAGGCGAAAAAAAATGTTGCGCGTTTTTTCTCGCCGGAGGCGAGAACATTTTTTGGGGGTATTTTTTTCTTGATAATAATTAGTCGTAATTGAACATCTTTTAGGCCCCCTGTCCTATTCGCCATAGTCAAAAACAAAAATTAGGCACCTTTTTGCTTTTCGCCGTAGCCAAAAATAAGTTAAAAGGCTTTTTACTTAGTTTTGAGGCGTATATTCGCGCATAGATCGCAAAATTTTCGCCTCCGGGGGCCCTCCCGGGGGGTCCTCCGGGGGCCCCTCCGGGGGGCTTGCGCGCCGCCTGCGGCGCGCAACACTGCTTGAGTCGCCTGTTGCCCTGCGCGCAACAGACGCCGAGCCACTAATTAATGCCCTGGTGTGCACGCCACCTGCACGACCGTGTATGAACAGCAGCAGTAAAACGCCGCGGCCTCAGCCCGCGCCAAAAAATAGAAAATTTTAATTTTTAAATTTTAGAAGGCTCGCGGGCTGCTGTTGGTCACAATCCGTCGTAGGGTAGTATAGCTACGTAGAGAGGTCAACCACGTCGCAAAGGGACCGCTATCTACGGGTACTGCTTGTTCTACTGTGGCTACTGTTACTGCTGCCGCGGTACAATCTCAGGAAGTGGGGACTGGAGCAGCTGCAGACTATGCGTAAAACATGCTGCTGTATATACCAGGCTGTACTGCTTTATTTATATATATAAGACCGCCCGTATCATACGGTAACGGCTCGACGTGGTAACTGCTGGCATGATATGAGAGCTGCTGTGTGTACCAAAAAGCAAGGAAGAGGGCGCTCAGTATTATTCGACGAGACCTTTATCGCTGCCTGCAACTAACTTACGCTCCAACCTTTTGCCAGGGTGCGTCTTTTTTTGCTAGCAGCTGTCCGGCGGCGGTGCAGCCGTTACGGCGTTCCGAGTGTGCAGCGTACAGCAGCAGCAGCAGCAGTACGTAATAAAACGCGGAGAATCTGTCGGCGTCGGGATAAAATGCGTAAGAATTTAAATGCTCCACCCGCAACAACCGCAAAAAAACGCTATTTTTCTACCTAGGGAAACCCCCCCTTGTCTTTTAGACCCACGCAGCAACACAGCAACACAGAGCAGCTCCGTCTATCTGTCTTCCATACCGTTGCCGTGTGGCCAAAGAGGAGGGCACACTTTTTGCTACCTACCACCCAGGAGAAGGTATACAGCCTATACCTTTGACCTCTTTCGACCGACACAGCAGCAAGCAACAGCGATGGCGGAGGATGCCGGACTCGGTGGAGTTGATGAAATCGAGGAGTTGCGAGAGCAGGACCGGTTCTTGCCGATCGCCAACATCTCTCGCATCATGAAGAAGTCGCTTCCAGACAACGCCAAGATTGCCAAAGACGCAAAGGAAACCGTGCAGGTACGTACAGTATGGGTGTGCGTCTTAAGTCTGTCTAGCCTCACAAGCCTCAAGCCTTCTCAGGCGGGCGGGGCACCCCCCACTCCCCTTTGCGCTACTTGTTGACCACGAGGAGAGAGCAAAATGCTACCTCTGGTACCTGGTACAATAGCTTTTCACCCAGCATCCGAGAAACAAGAATCGTCTTTTCCTGGATGTGTGTGGCTCTGTTTTACTGGTGTTCTCGTTCCCAGGAAATATCGGCGGGCGGAGATTTGTTGTTTAAAAAATTCCCCGCGAAACCGCCGCCCGAACAAAGAAAGCCGACATGAAGAAGGAGAAGGGCGCGCATCGAGTGAACACATCATGCCCACCGCCCAGCATCTCTCTCTCTCTCTCTTTGCTCCTCTGTGTTCTCTCGTCGACTCGACATGTAGTGGTATGTTGTACTGCTGCTGCAGCATGTCCACGTTGAGTTTCGCACGCAGAGAGGGGGGGGGTGTGGGTGCAGGCGCGTTTATCATAAGGCTTGTTGGCAATACACAGCAGCAAAAATGGGCGGTGAAAACTGGTGAAAACTGGTGAAAACTGTTCGAAAAAAATGCTCTGTGCGAACGGTATACAGCAAAGCACCGCAGCAGCAGCAAGCAGGAACTATACCAGGTGTGTTGCAGCACTCGAATACCGCGCACCGCACGGCAATCACTTCACGCACAGAGTTTCGCTCTCGCGATCACAGTGTATAGTACAGCAAACACTACAACAGGCAGTAAGTAGTAGGCGCCTTTTGGCCTCCTCCTCCTCCTCCTCCTCCTCCTCCTGCATATAAACCACGGCTTCGCCTTGCTTCGCCCTCGTCAAAGTTGACCAGTAAATTTCAACGCACTTTACCAATAAATGATTTGTATGAAACACACGCACCACCCAGGGGCGGCCGGGGCAGTAATTTTTCATTCTCGTATCTTAAATGGCCAGAATGGACAACAAACCGGAGCGCTGTGGTCGCAGGACGATTCAGAAAAAAACAAGTTTTTTTTTTTTCATTTTTTTCAATTTCGGATCACTTGTGGTTTTAGAGTGCTCCGTCTCGAAAGGGATGCGTGGTCAATGGTCAAATGACTATGCCAAGCAACAAATGAGTACGCCCACCCCCCGCCCTGTATATGGTCAAATGACTAAGGCAAGCAACAAATGAGTCCCCCCCCCCCCCTCGCTGTCCGCATCAAGGGGAATGATCGCATCACGTAGTGTGTGTATGGTAAGGCACCCACGAGGCAGATACATAAAAATAGTCATACCCATTGCTGTCTCTGGAAGTGGCCACACTAGAAATTAAATCAATTCATTGGAGGCTGTCGTCCGTATGCAAGTCCGCCTCAATGGCGGGGTCTTAGCAGGATGCAGCTCACCCTCCAAATGCGACTCGCCCAATACCTCACGGCGCTTCGCGCTTGGTGTAAGCAATGTCTGCCTGGTTGGTGAAAACCCAACGTGCTCCGTCCCGGCATTGTAGGGATGCGAGGGTCTATGGTCATACGACTACGGCCTGAACATGAGTACCCCCCCCCCCCCCTTCCCTGTGTGCTCCGTCTCGAAAGGGATGCGTGGTCAATGGTCAAATTTACTAAGGCAAGCACAAATGAGTACGCCCCCCCCCCCTCCGCCCGTCTCGAAAGGGATGCGTGGTCAATGGTCAAATGGCTTAGGCAAGCACCAAAATAGTACCCCCCCCCCCTCCCGCGCGCGCTGTCCGCCTGTGTGATCACAGCGCTCCGGTTTGTTTTCCATTTCAGACCAGTTTTGACGTGGGGTGTCGACGAAAGATTGTTCCTGCCCCCCTCGCACCACCCGTACGTATTGTTCTTGTTCGTCGCGTCACCACTTTTTCTTTTTCCAGCTCAGCCCGTCGGGGGGGGGGGTTATTTTTTTTGCCTCGGGTATCCGTTTTTTTTTTCGCCCTCAACGACCTCCTCCCCAGAGAGGGGACAAAATCCGCGATCGCGATGGCTTGTTTCCCTTCTCCGACGAGTGAGGTATACCTTAATTTGGCTGAAACGTTTTCTGGACGATCGGGCTCCTTAACCCCTTAAGAAGTGGTCCCACGAATTTGGGGACAAACTACTTGGAATTAGTGTGGGACATTTTTTTCAGTTCTGAATGGGTTAGTAACCCAAAATGGCCGGACGGACGTTCAGTCTTGTGTGTCGCAGTATTTTTCCCGAGTACACTTCGGTCGTGATAATGTTCTTCGGCGTACGTACGTAGCACTTTTAACTTTCGTACAAAAACAATTGTTCGGTGAGAGGTGAAAAGCTCCTCAAATGGAGAGCTCAGTAAAAGCATGGTGCACCTCTGTCGTAGCATGCGTCCTCCTTCCTCGGTATTATGTGCATATAGTTTGGCCTCCCTTTTTGCCGCGCATAATATTTAGGCCTTATTCGTTCAGTAGTCCCTTCTCTGCTCGTTGATTTTTTTTTTCCATCATTTTTGTTTTTGGCCAACTCGCGCTCAAAATCACTTTGGTTACCTTTTTCGGCGACGGAAGAAAAGACTCATAAGAAAGCTCCCTTTTGTGTGATATTTACACCACCAGGACAGAGATTCGAGAGCCCCACAGCACAACCGCTAGCAGGGGTGACATTCTACCGTTAAACCCACTAATACTGCGTCAAACCTCCCCACAAGAAAGCGGGATGCTGGTCCAATCACAAGCTAGATTTCTTATTTGGAAAAGGATGTGTTCACACTAACTAACGTCAGTAGAACCGCTCCCGAAAATGTATGCTTCCTAGAAAATTCACGGCGGATTTTCTTGTTCGGTAGAAATTTCTTTGGAGAGTGCCGGTAGTGCAACCCCCCCCCCCCCTGGTAATATTCACCACTCTGTCCATAAATATAAGGATCGTTTTGTATTAATATTATAATACAAACGGTTCTTATATTCAGGGACATAGTGGTAGTACAGTTGTCGCTAGGAACTCGCGCAGCAAGATATCTATAAAACCTTCGTCAGCTTGTGTACGTTGGGAGGCCATGTCCCAACAAAAACGTTACCGGTCCTGATTTCTTTATGTTCGGGGATTGCGCCGCGGTCGGTTTTAGGCTTCTTGGGCGATCGCGCGAAAAGGGGTCCCTATTTTTGGCGTCGTCAAAATTAGAAACTCGCAAGTCGCTATATGTGTACGTAGTTGCGAAATGGTCAAAGCATCTACTGTTTGATCTACAGTGTACACGCTCGTTCATGGTATAGATTTTTCGACCAAATTTGTATGTGGCCTGAATTGAAAGGGAAGAAACGACGTCTGAATAAATGCACACAAGTTCACCACATCGCTTTAAACATCCTATATGTGCTGCGCGAGTTCTGATATAGCGATAGAGCCTTCACAGTCAGTTTTTTTTTTACTTACTAGCAGTATAGAGCTCCTCATAATGTGAGGAGCTTCAGGGGGGGGGGGGGGGGGGGGGGGGGGGGGGATGCTGCACCTCATATAATAGACCGTATTGCACGTGTCTACTCGTAGCCTTACTACATGCCGGGTACCATGTTCTGAAACGAAAAAACCCAACCCCAATCTCCGGTTGGCAGGAGTGCGTGTCAGAATTCATCTGCTTCATCACCTCCGAGGCCAGCGACAAGTGCCAGCAGGAGAAACGCAAGACCATCAACGGCGAGGACATGCTCTGGGCCATGAGCACGCTGGGCTTCGAGAAGTACGTCGACCCGCTCAAGATCTACCTGACCAAGTACCGCGAGTCTGTGAAGGCGGAGAAGCCCGACAAGAAGGCTAAGCGGGACGACGCGACGGGCGAAGCCATGGTGACCTCGTACTACGGGCAGCAGCCTCCGTACGGGGGCGGGGGGGCGGGAGCAGGTGGAGGCGGCGGCGGGGGCGGCGGGGGTGGAGCGCATGATACAGTATGGTAGGAGGAGGATAACGTTTTGATCAGAGCGATGGCGGTTCAACCGCGACGTGCAGCAGTCAGCGCAGCCGAATATGGTCGGCCGTGTGAGTGTAGGGGGCGTTACTGGGGGGGGGGGGGGGGGGGGGGGGGGGGGGGGGAGGGGGGTATTTTTTGTAGTACAGTAGTAGTAGTGCAAACATTTATTTTAGTGGGAAAATATATATCGGACAAAAAAAAAACAGTGCCAAAATAGAGACCCGCACAGAGCAGTGCGCGCTCGGGTGAAAATCGACGAGCCCAGTGAGAAATGCTGAACCCTCTGCGCGATAAGGGCCGAGGCGTTTTTTCCGTAGGGGAGAAGGGAAGACTCCTTTTTTAAGAACGGTGTGAAAGGTGCCCGCTTTTTATTGGGTTTTTTATTGTTTTTTTTTAAGGAAATTGACGATTGGTGAAAAATCCCTAGTCAGCCGGTCGGTGATATCATCCAGATCGGCGACACGAATTTTGGAGGGACCCGTCGTTTGACTGATCGCCGTGTACAGCCAGTGCACGCCGGCGTAAGGGTGTCTGGCCTGATGTGTGACCATGGGGACTTGTTCGGTGAAGGTCGTGGAGTGTGAAAACTCCGGCGAAATACGTAGTCGGGGGAGAGCAAAAGCGACGAATAGGAACTAACAAGGTATAGATATTTCGTACCCGCAGTTTTTTATTGGTCAATTTTTTAGGTTGGGGATTTTTGATTGGTGGAAAATCCTTGGTCGACGTTTATTTTGTCGTCATCCGGAATCGTGACGGCACTTTTCAGAAAAAAACAAAAAAAAACGGAAAATTGACCGTGGGTGATGACGTCCGTCTTCGGTTTTTCTAAAAATTGACTTAAAAGTTAGTAGTGTGTGTGGTGGCTTGTTGGGGTGTGGGTGGACGGGTTCAACAACAATCGGAGGCAGCAAGGGGAAAGGCCGCGCGGTGTGTTTAGTCGTTTCGTCGTCAGCTTTTCACTGGCACAGCCTGCGCGAGTATTGTAGCAGAGGAGGCACACGACACGACACGACACTGCCTGCTGTGTTGTCGCTGATAGGCCTAGAGAGGCTGGGAGACTATCGTTGTGCTTTTCTGTTTCTCTGTTGGGTGTGCGGGGTGTTCGGTGAGACATCTAGGCCTCAAATTATGGCGTAAAAGGCGACCATGAGAGGACGGGTGCAGGGTAGATTTGCAGCACCGCGCGCGGTTGTGTGCGTGCGCGTTCCTTGAGGCTTAGCAGGGGGTCGCTGATATAGCTGACTTACTATTCTCGTGTTTCC
The DNA here is from genome assembly GCA_008828725.1 of Saccharina japonica. Taxonomy (NCBI): domain Eukaryota; class Phaeophyceae; order Laminariales; family Laminariaceae; genus Saccharina; species Saccharina japonica. The sequence continues at coordinate 209,691 of MEHQ01002158.1, forward strand.
GTCGAGTCTTTGCATGTTCTAGCGGTGGTTGGGCGGCCGCGGGCCTTCATAGAAAGGGCTTTGTTATCGTGTCTTCCTGGTTACTTTCGCGGTATGTATTGTGTGTAAAATGGAAGCCGTGCGTGCGCCGTAAGGCGAGAACGCGGCCGTTTTCTTTTCCGAGCGATTTGATAGCCGAGAAGGCTCTAAAACGAGGGCAGACATGTGTTGGTATAATAGTACGTACACATGAATGCATTCTCAAAGCGCGCGGGCTTCTAGGTTGTGGGTGGTGTGTGTTCGTGTGGTGCGTCGCTCAAACAGCGACGAGGGAGTTCCCAGCAGGGGCCTGTTTTGGTTGTTTGGGGAGCTTTTGGCATTGCGAGAATGGAGAGTTGGGTGGCAGCTTTTGGCATTGCGAGCGTGGAGAGTTTTGTGTATCTTGTGTCGATATTAGAAGAAAAAAAAAAGACGGAAGTATAAATGAAGCCGTTGTTGTTGTGTTCAACGGAAACCGTGAAGGAAAGTGTGATGCATCGTATTCATGTCCATATGGAGCAGCTAATGAAACCAACGACGAGGATGAAGCAACATGGGCACGATGTGCGATCGCCGAGCTACGTACCTGGCTCGAGTGCCGGCGCGAGAGTTGCGCGGCTGCCTCGATAGGCGCGAGACCTCGCCGCTAATCGGCTCAGACTATCGGTGCGAGCTTTTACGATATCGACAAAAATATGTACTTTTTGGAAACAGTACCCAAGCCAGGGAACATGCGTGTGATCACATGTGTCTATGTGTAGTCATTTGGCCCAAGACTCCACCTTTCTCTAATATGTCACACACCCCACCTGAGGAAACCACCCCCGTTGAAGCAAAAAAAATCTTGGAAAAAACAAACCAGAGGTCAAGTTTCTCATCGGGGTTCGTCTGAACCCCCCCCCCCCCCCCCCCCCCCCCCCCCTGCCTGGTCGGTGAAAACCCGACATGCTCCGTCCCGGTATTGTAGGGATGCGAGGGTCTATGGTCATACGACTACGGCCATGCATGAAAATGAAGTACCCCTCCCCCCCCCTCCCTGGTCTATGGTCGTACGACTTCGCCCTTGGTGCTAGCAATGTCTGCCTGGTCGGTGAAAACCCGACATGCTCCGTCCCGGCATTGTAGGGATGCGAGGATTTATAGGCATACGACTATCACGGCCATGCACGGCATGAGTACACCCCTGGTATTTGCTTGCAAGTGCCTAAACGTAGCAAGTATCTAAGCTTTTGCTGCGCCACCCCCCTTTTTATCACCCCCTCGGCTGCCTGGGTGGGTACGATTCACCAAGCGAACAGGAAATCAACAACCTTGCATCGTAGATTGTCTTGCCCTGAGCTGTCTCGCTCGGTATATTCTTCCACCTCTCAAGTCACTCCTCCGGCGAGAATATTGTTTTCTGGATCGGTTCTCCGAGTTATTTTATGCCGATTTGGATATCATCCTTCTACGAGTACGATTACTTGCCGGCGAGCCTTAGCTCCATTTTTCAATCTGTTTTAAAAGAAGAGCCTTCTTTTCCCAATGTTGCTGTTTTTGTGGGGGAGGGGGGTGTACTCATGTCGCGCACGGCCGTAGTGGTACGACCATAGACCCTCACATCCCTACAATGCCGGGACGGAGGGGGGGGGGGTACGTGTACGAGCATGTGGTCGTGGAGCATCTACGTACCGCAAGCACATCACATCACAGCACAGAACAACAGCCCCGCACAAAGCAGCAAAGCAAGTACGTGCCAATCAGAGCGCGAGAACGCAAGCCAGCAGACAAAGTTGGCGAGAGAGCCCCGCGTGTCGCCGAGCATTTATACAGCTCGCTGCTGTGCTATCAAACAAAACGAACGAAGAGACATCGGCATCTGCCCAGCCTACAAGAAAATATTATTTTTTTTTCGTGCTTGTAGGAGGAGCCCTTGGCATTTGTAATTCGTCAGTTTTGCAACTACAGTACGTAGTGGATCTCTCTGTCCGGATCACTCGCATTTTTTTTATCTTTCTTCCGCCGCCCGCGGAGCGAAGCACTTGTATACCCTATCGTACTGCTATCACCCCCTATCGGTATCACCTCCACGCCAGAAACCACTCCCGGTGATAAGTGAAACATAAAACTCAAATGAAGTATGACCTTCACCACCCGGATTCGCTAGATATACCACCCCACCGCAGCATACTATGTACGTGCCCCGGGTAACAAAAACAAAAAACTAAGTATACTTACTATCACCCCAGGGTGGGTTTCTTGGTTCAACTACGGCATTCGCCGCGTCGCCTCTAAACGAGCGTAACGCACCATAACACCTCATTCCTAGCTCTAACGTTGTCAGCTCCGGTTCAGACTTGCGTTGTGAACCAGCGGTATATACCACCGCCTAAGCTCTTTGCTTCTCTCGTAGTTCAGCCGCTTCCCGCCATGGCACGACATATTTGTCGTGCAAGTAACGCCATACCACGGTGAACACCATTGACTGCAATCCGTTCGCGAGTATGCGGGTGCTGAGCCCTCTCCCGAAAAGGCCCTGGGACGACGCGCCGGAGGAGTGGGGGGATCGAGGAGACGGGGGGGACCAGGGACGGGGGGTGGAGGTGGAGGTATAAGCGTAATGATAAGACTGAAGGCAGTGGTGCGTGTACACGCATTTCTGGCGCAGCCGCATGCCGCCGAGGGCTCTCCTAACTCCTAACTCGGACCAGAATTTTCCAACCCCGCTGATCAAAACATTTTACGTACATACTGGCATGCGCTACAGTACGTACGCACAACGAGGCGTGCTACATACAATATGTAGAGGTATAAGGTATACCTTTTTTTGGCTGAAGTGGTTTTCTGAATGATCGGCGCTCCTTAACCCAAATTCGTCGGACTTTTTATTCTCGTGTTGGTTGCAATATGTTCATTGTATACTTACAGTAAGTAGTACTACGTACGTACGTATATAGCACTTTTGTTTTCGTCCTAAATCAGTTTTTTTTTAAACTTGATATTTAATAGTATAGACCTCTCTTCAAGTGAGGAGGAGCCTCGGAAAATGTACTGGATGCAGGTGCACCTTTACTGGCTGTAGCATGCATCCAACAACGAGGATCGGGGGGGGGGCGTCAAACTGGTTCGCTATTACGGGGTGGGCTAATGATGCCATAGTAAATAGTACCTACGGTACACACAAAAACCTATATATTTAACTATTTTTACTAACAAAATTTGGTCCTATTTACTATGGTCCCCCGATAGTGCAAAGTGCAGTACGAGTAGTGTATGGGCACGCTTCGATGATCGGGGCCCCATGTTGGTTCGTTGGTGCCAAAGGACAGTAGTATTAATGTGTAAATATAGTATGGGTGCGATTTTTTGTGCCCGCTACAAAAATACCTCCACAATGGCGCCGCATCACACTTGAAATGTGATACGCATACGTACGTACGTGAAGTGACGCGTGCTACTGCTACTATTAATATACGATACGTAGGGGTAGAAACGCTTTGAATTTGGCCGAAACGCTTCTGACTGATTATCATTTACTATCAGTGGCTATTAGTGACCATTAGTGACTATCAGTGACTAATAGTGACTATTAGCGACTATTAGTGACTATTAGTGACTATCAGTGACCACTATTGACTATTGCTGACTAATACCGACTAATGCTGACTGATAGTATACTCGAAAACTGAGCAACTGCTCAAAAAGGCCTTCAGGCATGCCATATTAAGTTTTTAAAAGAACGTAAGGTATGCCATATTTTTTGTACAACATTTTTCGTTACGAGCACCTCCAAGTACGCCATGGGGCTACGTAATCATCGGGTTAATAGACCCCTCTCGGGAACTTCGGACGGAAAAATTGAAGATAAAAACGGACGATTACAGCAACGATCCGAGGGGGGGGGGGGCCGTAACTCATTTGTTGCTTGCCTTAGTCATTTGACCATTGAACCTTCTCATTTTGACCATTGGGACCACCGGGGGGGGGGGGGGGAGGGGTGATACAAAAATTGGTGTCCGCGTTTACAATGGAAGGACTCGTATCATACGGCACGGGAGCAGCATGATCCTTCCAAACCGTGCTGCTGGGGGTCAACACTGTCGTAGGCGGTTGATTAACGCCAAATCACCAAATTGTTCATTTTTTTTTTGTCGCTATCCCTTCTATCCCATCACAATGGGGTTTTACCCAAAGGGTTACGCTCACACATTTTTTCAAAAAGTCATTTTTCGGGTGACTAATAGCATGGAGCTTCTCTCCTCAAGGGACCTCTCCCATAAAAAATTACCAGCAGGTAGACGCTACGTACGTACGTACTATACACGTCCCCACCGTAACAAGCATCAGGTAGCATCCCGACGGCACAAGAGTGTTGCACCATGTTGTTGTTGTTGTCTTCACATTAAAAACCGTGCCGGTCTCTCTATCCAGTACCTCCATCTGTCCGTACTAATCCAACGCTTGACACGGTCGATTCCCGTGGTCACAGGCTAACTTACCCAAAAAAAGGTAAACTGAGATAAAAGTGGAACCCGAAGGGTCCGCAAAGCGATCAAAGCCAGTCAAAAACAGATAGTCTGGAGCCCTCCGCTCCCCTCTACACGCTATGTGAAGGTAAAAATAAAACTGGAAAGGTCAACATCACCAATCGGGGGTATACGCCCCCTGGTTCTATCTTGTGCCCCTATGACTGCGCTTTTTACGGGGATACGATACCTCGTTTTCGTCAGGTACAGTAGTATGTATGTCAAGTACTCACGCGAGCTCTATTCTATTCTACATCTCCTCGCCCAAAAATTGATTTTGAGAAAGAAAAAGACAAAAAAAAGGGCGTGCTCAACCCCGACGCACGATCCCACTGGCTGCTCGTATGTACATAGGCCTATCAAAACAACATACCAGGTAGTTTTTTGCAATACCACCCTGTCCGGAATTATAATCCCCATTCGATATTAATTATGAGAGTCCACACGTGGATTATACTCCCGGCCAGCCTGTAGCGCATCAATAGTACAAATGGGCACTAAAAAAAAAATGCACCAGGTTTATTGGGCAGTTTCGCATTCGAGGAGCCCCGCTCCCCGACAGGGAGAAAGCATTTGACCCGAAAAGTTGCTGCATACTCGTACCTACTCGCGTGTATAGAATGGTTAAATGTTGACAATCGATCGACGCACCGCGAGATTACCGATAATGCAAGCTTCAAAACATTCCAAACGTCCGATCGAGCATCTGTAGATCATCAGTAGATCGTCTACGAGCTCCTGACCTGCCGTCTGTGAGGTGTTGTGCAGGATCTGTACAGTACAGATCCAACCCGAGGAAAAATGTGCTCGTAGATCATGCAGGTTATACGGCTCCCACCCGGCAACATGAGCTAGATCATACAGATCATACAGATCACGATTGCATATGCCCTGAACGATCTAGATCATCAAGTAGGAATCGATGATCTATCTGTAGATGATCTTATCCGAGGTGCGAATACATGCCCACCGACGGTGTACTCTTCGGGTATGCACCACCAAAAAAAAGGAGCTCCATGGCACCCCGGCATGCCGCGTTCACGACCCCACACCGTAACAACGAGAAAGACAGAGTTACGGAGTCTTACTTCTCCTGCTGCGTGTCGTATCTACGTAGATATATACAAAAATTTTCTCGAATGAACTCACCAGCCACCCGTCCGCCTCTATCACGAGGTCGGCTGCCTGTCGATACGTGACCTTCGCTTCGTACGCAGCGGCCGCCTGCTTCGTCGTCTTCAAAACGCGGATAGAGTTCGAGCACACATCGGAAGAGATCGACGCCGCCAGGCCTATCCCGGCGTTCCTCACGAGCATCCGCGCCATGGCCGTGGGCCTCCTCAGCTTCGCGTTGAGGTAGTTGAAGGTCAAGAACCAGGGGAAGTAGCCCACGGCTGTCGCCGCGGCCGCAGCCAGCGCTCCCTGGTAAAGGCAGCCAATATTGCCACCCCACACCTGTTCGGCGGCAAAAACAAAATCCCGCAAGAAGTATGATTGAATTGCAAGCAATAGGTTCGTACCTTTTATTTCTCGTGAGTTGTGTTTTTGTTGTTGCTACATCTTCTATTCATTATCTGGTGGTGGATTCGTGCTATATGTATATATGACCCGAGCAGGTTTTGTATAGATAAATGGAAGAGACGGGGCGCCAAAAAAAACCTCGTCAAGAGTCGCCCACGATGGTGTCTGCTAGCCAGCTATTTCGGTGTCTGTTTTTTTTGTGTGTTTAGCCTGAAAAGAACCGGGGCTCTTTACCGCATTGGTGCGGAAACCGAGGGCGGTTATTCGCTGACGTATGCAGGGAATTACGGAACTACTGCGATGGGCACTGGCCGTTCTCAGACCTCAGACCCCACATGAAGAAGAAGTGGATGATTACTAAAATTATAATAAAAGGCGGTGTAATCCAACCAGAGGAGTCCCCGCGTGCTTTCTGCCACTCGAAATCTGCGGAACCGACGCCATATAGAAATACGGGCACCATTTTTATCACAAGCAACGTACACCGCCTGCAAACTAGTTACCCACCTACTAGAGCATGTGGTCTACGTACATACGGCACTGTCGAGCTTATCCCACAACCTCGCTCGTCGCCCAGTTGAGCACACTGGTTTTCTATCGAATGTCTCCTACGAGTAGACAAGCGATGCCCGCGAGTCTATAAATCACTCTATTAATAGTTTAGGATAAAGACACCAGCAGCAAACACAGCGGCCAGTAGAAAATGCCAGTAAATTTCCTTGAGGAGTCAACTGAAAAACGCAGCAAACCGTGCAGGACACCTACGCCATGTACAACACGTGCATACTACTCGTATACAAACTCAGTTTTTTATGCAGCGAGAAACAGGTGTACTCCCCCATTCTTCGTTTCTTACCTGGGAAAGGTTGAGGTTGTATTCGACACTAACTTCGAGATAAACGCGTCGGATTACTCACACTCCTCTAAATTCCATCCTGGCTTTCTTAGTGCGCTTTAATCTCATTGTCTATGGGACGATTAGACTACAAGAAGGTAGATAAGACTACGACACTCGTACAAGAAGATAAATAGGGGTATTTTGGCTTCTGTACTGGGGCTCGCTGTTCGCTGTATGCCCGCAGGCACATACACTCGTACGTATTAATACTATACGTATTATATGATACCACAAACAACAAACATCAGTAGCTGTGAGAAATAAAGGCATGCCCGATTTTTGTTTTTTTCTATTTAGCCGCTGCTCTTTGAGCGTCCACCCGCAGTGATCCCATACATGATATATGTCGAGACTGAATGACTAATCACTAATCGCCGCCGATTCATAGTCCGGCCAAAATTGACAACGTGCACACACATATACATACCTGGTGTACCTGGTACGTATATACTACAGTAGTAAGTAATATGATAAGAGACAGACAACCAAACAAGAAGACAAGAAGACAGCAGCAACAGCGTGGTATCGTGATTGATCTCTCTCACCTTCGCCATCAACAGCGCGAACCCCTTGGAGCCCTCCACCTGCAGCACGGTCTTGCACGTGTCCAGCGGCGTCAGCATCATCCTCCACGCCCCGGCCAGCAGGCTCGCGAGCCACGTCGTGAACGCCACGGACATCGGCCAGGGCAGCGCGTCGCGCAGGGCCATGGCGCCCTCGTTCGCCGCGGCCATCCCGAACCGGGAGAGGGGGTTCGACACCAATGCGAAGGACACGCCCTGGTAGAAGCGCAACACGCCTCCCTGGCGATACAGCTCGGAGATCGCGGCCCCAAGCGACGCGCCGTAGCGGTACTGGTAGTTGATCACCGTCCGCATCCACATGAGCATCAGAACTTGCAGCACGCCGGCCGCCGCTCCCGGGAGCCCCCCGCTCCCTGCCCTCGACAGGCATCTCCTCAAGACGCGTCTGACCTCGGGCCACGGCGAGCTACTACTCGTACTACTGCTGGTACTACTGTTAGTAGTATGGCTAACGCCAGAAGAAAATGGTGGCGGCTTCTCATTCGAAGCGGAGGATGTCGAGGCGTCCGCTTTTGTTGATGTCTGCTTGCGAGCGAAAGCCCCGCCCGTGAGGCCCACGGCGAATCCGCCGGGTCGCAGGCCAGGGTGGTCATCGGCCCGAGCAAGAACCATTCCTGGGTGACTTGGCCCCAGGCGAGGGCTGCCCGCAATGCATGTACGGGGACCTTTCGCATATGCGCTGCCGGCAGTTCTAACGCAACGTAAAGATTCCGAGTCCATTGAGGGACCCGTGTCGTTCCCTGCCGCTTCCAGCAGGCACCAATTGAGCGAGGGCGGTGGTGCCACCCCTGCGCTAGATCGTGGTTCGCTTAGCGCTTGACCGCAGAGGAATCGGAGCAACACCAGGGATATGCATAGCCTGCTGTTGTTCCTGCGCGTGCAATATGGAGGCGATCACAACGAAGTCAGGGGATAGGCGAGTTTGCTACATACTAGAAGCAGACACTCACAATCAAAGCGCCGAATGGCAGAGCAAAGAGGCAACAAATATAGCTACGTAGGCACAATGTGCAAATGCATGCATGTACCTCTGGAGGTGCCGCACGTTGTACGTGGTAGGCGGCTTCATGTCATGTTCTCCCACGAGGAACGGACCGAAGGCTTTCATAGTGAAGCAAGAGGCGTTTCGATAACGGGTCTAGAGAATGTTCTAAATTTCCCTGCGGGTTCAACTGCCGCTGTGCGCAGCCACCGTTCCCGAGGTGTGCGCAATGTCCCTCCTCAAGCTTGCTGCAGTTCTGAGTGCAGTATCGGTTCTGAGCGTGTTCTTGTCGTGGGCCTGGCTCAGGGCCCTCGCCTTCGCGAACCGACGTCGAACACGACGACTGCACAATGTCGCCGCAGGAGCGACTGTCATTGGATTTTTTCATCCGTTTTGCGCCGGGGGTGGCGGCGGCGAGCGAGTGCTATGGCGAGCGGTGCTTGCGCTGTCTAGCCTCAGCAAGGACTTGGGCAGACCCTTGCATGTTCTGATATACACCGGGGATCTCGACAAGTCTCCAGAAGACATTCTGTCGGGGGTGACCAGACAGTTCGACCTGTCTATCGATCCCGCCGCGTTGTCCGTGAGCTTTGTATACGTGCGTTGGCGAGGCTTGCTCGACCCAAACCACTACCCAGTGTTCACCATGCTGGCGCAGAGCGTGGCTTCCATGGTACTCGCGGCCGAGGCACTCTTCCGAGCTACCCCCGACGTGTTCTTCGATACCACTGGGTTCGCGTTCTCGTTCCCGGTGGCCTGGCTAGCGGGGTGCTCGGTAGGGGCATACGTGCACTACCCGACGATCAGCATGGTGAGAGAAGAACAACCTTGAAATGAAGTGTTCGGCGGGAAGTTTCAGTTTTGAAGTTTTGCTGTTGAACCGTATATATGTGACACCTGACACCAACGTAGAAAACGAGCTCAATCCTTTTAGAACTGCAAAACTTATCCCACACTAATTCCAAGTAGTTTGTCCCCAAAACCGTGGGACCAGTTCTTAACCCTTATAGGACTGGAGTCCCGTTTTGGGGACAAATCACTTAGAATTAGACTGGTTTGCCCCCAAAACGGGACTGCAGTTCTAAAAGGGTTAAGGGGTTAAGAAAGGCGAGTTGAGATTTGCAGGGAAATAATAAATTCGGGTTCCGTTACGAATACGTATAATACGATGTACATACATACTGGTATCAAAGTAGAACGTACGTACCCATTCTCAAACAGAAATCCAGCCTGGCCCGGCTTTCCTGTTTCTTATTACTCGTACGCTTATATATGTACGGTTAGTAGTAGGTGTCCTGCACCTGCCTGTCTGCCTGTCTGTGCTGTCTTGGTAGGCACAGCAGGCAGCAGGCAGTACCAGTGTGGACGGAAATGTAAGGACCGTTGGACCAAACGGTCCTTATATTTCCGTCCATATTGGTATACGGTATACAGTTGCAGTAATACACAGGTGTCCTGTACTATATACAGCACTGCTGAACTGCTGCATACCTCTCCGAACGGAAATATAACGAACCTTTAAACATTAATATGAAGATTAAACGGTCCTTATATTTCTACCCAGGGCCGTATGTTGAAGAAGTTCCGTGGGTCTGTCCGACAACGTCACCGAACCATCGGACTAATTTCCGACTGGGGTGTTGAAACCACGAGCTTTTTGGGGTCAAACTGAGCTGCTGCTGCTGCTGTTTGTTTTGCTGGAGGGACGCCCGTATGCCATCGTGCGCCTTCGATGCGCACCGTCACTGGAGGGGGGGGGGTGCGACAATAGACGACTCACTCTGTGCATTCGCGCGGTCTCGGAGCATGTGCCACATTGAACGTATATATGATACGTTCGTATGTAGCGAGACAGATAATAGTAGTACAGCAGTTTAGGCCCTACAGCAGTAGTACAGGACACCTACGTATTGATAATAAACAGGAAAGCTGGCCCAGGCTGGATTTCTTATTTGAGAGAGGGTGATTTCTACACTAATTTCAATATAACGACTCTCGAATTTCTTATTTTCCTCAAAATACCAGCCTGGCTTTCTTGTTTACCTGTTTTTTTATTAGGTGCCCTGTACTGCTGTATACCTGTAACCTTTACTTCGTATACGCAGTGCGTATGATAACATCGATAGGAACGCCAGGCTTACTTTGTAGTGCATTGCTTACATCGACGTACATAAGAACACGAGGCTTACTTTGTAGTACATTACATACATCCACGTCAGGCTTACTTTTGGGGTGACGCTTGAAAAATTTGGATTAAGAAATCGTGCTCAGCGGCGACTGCTACACTAAAACCCACTCTACACAAGAGTCTACGCTCTGCTGCTGTGGGTTGGTCAAGGTCGGTGTGACCGTAGCCCGTTTAGGCACGCGGCTTATAAGGACTGCAGTCCCGCTGTGGGGACGAAACACTTGGAATTAGAGTCAGATTTTAGGTTTCTGTACACTGCACTATTAGTAAAAGGGGTTAATGTAAATCCTTGCTCGGAAGACGTAGGCGTTTTCTGCTGGCGGGCCGAACCTTGGCCGTAGTACAGCAGAGCACAGCAAAAGGATTGAGTCTCGCACAGCAGAAAATTACCGGAATTTTCTGCAAAAAGAGCGCGACGTGTGAACCCTGCTGGTTGCCGCTCACTTTTGACTGTCGTTATCGGACCGTCGAGATATAGGCCTATATATATCAGGCAATGCGAGAAATCGCGCACGCTGATAATCGATCACAATAATAACCCCGCACATTCGCACGTGCCGTTGTTCCCCCCTGTCCTGTCCTGCCCTGTCCTGTCCTGTCCTATCCTGTCCTGTCCTGTCCTGTCCTGTCCTGTCCTGTCCTGTCCTGTCCTGTCCTGTCCTGTCCTGTCCTGTCCTGTCCTGTCCTGTCCTGTCCTGTCCTGTCCTGTCCTGTCCTGTCCTGTCCTGTCCTGTCCTGTCCTGTCCTGTCCTGTCCTGTCCTGTCCTGTCCTGTCCTGTCCTGTCCTGTCCTGTCCTGTCCTGTCCTGTCCTGTCCTGTCCTGTCCTGTCCTGTCCTGTCCTGTCCTGTCCTGTCCTGTCCTGTCCTGTCCTGTCCTGTCCTGTCCTGTCCTGTCCTGTCCTGTCCTGTCCTGTCCTGTCCTGTCCTGTCCTGTCCTGTCCTGTCCTGTCCTGTCCTGTCCTGTCCTGTCCTGTCCTGTCCTGTCCTGTCCTGTCCTGTCCTGTCCTGTCCTGTCCTGTCCTGTCCTGTCCTGTCCTGTCCTGTCCTGTCCTGTCCTGTCCTGTCCTGTCCTGTCCTGTCCTGTCCTGTCCTGTCCTGTCCTGTCCTGTCCTGTCCTGTCCTGTCCTGTCCTGTCCTGTCCTGTCCTGTCCTGTCCTGTCCTGTCCTGTCCTGTCCTGTCCTGTCCTGTCCTGTCCTGTCCTGTCCTGTCCTGTCCTGTCCTGTCCTGTCCTGTCCTGTCCTGTCCTGTCCTGTCCTGTCCTGTCCTGTCCTGTCCTGTCCTGTCCTGTCCTGTCCTGTCCTGTCCTGTCCTGTCCTGTCCTGTCCTGTCCTGTCCTGTCCTGTCCTGTCCTGTCCTGTCCTGTCCTGTCCTGTCCTGTCCTGTCCTGTCCTGTCCTGTCCTGTCCTGTCCTGTCCTGTCCTGTCCTGTCCTGTCCTGTCCTGTCCTGTCCTGTCCTGTCCTGTCCTGTCCTGTCCTGTCCTGTCCTGTCCTGTCCTGTCCTGTCCTGTCCTGTCCTGTCCTGTCCTGTCCTGTCCTGTCCTGTCCTGTCCTGTCCTGTCCTGTCCTGTCCTGTCCTGTCCTGTCCTGTCCTGTCCTGTCCTGTCCTGTCCTGTCCTGTCCTGTCCTGTCCTGTCCTGTCCTGTCCTGTCCTGTCCTGTCCTGTCCTGTCCTGTCCTGTCCTGTCCTGTCCTGTCCTGTCCTGTCCTGTCCTGTCCTGTCCTGTCCTGTCCTGTCNGATAAAGAGGAAAACCAGGAAAAAGTAAGAAAATTGAAATTCAATCAGGGGGCAAAAAAACAGGAACGCTTACAGCTTACAGTCAGTAGCAGCGTTCCGTTTGTACTCTTATTTATTTGCACTCTTGTCAGGGGCGTCCAGAAAAAAGAGAAAACGACACACCACACCCCCAGAGGTCGGAATAGAAAACCGTTGCAACCGTTGTGATCACATGATGAAATAAGAAAATGGGGAAAAAATATATCCTTATTTTCAGTTTTTTTTCACTTGGTTTTAGTAACCCCCCCCCCCTTACGAACAAAAAATTCTGTGAGAAGCCGAAAAAAAAATATCGACCACCCTCGCTCTTGTAGGAAAAAAACACAGGAACATCAGGAAATAGAAACAAAATCAAGACAAATACGAGTACGAAGTATGTGAAAATTCAGGAAGTTTAGGACAAAGCGTTCTTCGAAAATAACTACCCTTTTATCGAATTATTTTTTCCTTTTTTTTTCTATTGGTTTTTGCCACGAACAAAAAAAGAAAAATGCATACGAAAAACGAAAAACAGTCAAAACAGCAAAACCAAAGAAACAAAACAAAAATATCAGGAAATTCAACAGCCTGCAAACGAACAGGACTGCTCACGCGCACGCGGCTTACAAGGACTGCAGTCCCGCTGTGGGGACGAAACACTTGGAATTAGAGTCAGATTTTAGGTTTCATGTACACTGCACTATTAGTAAAAGGGGTTTAATGAGAATGCTCGGAAGACGTAGGCGTTTTCTGCTGGCGGGCCGAACCTTGGCCGTAGTACAGCAGAGCACAGCAAAAGGATTGAGTCCTCGCACAGGCAAGAAAATTACCGGAATTTTCTGCAAAAAGAGCGCGACGTGTGAACCCTCGCTGGTTGCCGCTCACTTTTGACTGAGTCGTTATCGGATCCGTCGAGATATAGGCCTATATATATCAGGTCTAATTGCGAGAAATCGCGCTACGCTGATAATCGATCACCTAATAATAACCCCGCACATTCGCCACGTGCCTTTGTTTCCCACTCCTGTTCCTGTCCTGTCCTGTCCTTCTGTTGTCCTGCTTTCTCTGTGTCTTTCCTGTATTACTGTCCCTTGTCCTGTCTGTCGGCTGTCTGCCCTCCTGTGTTCTCGTCTCATTTCGGCCTGTCCTGCGTCGGTCGTCTATCGTGTCTTGCTTGTCTCTGTCCTGTCCTGTCCTGTCCTGTCCTGTCCTGTCCTGTCCTGTCCTGTCCTGTCCTGTCCTGTCCTGTCCTGTCCTGTCCTGTCCTGTCCTGTCCTGTCCTGTCCTGTCCTGTCCTGTCCTGCCCTGCCCTGCCCTGCCCTGTCCTACCCTGTCCTGCCCGTCTCGACTCGACCGAAATGCAGGACATGCTGTCGCGCGTTCGGGACCAACGCCCCTCCCACAACAACGGATCGTGGATTGCCTCCAGCATGAGCGTGTCCCTGGCGAAGCTCCTCTACTACCACGTGTTTGCGTTCTTGTACGGGGTGGCGGGTGGCTTCGCCTCGAACGTCATGGTCAATTCCACGTGGACGAAAGGGCATATTTCCGCCCTGTGGAAGCGCTCGTCCCCTGCTGTCGTGTTCCCACCGTGCGACACGTCGGAGCTTGAGGTAACAACTCAAACGACTACCGGTACTACTGCTGTACGTATTTTTTTGTTGTTGTTATCTCGAGTTCCCGGGAGATGATTTTGCAGGCGAAAAATCAGTAAAATCCTGCATTCCATACCGCTCCTGTAAAGTATATAACTATTTCTTACAAGCATTGTTCATTGCGTCCGGGACCACTGGATTGGTTTAGCTCCGGGCCCTTGGCATCGGAAAACTGCCATTTGCAGTAATTTTCGCCTAGGGGTAATATAGGGGTATATTGCACTAATACGGGGGAAAATGAGTAACCATAACCAAATTCGGTGTCTCAACTTACGGGGATACCTGGTTTTTGGGTCCATCGTGAGTTTCCGATTTCTGCTTAGCCCTACTACTAATACTACGGGGGACCTATGGGTAAACAGGACCTAATAATAGATATATATATATATATTGTGGTTACCGTAGGTCCTACTTACTATGGCCCCCCGCCAATACCCCCCCCCCCCCGTAACATGTATGATTAGGGAGGAACATATGTACAGTAGTGGACAAACACTGTTAGTGGATCTTCCTAAGGTAGCTAATTAGGCACTCTGATTGGCCAAGCAAACACTGACCACTGGCATAGGGTTCGGGTTAGGGTTAGGGTTCGATCTGAGGGTCAACATACTACTACCAAGACTATACCCCCATTTTTAAGATCCACTATCACCCTTTGTCCACCCCTCCATATGTACGTATTATAGAAGTTCTCGTAACACAATATGGCGTGTCAGCAATAGGGGGGTACCCGGGGTTTGAGTCCATCGTGGATTCTGTTTTTTTTTCATGGCCCTTCGTAATAGCTGTTAATAGTTAATATGATCACGCCACCCTGTAGGCGTTGAGTCGTTGCACGTATACTTCGTATAGAACTTGAAAGTTTCAGGGCCTGTGTTACTTACATGTTGCCAGCCCTCTCATAAGAAAATACCCTATGTACAAGAATCTTAGACTGATATTTCCGGGGAAATCATAAATTCGGTATCATAGCGGTTATGCCGAAGCTAGTACGGAACATACCGTTTCTTAAAAGAGTAAAAACCGCGTCTTACGTTTGGGCCGGTACTTGCTTGTACCTCGTATAACCTTCCTGTGCAACAGTCAACCCTTTTGACCTGATTGTAGAGTGGCGGCCTGAAACAAACCACAAAGTTGGGTCTTCTGTACGTAGTGCGGTCTTGTCAAGCGTCTCGGGAGGAGCATGCAGCGATACAAGTATCATCGTGAAGTGTGTGTGTGTCTCACAGTTTCTTATGTTGAATTTTCTTATAATACATTTTCCTATATTAAATTTATGTTACAGTTTCTTATATTGCAGATCAGACTCACACCCTACGACCCCCCGGCAACCCGAGCTCCTTCGTTGAAACGATTCTGTATAACCCACGGCAAATTTTCCCTCAGAAGTCCAGTACCACTCGAAACTGAATGAAAGTCGACGTGGAAATCTCGGCACCCCCTTCCGCCCTCAAGCTATATTGTGTTCCCCTCACACGGGGGGGATGTACATCCTGCATGAGGACATATAAAACCCGTAAGTACGCGCGACCGAAGTATCACGCTCAGCTATTAATAGCAAAGATGAGTTTCGACGAAATCCTCGATCTCACAGCTGTTTTTTTTTTTTTTTTTATTAAATATATGTACTTCGGGTATTTATAAAATTGAAAAAAAAACAACTGTGAGATCGAGGATTTCGTCGAAGCTCATCTTTTGTAAGCTGAGTGTGATACTTCATATACAGTGATAAACAGTGGGTACCCCGATTTAAGAGCGTCCCGTGACAATGCCAAGCCAAAAACAAGCGCTCTTAACTATACATTACTCTTATCTGTAGTGGGCAGTATCTAGCTTTTAGTATAGGCGGGACATGCCGATTTGACCGCTCTTAAAATCCCAAATGCTCTTATCTTGGGGTTCTCTTAAATCGGGGTACCTACCCACTGTGTGTATATATATACCCGAGCCTCTACATTTTGCTGGCGATGGGACTTTCGTCCGCCATCTCGAAAGACAAAACCAAATGTCGGCAGCTTTTTGCGCAACAGCTTTGTTTTATGTATACAAAAGGACTTGTACATCAGGGACGGGTTTTCTTCTACCGCGGCTGATGTTAGTACAGTTTACGTTTACGTTGTGATTTTTTCGGGCTTAAGAATCAATACATTACATCAAATCATCCATCGACGTGCAGTGATATTAAGAGTTACGGGTACGTCTCTTTTATCCGTCCTGGGACCCGGGTCTGGTCCCCCAAATTATGCCCCAAGGTGTGGTTTTACCAGCAGACAGACCACTGTTGTAGTGGAAACGCTCAGTGGTACAGACTTCCTTGGTGTACAGTAGAACCAGTTCTCTTTTTAATCGACGTTATGTTCGTATCACGCGCAGCTTGTTATGATAAGATGAGTTTCGACGAAATGCTTGAATCTCCCAGCCGAGGTTTTAGTGTGTTTGCACTTTGTTTTGTAAAGCGCGTGCAGCAGCTTTGACGTGATACACATCTACTACTCGCAGTCCTGCTGAAGGTTGGTAGTTACTGCCGCACATTTTTTTTTTTTTTCTGTGGTGGTCCATGTGCCAACAGCCTTAAGAATACAAGTAGCACAGCTCTCCGAGAAAAGCCCACCCCACGAGTATGCACCAATTCGTGCTGTTTTTAGTTAGATTTTAGTGGTTTACCGTGCGGGTGACCGGGTTTATAGTAGCTTGGTGCCCAATATGCGCTGCTTATGCCGCCCCTGTGCGTCTGCGCAAACCGAGACCCCGCTGCGGGCGTTGGGTTACGAGTAGGCGCATTTTGCGCAGATAACAGGGGGGAGCGGCGTGGCGGCGCGTGACCTTCGGTTACCGCGTGAACTCGGCGCTGCCACCGAATACTCGTACATACGTCTTCTTTTGTTCGCTCTAACGATCATTCCATTGCCCTAAACTGGGGAGTAGACGCGTGCCACGATGGAGGTACTGCTGTACCTGTTTTTTTTTTTTTTTTTGGCTGAAAAGGTTTCGGAACGATCTATTAATTAAAGGCAACATCGTCGGAAATTCACTCCTTCTCGTGTTGCAATGTGTTTCATTGTATAGTTAACTAAGCCATGGGATTGTTCATCGGATGGCACTTTTCATTTTCCTCCAAAATCATTTTTTGACTTACTGTTAGTATAGAGCTCCTCAAGTGACCACCCTCAGAAGGCAAAATCTTATTAAAATGGTGCGCCTTTACCGTACGTAGCATGCGGCAGTACTTTCTCCCCGAGCGTATCTAAAATTTTTCTTCCTCGCGCGTGGTGTGTGCGCGGCTTGCTCAAAAGCCCCCGATATATCCCCGGGTGGGCCGCCGCCGCCGCCGCCAACAAACTCATCGGTTATGCCGACCTTTTCTTGCTCGCTTGGTTTGTTTTTTGCTCGCGCCGTGCAGAAACTTCCGATCAAGGAACCGCGCGAGCGCTGCGCCCTGTCCGTCGGACAGTTCAGACCGGAGAAGGACCACGCGATGCAAGTCCAAGCGCTGGCGGAGCTGAGGAAACTCTCGAACACGCGCAAGTCGTCAGGCAGCGACACACCCAACGGCCTCCGCTACACGTCTTTCGACGACGTGCGGCTGGTGATTCTGGGCAGCTGTCGGAACGACGACGACCGGCAAGTGCTGGAGAGGACGCGGGCGCTGGCGGTGGAGCTCGGCGTGGAGGAGCGGGTGGAGTTTGTGGTGAACTGCAGCTACGACGAGCTGAAAGGTTGGCTGGGGCGGGCCAGCGTGGGGCTCCACACCATGTGGAATGAGCACTTTGGGATCGGCGTGGTGGAGATGATGGTAAGTGGGGTCTGGTACTCGTATATAGGCGGCAATTGTTTTGTTTTTGTTTTACGCGATTTGTTTAATTGCACGTATCTCGTATCGATGTTCTTGTGCAGAGATATTGGAGAATAGGTTTCGGGCAGTGGTTTGTTACCCTCTTGTGTCTAGTTTTATTTGCGTATTTGGAACGCCCAAAATAGCAGACGCCGGCTGGTCCGGCGAAAATTCTTGTCCAACCATGTATATACGGCATTTGCCATCCACGGGCTTACGTACAGGTGTCGTTGGCTTGATTGTGCGGCAAGATTATTTTTCCGATTGACGGTTTCGCGAGATGTACTCCACGCATGTCGTTTGCACCGCAGCCGCCTTCTTCGTTTTGCATGGAGAGCCGAGTATCCTGCGGAGAATTTCACGTTTTTGCATGCCGCCTGCGTTTGTGGTTTTATCAACCTAAAAAGTGTGATTAAAAAGTCTCTCTCACACACTACCTGGGGGCTGTTTCTTCCAGATCGTGTTGCTGTAAACTGTCGGCACAGCAGTTGGTCCCCTCTACAGTGCCGGTATGTATGCGCCAGCCAATAATGCCGGCACTATTCGTAGCGGCAACCAGCACTACTTCCGCACGCTGCCACCCTGGTGAATCCTATCATCTGTGCCAAGCGATCCCACTGGCGCTATAGTGGGAAACCGGCACTACTCAACCGGCACTATAGAGGGACCACTACGCACTATAGCGGGAAACCGGCACTGCTCAACCGGCACTATAGAGGGACCACTACGCACTATAGCGGGCAACCGGCCGCACTAAACCGGCACTATAGAGGGACCACTACGCACTATAGCGGGCAGCCGGCACTACTCAACCGGCACTATAGAGGGACCACTACGCACTATAGCGGGAAACCGGCACTGCTCAACCGGCACTATAGAGGGACCACTACGCACTATAGCGGGCAGCCAGCACTACTCAACCGCCACTATAGAGGGACCGCTGCTGTATTACTCCAGCACTTGCTGTCGCCGAAGAGTTCCCCAGGTTTCTGAAGCTTTTAGGTATAAGCAAAACCATGTACTGTCCACCCGTCTGACCCATTCAATTCAGAAGCTCATAACCTACGCATTTGTTTTCCCAAGCGATCCCTAACGGTTGACACCCATCCTGCGCGCAGCGGAAATCGATAGCCGATGCACATACTGTAGACGCGGTTCCCTGCGCCAACTCTCGGCTGTTTTTTTCTCCGGTGCCCTGTGCTTTGAGCTACACGCATGACCCACCCGGACGCCCCTCGTACTATAATCGCTCGAGCAGGAATCGGTACGAGTATTTTTCGGAAATCACGCACAGATCATCGAATCAAACAGATGCGGATTCTATCGGTATAGAGCTTTGTCGCCCAACGGCATTGCCAAGTTCGGTCCCCGCTGCTGGTAGTCAGCCGCTAATGCGGGCTTCTTCGCCGCAGGAACACACGGGCATGGGCGTTATTGGTATATTGCTGTGGCATGTTTTAAAACAGGGGTCCTGAGGGCCCAGGGTCTGTTTTTTTGGTAAGCAACAACACGAACAACTTGCACACCACCACCACCACCAGTAACATTATTGTAAAACAACATATTGCCCTTTGGCCTTGCCTCACTGCACCATATGTACTCGTGCTATATCAACATGTTGCCCTTTCGCCTTGCCCCATTACGTCATAGGTACTCATGATAATTCATGCAGCAACAGTGCTAACTCGTATTCTCTCTTTTGTGGGAGGTTGGAGCTGATTTTCGGAAATTTCCTAGAGGTTCTGCTGCCATACTGTAGAATATAACTCTCATTAGAGCACCAGGAAGAAAACACAACACCATATCACACGAACCACCTCAGAACAAGTCCACAACATATATAGGGAGAGATAAACGAAAACCAGCTCAAGGCCCAACGAACGAAAAAAAAAGGAGATACCATTTTCTGTCCCGGTATACCGTTTTCTGTCAAACGGCCCATGACTCCAAAAATGGCGATGAACGGCGGCATACGTACACATATCAAGTGGAATCCAGACGTCCGGACGTAGATACCATATATACCAGGTAGCAAGAAACAACAGCGGCAGGAACCACAACAACTGATAGTTGCAGAAATTGTCAACAATGGGTATTAAGGTATTACTTTGTTGGGCTACTGGTAAAGGGTTAACCAATCGCCTACCCAAACTAAGCCTTACAACACCCCCCCCCCCTGGGACGGACCGGGTATACGGGTCGAAATGTCACCAACACGCGGCTCCAATTTACGGGGGACCCACAGGGAGATTATTTTTCAGGATCGACATGGGGAAGTTTAACTTTTCCTTTAAAAAAAAGTCTTACTTTGGACGGTGGTGAGATTCGATCCCGCAACCCAAAACCCATGTCCTGCCGACGACGCCATGTGTTAAGGTATTAGTCTGTTGGGCTACTGGTAGAAGGTACAGCAGTAGTAGGTAAATGTACCTGTACCTTTTACCAGTAGCCTAACAGACTGATAAAAGGTACAGGCAATTTTTTGCCTACTGCCTTTTACCGGTAGCCCCCAACAGACTAATACCTTAACATGTGATGACCTCCTCGTGCGAGCGAGCTCCCAACCCTCATAATTGACCAGTACACTTGGGAATAGCAGGGCAGCGCCTATCATGGGCGCTGCTCTAAATTACACCAGTACAGTAGTTGTCCCTCTATAGGGCCGCCTGCTCGCTATAGTGCCTGTGATTTCGCTTGGCACAGATGGAATTAATCAGTGTGCGGTACAGTGCCGGTTGCCGCTCTAGTGCCGGTACTGTTGGCTGGCGCATATGTACCGGCACTATATAGGGACCATATTACAGTACAGGATACCTAATAACAAACAGGAAATCTGGCCCAAGCTAGATTTCTTATTTGATACCAGGTAGAGGGGTTCTTTCTACACTAATTTCAAGATAGCGACTCCCGAGTTTCCTTATTTTCCTCTAAATACCAGCCTGGCTTTCTTGTCAGCCTGTTTCTTACTAGGTGTCCTGTCCTGTACTGTATACATACCCTGGTATATAAGGACGTGCCTTTTCTCGACGGCACGACCGGCGATGCGCTCGGAGGACGCGGCATAATACCGGTGTACACGCAAGTCTTGCCATGGACTGATTTTTTGTTTTCCCCGTCGCTTTTCGTATCGCGTCCATCCCCGCGCTCCTCCCTCCCCCTCTCCCTCCCTTGCGCGTGAACCCAAAACAGGCAGCCGGATTGGTTACGATCGCCCATCGATCGGGGGGGCCGGCGGCAGACATCATCCGTCCCTTGGGAATGACCCACGGTTTTCTCGCCCAACACCCAGAGGAATACGCTCATTACATGGCGCAAGTGTTCCACGAAGGGCGAGAAGGTCGTGCGGCAGGCTTGATCAATGGGCGGTCAACGCCGTACTCCGTCCGAGCTGCTGCGAAGATAGCGTCGCGTCGGTTTTCAAACGAGGTGTTCGACAGAGAGTTTCCCGCTCTGTTTGCAGGGTTGCTGCAGCCCCGCTCGTCATCGGTGTCCTCTCGCGGCGGAGGAGGGGGGGGAAAGGAGGATTAGGGATATAGATGCCTGGTGGTGGGTTTTGTTTTGTGTATACGTACAAGAAGTGCGCTTTGTGCCTTAGTGTCTGAAGTTCTCAGGATGCCTACGTAAAGCGGAGACCCCATCCTCTGGCTTTCAATGATGTCCCTCGGTTTTCAAAAGAGGCTTTTCTGCTCGATTTTGCAGGGTTGTTACAGCCCCGCGGGTCGTCGCTGTTCTCTCGCGGATGGGGGGGGGGGAGGAGGAATAGGGATGGGGGCCTGGTGGGTTTGTGTATACAAGCAGTTCGTTTTGTGTCTTGTGTCTGAAGTTCTCAGGATGCCAAAAGCGGAGACCCCATCCTCTAGCTTTCAACGATGTCCCTCGGTTTTCAAAAGAGGCTTTTCTGCTCGATTTTGCAGGGTTGCTACAGCCCCGTGGATCGTCGTCGTTCTCTCGCGGATGGAAGGAGGAATAGGGATGGGGGCCTGGTGGGTTTGTGTATACAAGCAGTTCGCTTCGTGTCTGAAGTTCTCAGGAAGCCAAAAGCGGAGACCCCATCGTATGGCTTTCAATGACGTTCCTCGGTTAAAAAAAAAGGCTTTTCTGCTCGATTCTGCAGGGTTATTACAGCCCCGCGGATCGTCGCTGCTCTCTCGCGGATGGAAGGAGGAATAGGGATGGGGGCTTGGTCGGTTTGTGTATACAAGAAGTTCGCTTTGTGCCTAGTGTCTGAAGTTCTCAGGAAGCCTCAAGCGGAGACCCCATCCTATGGCTTTCAATGATGTTCCTCGGTTTTTAAAAAGAGGTGTCCGACAGAGAGTTTTCTGCTCGTGTTTGCAGGGTCGTTGCAGCCCCGCACATCATCGGCGTTCTTTCGTGTGTGTGTGGGGGGGGGGGGGGGGGGTGGGGGGGGGGGGGGGGGGGGGGGGGGGGGGGGGGGGGGGGGGGGGGGTAGGAATGGATGCCTGATGGGTTTGTGTATACAAAAAAAAATGCACTTTGCGACTTGTTTCTGAAGCTCTGGCTTTCAATATATGTACCACTTATGAGTTCGACCTGCCACACACAGCAGTCAGTTGAACTGCTTCCTTCCAATAAACGTCCTCTCCCGTGCCCATTGGTAGCACGGCGGGCATATGTCATTGTGCACTTTATGGCGGTGGTCCTCATCGTGGTTTTGATCACCACTATACCAGAAATGGAATACCTCAGGGATAGTACAGTTAAGTATCACCGCAACATCAGAGTGAGAACGGAACGGGATAACCGCAAAATGGCCACTTCTGTAGTGCGGAAAAACCGCACTAATTAACCGGGACCAAAAAATCTTGCAAGGCGATAAAGGAAACGATGGATCCTACCAATAAACGGCCTCTCACGCGCCCCTTGGTAGCACGGCGGGCGTATGTCATTGTGCACAATGTGCGCTTACTGCTGTGACCCGCATCGCTGTTTTGATCACCACTATATCAGAGATATAATACTCCAGGGATAGTACTACAGTAGTATCACCGCAAAATCAGAGTGAGAACGGAACGGGATAACCGCAAAATGATCACTTCTGTAGTGCGGAAAACCCGCACTAAATAACCGGGACAAAAATTCCTTTCAAGGCGATAAAGGACCGAATGGATCCTTCCAATAAACGGCCTCTCACGTGCCCATTGGTAGCACGGCAGGCATACGCCATTGTGCACATTGTGCGCTTACTGCTGTGACCCACATCGCGGTTTTGATCACCACTACCAGAGATATAATATCCCAGGGATAGTACAGTAAGTACCACCGCAAAATCAGAGTGAGAACGGAACGGAATAACCGAAAAATGGCCACTTCTGTAGTGCGGAAAAACCGCACTAAATAACCGGGACAAAAAATCTTGCAAGGCGATAAAGGAGAAGATGGATCCTTCCAATAAACGGCCTCTCACGTGCCCATTGGTAGCACGGCGGGCATATGTCATTGTGCACAATGCGCGCTTACTGCTGTGACCCGCATCGCGGTTTTTATCACTACACCAGAGATGGAATATCCCAGGGATAGTACAGTAAGTATCACCGCAAAATCAGAATGAGAACGGTACGGTATAACCGCAAAATTGGCCACTTCTGGAGCACGGGAAAACCGCACTAAATAACCGGGACCGAAACTCTTGCCATGGCGATAAAGGACCGGATGATCGATATAACATGGGACAGAACCGCAGAATGGCCACTTCTGTAGTACGGAAAAACCGCACAAAATAACCGGGACCAAAACTCTTGCCATGGCGATAAAGGACCGGATGGATCGACATAACATGCGACAGACATCGTGTCACAGATCCCCAAATAAATGCCTCCGCTAAAATGGCCACTGGTAGATTCCAGGGCGGCAGCGTTGCAATTCAAGGAACGGCTGGCCTGGCCAGAACGTGAAGAAGCAATAACAAAAAAAAAGTGGCATCACCACCTCCGTGCATGTAACAAGCAGCGACAATACATTATATCGAACGCTGCAAAAATTTAAGACAAAAATCTTTGAACAGGCCGCGCCTGCCAATGATGGCAGGCCCAAAATGCGGGGCAGACAGAAGAAGAGAAGAAGCAGTCGGTGGCCATCCACCCAAAAAACAATACAGGAGAAGCAACGGAGCCGCGTTACAACAACCCAGCGGGGCAGACAGACGAGAAGAAGCAGTCGGTACGTAGCCACCCACCCAGAAAAAAAAATACAGAAATTCTGAAGCAGCTGAGCAAGCCGTGTGTTGTAACAACCCAACGTGTCTTCAGCGGCGATCCACCAAAAAAAAAGATACAGAAGCGGCGGGGCCAGCCATTTTAGCCCAACGTGTCTTATGTACTCCGAACGCATCAAAATAAAAAAAATAAAAAAACACACACACACACTCTTCTTCCGTGTCATTTTTTTGCGGGACGATCGACGATCGAGTCGACCAGGATTTATTATCTAATAGATCTAGCCTCTAAAAGCCATGCTGTGCAGTGATGCTGCAAAATGCAACAAGCCTCCGAATTTCTCTCACGAAAGCCCAACAAAATCTCTCACGAAAGCCCCCGCAAGACGACAAAGGTAAGCGACGACAACAACAACACCTATTGGGGGGGGGGGGGGGGGGGGGGGGGCGTCTATCCTGGGTGAAGAAATACTACACCTCGCAGTATGGATCATTGCTGCATCCTATCTAAACCCTACCGTACCATTCAACGAACGCAAAGATAAGAGAGAGAGAGAGAGAGAACCTCCATTTCAAGAGTCATCGTTCAGATGCCCAGCAGCCGTCACCCCATGCGTAGCATCTTCTTGAGGTGGTCCTCCACCTTCTTCGCTGAGCTCCGGCCGCTTTCCGTCTCCGTCCTCGCAACAGCCCTCTCCGGGGGCGGCGGGGGCGTATGCAGTCCCGCCGACCCCGCGTCATCTACACCCCCCACACCCCCCCAATCGATACCTTCTTCTCGGAAGTTCAGAGAAGGCGGTGCCGCCCCCGGGGCCCTCTCCCTCGGCGACGCCTCCCCGTCGAGAAACAGGTTTTTTAGAGAGGGGATGGGGATACTCTTGGGGTCTGGGGAATTTTGAAATGACGACCATGCGTACGCAGGCGACGTCGCCGGCGCTCTCGCCCCCACCCCACCACCCCTGCCCCCCTTCGTCCCGCCGCCATTTTTTCCTTTCCTCGTCTCCCGTACGGCCGTCGCGCCATGGCTTTGACCCCCGCGCCCCTGCTTTCCTGAGGGCCCTCTGCCCGGCGTGGCCGACCTCTTCCGTTCTCCACCCTGCGCGGGAGACACAGGTTCATACCCACCACCACCACCACCACCACCACCACCACCACCGTTGTAGTTGTTGTCGGCGGCACCACCACCGCGGCCTCGGCCCCCACGCTGGTTCCGCCCTTTCCCCCTCTCCTGGCCGCGGGATTTGCTATTTTGGCGCTTGTGTCCCTGCGGTGTGGTCTGCATTGCGGGGGGCAGCGGCGGCGGGGGCGGCGGCGGCGGCCCGGCAGCTGGTGGATACTCGTAGGCAGCAGCACTGTTGTTACTAGGAGGAGGAGGAGGAGGAGGAGGGGGGGGGGAGGGGGAGGAGGAGGAGCAGAAGAAGCAGAAAACGGCGATGCGGTGCCGTTGTTGCTGGGGCCGTCGTTGATGTCAAGGCATCTCTTGAGGAACCGCTCCTGTTGCTCCGCGACGCTCCGCTGAGCGGAAACAGGCGACGGCGAGGCGGAGTATTGTTGTCGCTGCTGTTGTTGCTGGTATCGTTGGAGGGGTTGCTCTCGGTGGCCTTGTTGTTGTTGTTGCTGTTGATGAGATTGGCGTTGATGAGTCGACGTTTCGGCGGGCGATTGCGGGGGTCCCTGCTGGATCATCCGCAGGAGATCTGCACCAGCCAGGCCCCTAGGTGTGGCCAAGGAAGATGCAGGGTAGTGGGGCAAGTAGGCGGGGCCACCGCCAATATTTGTCGGGCCGCTTCTGCTGTCGTGTTGCTCGCCGGCCGCGGCGCTTCTCACGTCGGTTGCGGGTAAGGGATAGGATGAGGTCGCCGGAGTAATTTCGGAATGTGCCCATGCATCCTGCGGCTCGCTCGGCAGGGCAGGGGCTGGGGGGGCTGGCTTCGCAGCGTTAAGCAGCCTCAGGAAATTCTTTCTCTCGTCTTCTCGATCTCGATCTGTCATCCTCTCGCAACCAGCTCCTTCGAGACGCGCGACTTTGCCACCGTTGCCGAGACTCAAAAAACACAAAACCCCACAACTATTTGCGATACGAGAGATGGAAGGCCAAACATTTGCGGGGAAAATACGTGAAATGGAAAACAAAAAAACAACAAAAAGTCAACCCAAGCGGCAACACGCTCGCTCCGCTCAGCAGCTGCGCAATCCATAGTAGCAGGGCCGTAGCTGTGTGCAAAAAGGATGCCGAAGAAGCGCGAGGCGAAGCCTTTATTGTTGAAGAACCAGACGCAGAAACGTCGAGATCGCGCCCAGGAGCTTCGCTCGGCGAGAAGGCAGGGCGTACTGGCAAAGCGACGTAAATTGGACGTAGCCCAAACCCCTGGCGAAGCCGAGCAACCGGAGTCATGGTCGCGGGAACAACTAGCGAGCACGATACAGGGCGTCAGGGTGAGTCCCATGCCACAGATCCTGCCGTTCTTAGTGGACCTCCGGAAGATGCTTTCGCTGGAGGACCCTCCGGTGGAGGAAGTGGTTGAAGGAGAAGGCCTTGCACCCCGGCTGGTCGAGCTGCTGCGGACGCCGAACGACGAGATTCAAATCGAGGCAGCCTGGTGCGTATGCCCCGACCTCTGTTGTGACTTGAACAAGCATCAAGCGGCAGGGAACAAAGAAGAGCAGACACCACCATCGTGATTGCCTGTTGCCTGTGCTCTTGTTGCGTGTATTTACGTGGCACCCTTTTTCCTTTTGCGCTGATAAACTGCCTGAAGCACCCACGCACCTTATTTTGGGCGTACCAGGTACCTGGTGTACCAGTACCTGGTTATAATGCTGGTGAGCCACTTTGTACGAAAATATAAGGATCATTGGGCTGTTACTATGAATAACAAAACAGTCCTTACATTTTCGGACAGAATGGCACATAAGCAAAGCAACGCCGTCGTCGTTTTTGGTGGTTTGCGGCATCAACTTGAGCAACTGTTTTGTACCAGGGGTACCGCTTGTATGATACGATTATGATACTGCTGCTGCTGCTGCTGCTGCTGTGCCATGACCATGATACTGCTTGTACCATGACCATGTTGCCGCTGTACCCTGCCCTACGAGCACCTCTGGTAGAGAGTGTTTTACATGCATACAGCACCAGGTACTACTTCGTACAGCAGCAGTACAGAGTAGTGCAGCAGTCAGCCTCAGCATGTCAGTTCGTACGTATACCAATTGCAAAAATATACGTATATACGTACTGCTGTACCGGTACGAAGCACTTCGTACGTTTGACCCGGTTCGAGGGCAAGCCAGCAAGCCAGTGGCCACACCGCACACCAAGCACCACAACACCAGCAATGCCAAATATGCCGGTTGACGGCTCTCTTGCCGCTTGACGGACATCCGTCAAGGATACCCGTCAAGGACATCCGTCGAAGACAGCCGTCAAAGACAGCCGGCAGTCACATGAATCCGCACACTTAAACTCTTTACGACGTATTAATAGTATATTAAGTCTAAACATACCTTGACAGCTCTAACCTGCTTCAACAGCAGTAGTCACAGCAATAATAGTCAACGGACATCTTTGCAAACCATACGACGTGCACAACAGCAAGAACGACATTGAAATTGGGGTCCGTTCGCAAACGAGCCTTCTGAAGCAACCTTGTTTTGATGTACGCACAGCAGTATGCAGTAAAAAAAAAAAACGTCAGCTGTGAGATCGAGGATTTCGTCGAAGCCCATCGCTGCAAGCTATTAATAAGTTCATATTATAAGTACTGCTGTAGCTGAAAAGAAGACCCGTGTTGCTGGATGAACGCCTCCATCCTGCCGGTGCCTGTGGATGGAGTCTTGAGTGTGACTTGCCGGCTGCTGTACAGGTGCTTCATTTGTGAGCGCATGGCACAACTGCAGCAATGATAACGTAGTGACTCTGTAGCAGCAGCAGCAGCAGAAGCCGCCATGGAAATGTAAACCCTCTTGCGACCCGCGGGTACTCTTTCGTGTGTGCGTTTTCACATGAAAAACTGTTTTTCCTCCCATCGACATCCAGCACACACACAGCACATGTCCGTGCCTATTATTCATCCTAGAGTGTATACCGTCCTAAAGAAGAGCGACAAGTACCGCGGCCCACTTCAGGTATTGGGACCCAGGTGTACATAGCGACCTAAAAAGCGACAAGTAAGTGCGGTGTACTCCAGGTATCGGGACTTGAGACCCAGGTATAGCGGACTAAAAAATGATAAGCAAGTGCGGTCTGCTGCAGGTCCAACTGCAGTACTATTTATACTGTATTGGGACCCAGGTGTAGCGACCTAAAAAGCTAAAATTGCGGTCTACTTCTCTCGTGTCTTCTTTCTTGCTTTTTTGCCTTGTTTCTCCTTTTGTTTCCACCCTATGCCGGTGTCTCTCTTTTTTCGTGTTGCCTCGCCCGTGCAGCAGTTATCTGTTCCTCTTGGGCACGTGTGCTTTTCGCCTAGGGGCGCTTCTGTCTCCTTTCGTCATTTGTATTCTGTTTCATTTCAGAATTTGTTTTTTATTTGTCTTTTTTGTTCTTATTTTTTGGTTCGGCTCGTGTCGCTGTGTTCTCGTACCCGGTACGTTACGCATCTCACTTGCTTTACCCATTAATTTGCGTTTATTTTGTTTTGGTTTTTCTGTCTCACAGTCTGTGACCACAGAATTTGTATCTCTCTAGGATTGGGAATCAGGACAGGCACTGGGTGTACTGATGTGGTTGAGTAGAAAGAACGGGTTTAATGTGAAGACAACAACAACAACAACAACAACAACTTCAGGGATTGGGACCCAGGTATATTGACGTAAAAACCACATGTAAGGGCGGTCTACTTGAGGTATTGGGACCCAGGTTATACGTGACGACCTAAAAAGCGAGGAGGGCGGGCGATCCTATCAACGGTATGATATGGCGGTCTTATCGACCGTTTAGGAAAAGCGTATACACCCAGTTACCTACTCGTACTGATAGTGTTGGATATCGCATCGAAAAGTTTCGATATATCCATAAATCGAAATATCGAACTTTCGATATATCCATATATCCAAACATCAAATATCGAACTTCCGATATATCCATATATCGAACTATATCAAACTTTCGATATAGATAACCATAATGTGTACCGAAATATCGAACTTTCGATATATCCATGTATCGAAATATCGAACATCCGATATATCCATGTATCGAAATATCGAAGTTTCAATATACCCATATATCGAAATATCGAACTTCCGATATATCCATATATCGAAATGTCGAAGTTTTGATATATCGTACTGCTGTAGTGATATCGAACGGGTTTTTGCTCGCCATCCACCTCCGCTGGCATTCCCGTGTTTTTACGCAGATACTAACTGACTGTACGTACTGAAACGAAAGCTTCGATGGTATCAAATATGCATCGAAATTGTAGGCATCGATTACGTAGTTTTTGTGGATGTCGGTATTATAGTAGTGGTCCCTCTATAATGCCGGTTGGGTAGTGCCGGTTGCCCGTTATAGTGCCCGTGAAATCGCTTGGGGCACAGATGGGATTAACCAGTGTGGTAGTGTGCGGAGTAGTTAGTCCTTCTATAGTGCCGGTTGAGTACCGCAGTGCCGGTTTCACGCTGTAGTGCCCGTGAAATCGATTGGGGCACAGATGGGATTAACCAGTGTGGTAGTGTACGGAGTAGTTAGTGCCGGTTGCCGCTATGAGGTATATATATATAGTGCCGGTATTGTTGGCTGGCGCATACCGACACTACGTACGTCGTATAGAGAGAGGGACCATTACTGTCTCGTATAGTATCGATTCTCGTTTGGTACCCAACACGGATACCAGCATATTTCTACGCACATGCCGTATATATATACACCCTCCCTACTTCTGATATCATACGTTGCCCCCCTTATGGCCTGTATACCATATCACACCGGGTGATGAAGGTTAACATGCGTCATTTGCGTCATTTGTATTTTTTCTCATTTCAGAATTCGATTTTTGATTTGTCTTTTTTTCTTATTTTTTGGTTCGGCTCGTATCGTTGTGTTCTCGTACCCATTACGTTAAGCATCTCACTTGCTTTACCCATTAATTTGCGTTTTATTTTGTTTTGTTTTTTTCTCTGTGACCACAGAATTTGTATCTCTCTAGGATTGGGAATCAGGACAGGCACTGGGTGTACTGACGTGGTTAAGTAGAACGAACGGGTTTAATGTGAAGATAACAACAATAACAACAACAACACCAACAACAAACCCTCTGGGACGAATTTCCGAGCCGAGGTTCTCCGAAACCCTGGAAGGCGGGCACACACAACGAGGAGAATGGTAGCTCTGGAAAGGCGTCGACGAGAGGTTTCCATACTCATTGCTCGGCGTTTGCGCGTTCCCCACTACTAGCGAGAAAATCAGCCTCGATATTCCTCCGAGGGGGTGGGTTAATCTTACCACCCGGGTGATAGGGTACGTCAGCAGCAGCAGCAGCAGCAGCCTGGGCTGCTGCTTTCGTGCGGCCGATGCTACGTACGTAGTTTACCCTTGGTACAAGCAGTACAGGACACCTGATAAGAACAAAAACGAGCAATAAGAAAGGCAGGCTGAGATTTAGCATGAAAAATAAGAAATTACGGAGGCGTTTTCCTTAAGTTAGTGTAGAACGCACCCATTCTCTCAAGTAAGAAAATCCCGCCCGCTGGGTTAGATTTCCTGCTTATTATTACAGTACGAGTAGGTGTCCTGTATTTTTTTTTGTAATCGTCGTTTAGTTTTCGATGTGTTTTTCCCCTTTGATAAAGAAGTTCCCAAAGGGGAGGGAGGGAGGCTTACGCCGCTTCGGGCACCGAAAGCGACGTAATCTGCGGTTTTGTTTTTGGCACGAAGGGGGTTTGCGTATCATAAGGGTTGTGCCATGCTCTCTGGCTGGCGTCCGTCACGCCAGTAGGGTTTGCCCATCACTGTTTGGCGACTATATAGCGCTGCTGCTGCTGCTGCTGCTGCTGCTGCAAGTATATTGTTACTCTTACGGAGGACCATAGTAAATAGGGACCAAATATTGCTAGTAAAAGATAGGGAAATATATAGGTTTGTGTGTCTACGGTAAGTCCTATTTACTATGGTTCCCCATGATAGGCCAACGTCGGATGACAAGACATGGGCTACAAGTACAGGACACCTAATAAGAAACAGGCTAATACTAAATTCAGGCTGATATTTAGAGGAAAATATGAACCTCAGGAGTCGTTATCTTGAAATCAGTGTGGAAAGCACCCTCTCTCAAATAAGAAATCCAGCCCGTGGACCAGATTTCCTCTTCCTTGTTAGGTGACCTATGCTGTAGTTTGGATGGTGTCACCGTCCCGACCCCCCAACCCAAGCTGTATACTCCATCTCCATTGATTGACGCCAAGGACAACCAAAAGGATTTGGCGTTTTTGCTGAACGAGTATTAGTCTACTAGCGTAACCTTTAGTCTACAGTAGTAGTGGACGCCTGTTAATAGACTACAGAAGTACTCCGAGGCATCATGCATATATACCTGGTACATATTAATAGTATACGTGTACGTACACTCAAGGAAGAAGTCCACCTGACAAACCTGAGTTTTTGTGTTTATTTTTTCAACTTTTCTAAAGGCGTATTGAATCATGTTGTTGGACATATACTTCAAATATAAATATGTGTATTGTTGTACATGTGTATGACATGACATACCTGGTACAAACAAGAACACATGTATTTGTACGAAGTATATATACCAGAACCAAAGTACAAGTAAAGACACCCAACAAGTTATTTTTTTGTTCATTTTTTGGTTCACCCTCGGGGGCAGGTGTCTGACGAACATCGCCAGCAGCTGGAGCCGCCACACGGAGAAAATCCTGGGGGCCACGCCTCAGCTGATCACGTTTCTGTCGGCGCCAAACCCGGCCCTCCAGGAGCAGGCGCTGTGGGCGCTCGGCAACATCGCCGGGGACAGCTCGGACTTCAGGGCGATGCTGCACGCGAACGGAGCTCTCCTGCCTATATTTCGGTTGCTGCAGCAGCCCCCGGTGAGCGAAGAGACTCACATGAGAAGAACCGCGGTTTGACGTTCTTGACTGACCGTCCCCTTTCACTAAAACCAGCATATTTAGCCTTGACGCGTCTATATACTGGGCTAAGATGACAGGAGGCGGCGGTTTGACACCCTTGACTTGACCGCTCTCGTACACTAAAACTAGCATATTGAAGGCCAAAACAGGCCTTGACGCGCCCAAAATGACGGGTTTGACCGCTTGACTGGCCGCTCCCGTACAGTAAACCTGGTATATTAAGGCTCCCAAGAGACCCTTGACGCGCTCAATATGACGGGTTTGACCGTTTGTCTGACCTCTCCCATACACTAAATCTAGTATTTTTTGGTCAAAGCAGGTCTTGACGCGCCAAAATGACGGGTTTGACCGCTTGACTGACCTCTCCTATCACGGGGAACCATAGTAAATATATAGGACATACGGCACCCATACAAATCTACTTGAAGCATATATCCACCTCTTTTTAATAACAGCATTTTATCCTATTTACTATTGTACGGTCCTCCGTAATAGTATATTGACCCTTTTAGGACTGCAGTCCCGTTTGGGGGACAATCCACTCTAATTCTAAGTAATTTGTCCCCAAAACGGGACTCCAGTCCTACAAGGGTTCCCTTTTAGGGCTGCAGTCCCGTTTTGGGGACAATCCACTCTAATTCTAAGTAATTTGTCCCCAAAACGGGACTCCAGTCCTGTCAGGGTTAAGGTCAAACTACTGTAGGTTTTGACGCGCCCAAAATGACCGGTTTGACCGCTTGACTGACCGCTGCTCTACACTAAACCTACTCTACGTAGTACGTCAACCCCTTAAGAACTGGTCTCACGTATTTGGGGACAAATTACTTGCAATTAGTGTGGGATAAGTTTTTTTTTTTTCAGTTCTGAATGGGTTAAGGCCGCAAAAGGCCTTGTTGACGCATCCAAAAAAGACCGGCCTCATGACGTATTTGCCGGCGAGTAAATAATGCATAATGCCCCTGGAAAGTGTTAGGGTAATACATATACACCAGTACCAGGTATCACACATCGTGGTTATCCGTCGTGCCCTTCGTTTCGTCGGTCGATTGCTCAAAGTTGCGAGGGCACCAACCACATCTGTCCGGAGATGTAGGGACCGGTACCTGAACGGTCTTTATTTTCTCGGACAATAGTGGTAGAACCAGGTATTATACGTATTAAATGTTTACGGAGGACCGTAGTACATACGCGTAGGGACCAAATATTGTCATTAAAAATAGGTACATATGCAGGTTTTTGTGTGTACCGTACGTACGTCCTATTTACTATGGTCTCCAGTAATAGCAGAAGTTGCCGGCGGTACTATATACCGTACGAAAAATGCTGGTTTAGTAAAGTGTACTTGGTGTATATGGATAGTAGTAGTTCCGCAGAGTTTGATCCGACAATGAGGTTTTGTCTACTGTTTGCTGCACGCTATTCTGTTGGCGGAACAAGCAGTACAGCAGTAGTATGCCACACGACCGATATATGATAAATGTAACAATCATGCACATGTTATTTTTGGGGCCAGGCTCGGAGTACTCGAGTAAGGCGAAAGGTGTGTGTGTGCTTGTGTGCGTGCGTGTCCTACGGCGATTTCAGTGTACAAATAAATGGCCACATCGAGCCTGACGTTTTTAACCTCGCAAGGATAGCAGTAGGTGTTGTCGGTGGTACTGTAGTAGTACCCTGCAACAGCTACTACTTAGGGCCCGTTTTAACGAAGAAGGAAAAAAAAACAATTTGGAAAAAATAAATAAAATCAAATCCGCTTTTCATTGGTCAACACACGCACCAGCACCAGAGATTAGGATCTTAGGGCATACTATTTGGTGCTGGTGCGTGTGTTGACCAATGAAAAGCGAATTTGAACTTTATTTTTTCCAAATTGAATTTATTTTATACTCGTTAATAAGGGCCCATATTAACGAGTACAAAATAAATTCAATTTGGAAAAAATAAAATCCAAATACGCTTTTCATTGGTCAACACACGCACCAGCACCAAATATTAGGATCTTGGGGTATAATATTGCGTGATGGTGCGGGTTCTGACCAATGAAAAGCGGATTTGATTTTTTTTTTTTTCCAAATTGATTTTTTTTTCTTCGTTAAAACGGGCCCTAAGGGCCCTTGCCTGTATTGCCGGTTTTTGGAAGGAACTTGACCCGTTTATAACTTACACTGCACATAAACAAATAAAGCAGGGGTCCCCCAATAAGGCGGTGGTGTGCCAGAGCAATATGACCGCCTTATAGAGGGAAGCCGCCTTATTCATTCCAGGTTATGAGTGCCATTCCCCAGTCGCGCCAAGCGATTTTAACCGCCTTATATCGGGATACCGCCTTCCTTCAGACCGCCTTATTTTGGGGGACCCCCACTGTATCTCGTTCTACTGTAGTAATTTCTATTAATAGTGATTTTGTCGATCAAAGCGGAAGTCTAGTTCCTTATTACGGGGGGGGGCATAGTAAACACTAGTAAATAGGACCACATTTCGTTACCAAAAACAAGCAAATATCTTGGTTTTTGTGTGTACCGTGGGTCTTGTTTACTATGGCCCCCGTAAAAATAAGAGGAGTTTAGAGGGGGGTCAAAATGACCCTCTTTTTTTTCGTTTTTCACGTCAGGAAAGCGCGGCACTGATATCGACATACAGTACGTACGTATATAGCTGATTTATTTGTAGCCTCCGTGAACGTTACACCGACCGATTGGGCCAACAGCTGCGGCCGCGGCTGGCTAGTATACCACGGCGGCAGGAGGAACCATCCTTTTCGTTAGTTGCTTTTTCGTGTCTCGGACGTCTCTCTCTGATTTTTTTCTTCTTCTTTTTTCTTGCATCTGGCTGCGTATGCAGATACGGCGAGGGGGAAGGGAGGGGTTGCATAGGTGGGGGGGTTGGGTG
>MEHQ01002158.1:273797-287079 GCA_008828725.1 Saccharina japonica
CGGGGGGGCGGAGGGGCGGAGGGTGTACTCCTGTCATGCATGGCCGTAGTCGTATGACCATATATATACCCTCTCGCATCCCTACAATGCCGGGACGGAGCATGCCGAGTTTTCACCGACCCGGAAAACATTGCTTGCACCAAGCGCGAAGTGCCGTGAGGTGTGCGGGGGGGAGGGGGTCGAAACAATTTGTTCATGTTTAGTTTATTGCGTGTGGTATTTATAAAACGGTGCGATTAGATGGTTCTGTTTTTAATTTTTGCTGCCGACGGTGTGTCTGTCGGGGCGTGAATCCACGGCATATGACGGAGTTTATAGACGTGCCCGTTATGCATGTTTACGGATGGAGGGATATCTTCTGTTTTTGCTCCGCGCTCCTCTGTGGATAAGGACTTCAAAGTTGTGTCGACACCAAAATCTATAATACAGCCCGCCACCCGCGGAGCATGACAAAAAAATACAAAAAAAAAACAAAAAAACATAATCGCTCCCACGTTTCGGGGAAGAACCTTCTCATATTTAGAGTAGTATACTATTTGCCGTATGAATACGAAGCATATGATAGTATGGTGATAATAATAGGGTTGAAAATCCGTGAAAAACCGCCGTGTCGAACTGCGAACGCTGCTGTCTGCGCAGAGATCGAGATATCCAAGCGGCAGGAGGACACGATCCACAAGATCTTTCTGGATCCGACGGGTAACCACCTGCTGGCGTGCCTGCACGGCGGGGAGACGTACTACCTGCACTCGAGCGCCGCGAGGCCGAAGCGGCTGCTGAAGTGGTCCGGTGTCGTCGTCGAGGCCATCGCCTTCGACGCGCAGCGGTGCACGGAGGTACGTGGCACCCCCATGTAACACGCAAGATAGCTAGCTAACGGTGGCTATGATACTGGAAATATATCGCTTTATGGGTACGCAGAGCCGGTCACCCCGGTGGTCTAACAGGTAACCACGACGCCTGTTAGGTTGGAGGTCGAGGGTTCGAGTCTCCGTGTGGAGATTTTTATTCTCAAATGACACCAACTGTCGAGAGCGCATGTTATAGCGTGGGTGAGCACAATTCGACGAGAGTTGACGAGGGGAGAACGTGCTGGAATCTTCTCGCGATAAAAATGCAAGGAAAGAACCGTAGTGGGGGAGGAGGGAGAAGAGCCTACTTTGTGACCCCGGATCTGAGTTACGACTAGGAAGGAGAGGGAAAGGAAGGGCGAAGATAATAAATGAGATGAAAGAAAAGAGCGGAGTGGAGCGAGTGTTGGACGGGTGTGTGTTCGTACGGTATGTACTCTGGAGATTCCCAGGTACCTACCCGAATTACTCTGGGGGTACCCTAGTATATCTACCCGAATTACTTTGGAGGTACTCGAGTATATCTACCCGAATTACTTTGGAGTTACCCGGGTATCTACCCGAGTTGCTCGGGAGTACCCGGGTACCTATACCCAAGTTTGACCCAACAACCAGAATTGGTACCCGGGTACAAGGGTACCCGTGTACCCCAGAGTATACTTGTACCATACCGTACTAAATACACCCTTGTATCGTAATATCGTAACGAGCAATGCCTCTTTAGGGGTGGTGCTTCCTTCCGTGAGGAGCTCAACATCGAAGAAAGTTTTGTTCGTGGAAACCCGACCAACGTTTCTATACTAAAAGCAAGTAGTCCTAAAAAAAAATGCACTGCCGGTAGTAAGGGCCCATCTTAACGAAGACAGCAAAAATTCAATTTGGAAAATAAAATCCTATTTGAATGTGATTTCGCAAAAAAAAACTGGCTTGCGTCCTATGGGGAATAGTGAATTGCTCGTTCAAATATTTATGAAATCGAAAAAACGCAGCATGCGTCACAGCGCCCAGGTGAAAAAAATCGACGAGAGGAGACGAGAGGGACAGCATGCGTCGACGCGTGCGCGCCGCCGCCAGCATACTTTTGCTTTTGACCGCCCAGGCTAGGAAGCTATCGCTCTCAGGGTCTCCTGGGTGGGCGTAGGGATCCCTGGAACGCCACGGGCGAGACAGGGGCGGCGATGGTGTTATCGAAGTCTTGAGCGTATCATGCTGTTTTTGGGTCGATCGCTCGGTTTTTGATCGGGTTGGAGCATCGAGCTGGTTGAAAAGTTGGGATTGCGACCGCCATGATTGGTTTTGAGGCGCCACCGCCGGGGTACGCTGTGCTATGGTCTATAGGCGTGGGCGCGGCTGTTGTCCCGGTGGCCTCGGGTTGTGGTTCACGTGTTGTCGCCTCGGTCGTGGTCATCGATGCCACCAAGAAATGACCAGATTGTACCGGGGGCGTTTGCCCACCGTGGACATGCCGGTCCAANCGCTTTTCATTGGTCAACACACGCACCAGCACCAAAGATTAGGATCTTGGGGTATAATATGTGGTGCTGGTGCGTGTGTTGACCAATTAAAAGCGTATTTGAATTTTATTTTTTCCAAATTGGATTTATTTTATACTCGTTAATACGGGCCCCTAAGGGTCGTTCGTATCGAGCAACTTTTTTCCAAATTTTCCAAATAATTTTTCCAAAAAAAAAACAGGAAAATCAAGAACAAACAGGATTTATTTGGAAATTTGGAATCTTTACAGAGGGCAAAATATTTGGAAGGCTTCGCATTCCAAAATTTGGAAACTATTTTTGGAAAATATGGAAGTCCTAAACATTGCTTGAAAAAATTATTTGGAAATTTTGGAAAAAAAGTT
This sequence comes from Saccharina japonica, assembly GCA_008828725.1. Lineage (NCBI taxonomy): Eukaryota > Phaeophyceae > Laminariales > Laminariaceae > Saccharina > Saccharina japonica. Next base: position 276,507 of record MEHQ01002158.1, read on the forward strand.
GCTCGATAAGAACGACCCTACTCGTAAAAGTACCATACATACCTGGTACATAACAGACATGTACTATTACCGGGGGGGGGGGCATAGTAAACACTAGTAAATAGGACCACATATTGTTTGGAAAAATGGGGAAATGTGTAGGTTTTGGTGTGTGCCGTATGCCCTGTTTACTATGGTCTCCCCCCCGTAAATAGCCGGCGGTACTGCTGTAGTTGTGCACTTGAGAAGGAGAAGCATGCTTCGTACGATAGAGGTGCACCATTTTTTTTTTCTGCTCGGAGGGTGGTGATCATTTGAGGAGAGCTCCATATACCTCACCCCTGAAAAAAAAAAAAACGATTTTGGAGGAAAGTAAAAGTGGTAGTGCGTATTCATACCCGGTCAGCAATCCCATGAGCTACTGTATTACGATGGAAAATGGTGCAACACAAGAGTGGAAGTCCGACGAAGTTTGGGGTCAAGGAGCCCGATCGTTTTCAGAAAACGATTCAGCCAAAAAAAGGTATACCTTATACCTCTATCGCGGCACGCGTCAGGACCTCAACCGGTAAAAAACAAAATTGAGCCTAGAGGTGGCAATTTCCCCTGCCCTGGCATTGCTCTCATGTAGGGACGGAGTTATCCCCCCGGTGTTGGTCATGACACCGGATTGTGTGGGAGCAGGGGCCGGGATATTTCTCCTCCTCCTCCTCCTCCTCCTCCTCGTTGCAGTGGCTTGCGTTGCGTGGTCGGAGGAAGAGGAGGGAGCGGCACCATCAGCCGGTGAAAAAGGGAAAAAACGCCTCGTGGAAGTTTTCACCCTTTTTTAGTACTGCACTGTGCAGAAGCCAATATTTGACACTAATTCCAGGTGATTTTTCTCCAAAGCGGGAGTGTGGTTCTAAAAGGGTGAATAACCCTTTTAGAGCTGCAAAACTTAGCCCACACTAATTCCGAGTATTTTTGTCTTTGAAAAACGAGGACCGGTTCTTGAGGGGTTGACGCTTTTGCAGTATATGGTACCTCCTACTCTTCGTTTCCGCACCGCGGTGTCCGTGGGTATATACCGAGCATTCTGGGCAGCGGGACAAAGGGGTGGGTTCCTTTCGTACCGAATTGGTTTTATCCCTTCATGGGCAGTGGCCGTTTCTCTGGACGGGGGGCTTGGTTCCCTTAGGACCGAAAGGGTTTATACTTGGGAGTATCGTAGAAGTCGTTCTTTTTTCTTCTTGTGCTTGTGCTCTTCTTTTTACCTGCGTGTGTGTCAGCCTTAGTTTTGCTTCTGACCCTATTTTTTGTTCGTGTGTGCCCACCGATGTTTACCTTCCACACACACACACTCTCCTCCCGCCGCCGCTCCCCGCCCCCCCCCCCTGCGCCTCCTCCTCTCCCTCCCTTCCCAATTCCCCCCTCCCCGCCTTACGGCTTCCCTGAACTCGTTCTCCACGTTTCTCGAACGCTAAAACAAAACACGAATTCGAAAACTAAAAACCCAAAACGGAAAAAAACGGAAAAAAAACGAAAAAACGAAAACGGAAATAAAACCCGAAAACAACAAAAAAACAAAACACGAAAAAACCGACAACTTGAAAAAAAAAAGGCAAGCACGAAGGGCATCGTCATCGGCACGAGGTCGGGCAACCTGTACGAGTCGTGCCTAGAAAACAACGGCAAGGAGCGCCCATTCACGCTCGTCTACAGCCTCGCCCGACGAAAGGGACACGGCCCACCCGACACCGGTGTTGGCGTAGGAGGCGGTATCGGTGCTGGGGGTGGTGGCGGTGGTAGCGGTGGTGGTGGTGGTGGTGGCCGGGGGGGGTGGGGTGGGGTGGGGGTCGGGGTGTGGTGGGTTGGGGTTGGGTTCGGTACGGTGCGATTATTTTCAATGCTTGGGCTGTGTGCTGTACTGTACTGTGCTGCTGTGCGGTTCGATGTGTCCGGTCTATATAGGGCGGAAACTCAGCCTTTTCGTTGCTTCGACGGCTCGGTTGCGCCCCAAGATTTTCTGGCTTTCGGAAGGGCGAAATATGTAACAGGGCGCAAAAGGGCCCTCTCCTGCCGGCAGACACACAGCACAGCAAGCGGTTGCCGTTGTTGTCGGGTTTACTTGTGCTCCAGGGTACGATGGAGCGCTTTTCGCGAGGTCGGCGGGCAGGCGGGCGGGCTCGAGCCTCGGGGATGGTTGATAAGTACGATACTTTTGGCTTCGTTGCTATTTCGGCCCGCGGGAATAAGAAGTGCTGAGAGGAGGAAAGTGCTTCGACTCCTGTCTTGTACTTTGACGCGTGCCATCGGTGGCTTTCGAACGGGCGATAAAGCGAGATGCCGACTGCTTGCTGTGGTCCGCAACCCAGAAATAGTAGAGACGGGGGCCTTTGTCGGGTTTGATTGGAGCGGTCTGGTCATCTCCAACCGTATATTTAGTATCCGCGACCTCTTTTTCCGCCGTGCCGCGTCTATCGACCGATCGATCGACTGACCGTCCGACCGACCGACCGACCGACCAAAGCACGCCTCCACACGCTACCTCCCGCACGGCGTGGAACCCTCTCGTCCCCGCCGGGGGGGGGGGGGCTCCCGCAGGGGGCCCCGGCCTCCTGTGAGAGGGTAAGGGCGTGTCCCACATTGTCTTCAGTATAGTAGCGTCCCGAAATTTCTTGGATACTGGCCCCATAAGGCTATACAGTAGGGGTCCTCCCCAATAAGGCGGTCTGAAGGAAGGCGGTATCCCGATATAAGGCGGTTAAAATTGCTTGGCGCGACTGGGGAATTGCGCTCATAACCTGGAATGGAGACAAGGCGGCTTCCCTCTATAAGCCGGTCATTGCTCTGGCACACCACCGCCTTAATGGTGGACCGCTACTACTGTATATACTCGGAAGCATTTCTTGATAAAAAGCTAAAAAGGTTGTGTTCCACACTTAACTTTCGGCATAACCACTCCCGATTTTGTTTCCGGGATATCTGCCGACTACGTAAGGCTACCGTTTCTTTACTTGAAAAACGTGTGTTCCTCACTAACTTCAGCATAACCGCTCCCGACTTTTCCCGGGATACTGGCCCACTAAGGCTTAAGTTTCTGGTCTATGAGAAACATGTGTTCCTGCATTAAAATCAAGTGTAAATTGCTCCCGATTTTTTTTTTTTGCCCCAGAAGGGGTGTGGCTTGGGTTCTTGCCAGGCTCTTTGTTAAGGCATGCCTTTCTCATGAGAGGGGCCGGTAGTTCTTAGTAGGACGGGGGGGGAAGAGGTCGGGATGACACACGGAGCGGAAGGGAGATAGGCATACGAGTAGGAGGGTTTGTTTTGGAGAGTCTGGGAATGGGGGATGAGGATGGGGGATGGTGTGGGGACGGTACGTACGGCCGCAGGACGGGTGCGGATCGAGGAACGTCTGAGACTCACGCGCGCGCTATATATATATATTTATATAGATATACGGAGCATTTGATATCGTAGGGAAACACCGGTACAGGTAGAGGTAGTAACCGATGTCCATTTTTGGCATCCCCCACACCGAGCAATCGGCCCTGCGAGTAGGCGTTCGGCCCACTCCCGGCCCCTACTGAAACACGCCTCTTGTGCGCCTCCTCACCATGGCCGGTTTTCCGTGATGGCTTGTGTTCAAAGACGTGTTTCGGCAGGGTATATATGCAAGGTTTCCCTTCGGAGGCGTTCGTACGTGGAGTGACGCAAGGTATAATCCGATGTTATTTTGTGCTACATATGTAGCTGGACAAAAAAAAGCGAAAGACCAACCAGCCACTGAAATTTCGGAGTGTGTACAGCCGAATAAAATCGACAGGCATAACGACCAGCGAAATATAATCTGGTAACATAAGTTGTATACTCTGGGATATATACCCGGGTGCCAAACCTTGCACTCCTTCTAGCAGATAGATAATCGATTCGCACTTGATGATCTAGGTCCTTCAAGGCAGATATATTAATGATCTGTATGATCTGTATGATCTATAGCTCATGTTGCAGGATGCGAGCCGTATATTCTGCACGATCTAGCTCATGTTTCCTGGGTTGTATCTGTTTTGACTGACCGACCGACCTACCGACCGACCGACCGACCGATCGCTTTCGTATCCCTCCTCCCACGCACGCCCCCCCCCCCCTTACGTTGTGGGTGTGTTTTCGTCCAGTCCACGCTCGACAACGTCATCGCCGAGGCTCAGCTGGTGCCCTACCCTGAACGGGAGGAGGGAGGGGGCGGCCTAGGCGACGACCTGAGCGCTGGGCGGGCTCGCGGGGGGCCCGGTCCACCCCCGCTGTCCATGGCGATCACGGAGTTCCACTTCTTGCTGCTTTTTACCGGCCGTCTCCAAGTGGTCAGCAGGCTTAACGGTGCCGTCGTACAGGTGACGGAGATTGCATGTGTGCGTATGTTGATAGGGTGTTTACTGGGGCTGGGCACTGGCACAGTATGTACTGGCAGTATGAATCTACTGGTAGTAGTAATCTACTGATTGGCCCGGCCAGTATGTTGGCCAGTAGGTCTTATGTTACGTGTATCCAAGAAAACACGCCGTATTATAGTACGGAAACCCACCAAACGCGTTTCGGGACGAAAGAGGAGAGACGAGAGACAGTACGTATACGTACTGCTGCAATCCAGTCTACTGATTGGTTTTGACGACAGTGTAATCGCTACTGACTGAGTCAGCCAGTGCCCAGCCCTAGTGTTAACTCTGCCAGCGTCTGGTTTGTGGAAGACAAGAGGCAGACTTGGATCATCCATCAATATTTTTAATCAGAGACGAGTACTGGTCTCGCATGGAGCTGTCGTATAAAGAAGAGACCCGTTGTTTGCTGCACCCATTGTAGGCTGAATGGACGCAATTAACATATTCAGGTGATAGCTCATATATTATACTGTCAACATTTTTTGTTCTATTAAGTACTGCTGGAGTACGCTGCAAAACCAGTGGACCAAAAAAACGTGTTGGCGACCCGCCCACCCACACCCACCCACTCACCCGATACCCGGGTATCTACCCGAGTATGACCCACCCAATACCCGGGTATCTACCCCGAGTATGACTCACCCGATACCCGGGTATCTACCCGACTATGACCCATACAACCAGGCATGTTTCCCGGGTACCCCAGATTGGGTATCTAAAGTGTGTTTAGTAAGGATCTTAGAGATGCCAGTCTGGCCCAAAATAGAAGACCCGTTTCTATGAAATGTTAATGTACAGACGGTCCTTATATTTCGAGACAGAGTGATGAGCGCCTTATCCGCTGCCGGCTCTTGCATCCCGTGTTCCGGGCAGGAGGAGAGCCTAGAGACGCAGGACTCGGACGTCGGGCATGTCCTGACGATGCTCACCGACCCGTACACGGGGGGAGGGGCCATGCAGGGGGCGTCCCCGGGCATCGGCATCGCGAACCGCTTGTGGCTCTTCACCGACAGGCTCCCTTTCAAGGTATCGTCGGGGCGGCGGGGGACAAAAAAGGGGTCGGGGGCGGGCGGGGCGGGGGGCGGGGGGCGGGCGGGCGGGGGGGGCGGGGGGCGCTGCGCGGGGCGGGGGCGCGGAGGTCGTGCACTCGATATTCATGCATGGCCGATAGTCGCATATATATGACGTAGACCACTCACATCCCTTACAATGCCTAGACGGAGCGTACTCATGTGTTGTTCGCTTAGTCATATTGACGATTGACAGCATCCTTTTTCGAGGCGGCGGGGGGGGGGGGGCAATGCCTCAGGAAACCCTGTGGGGTGCCGTCGTCACACCTTACCCCTGCCCGGCGGAGGCCGGGCTGGTGAGGTAGTGGTACATCTGGTCTTGCAGGTTGATTCTCTGTGTGGAGGATATCTCCGTTCCTTCCAAGCGCAGAGTCATGGTGATGAAGTAGCTGTGCTTCTCGTTCGCCTCGAACTGGAGGTCGCCAGTCACAACCTGATTTTTTCAAGACATGCATACAGGGAGGGGGGGGGCACTCATTTGTTGCTTGCCTTAGTGATTTTACCTTTGACCACGCATCCCCTCCGAGACGGAGGCACGTAACGGAGGGGGGGGTATACATTTTTTGGACTGTGAGCTGACTACGGTAAACACGAAAACTTACATATTTACCTATTTTTACTCGTACGTAACAACATTTGGTCCTCTTTACTATGGTCCCCGGTAACAGTAATCGCAACTGTAACCGCAGAGAGATAGGACATACCTGGTACTAGTCATAACCAAAATATGGTGTGTATATACATGTAGGGAGCTCCCTAGTGTCTGTGGTCCATCGTGGGTTATGATTTACTAGCATGCCCCTGCCGTCATAGTTGCGTGCGTAGCTTGGCTCGTATATACAATACGTACGAGGCATTTTCATATATATAATTAAAAACAAGCAGCTACGTACGTATAAATATGAGATGGAGGATTTTTTTTATTATGGGGGGCGATAGTAAATATATAGGACCAAATGTTGTTCGTAAAAATAGTTAAATATTTCGGTTTTATGTGTGTACCCTACGTAGGTCCCTATTCACTATGGTCTCCCGTAATACTCGAAACTCATCTTTGCATACGCTCCTTCGATCGCGCGTACTGTATAAGGGTGCTACATGTCCTCATCATGCAGGATGTACAGCAGTATAGTTGAGTTTGCGTGCGGTAATTTTGGCGGAGTTCTACATAGTTGCGGGGCGTTTTTGTATCTGGCTGCTGGCGCGTTGGTGGCTCGGATTGTGTGTGTGTGTATGTGTCTTTCAAACCTTTTTTCTTTACTGCACTGCACATCAGCACATACATCTTAGGCGACCAAGGGCCCCCCTACTATTAATATTAGTATTACGGAGGGACATGCTAAATAGGACCACATACGAGTATTGTTGGTAAAAATTGAGAAATCTATAGGTTTTAGTGGATACCGTTGGTCCTGTTTGCTATGGTCCTCCGTACAAGTGCGTTCGAGATTGGAGGTCCCTTGTATACGGTACCATAGTCCCTTATCAGAGTGGGTACCGGCCCCTTATGGTCAGTAGTGGGCTAGAACGGTGCGCAGAAATGTGAGGTCCCTTATATGCCGTTTTTTAGTATCGCGGGGTCCCTTAAAAAGGGCCTACCTACCTACTGCTGTACCACTCTGTCCCGAAATATAAGCAACTTTTGTACATTCATATTGAATGAAAACGGTGCTTATATTTCGGTACAGAGTGGTATATACTTATTACGGGGGACCTACAGTACACACTAAAATCAATATATTTTCCTATTTTTACCATTAATTACAACGATTTTTGGTCCTTTCTACGAAAACCTATCGTATACAGTATATATTTACCTTTTTTTACCATTAATAACAATATTTGGTCCTTTTTACTATGGTCCCTCGTAATAATAATAGAGGGCTCTTTCTTTTTCGTGGGCCGATAATTGTACCTACCACTCTTGTCCCTAAATATAAGAACCATTTTTATATTACTATATAATCCAAGCATTGCTTATATTTCGGAACAGATCCGTATACGTATACATGTTCGCCTTTTTTCTCCCCCCCTTTTTTTCTTGTTTTTTTTTTTTCAATGTCTTGTGTGTGTGTTTCTTCTCGGCCTCCTCCTCCATACTGCAGGTGCGAGTATCCCACGAAGACAGAGACGTGTGGATGCTGTTCTTGGAGAAAGGTTTGGCCGGAGAGGAGGGGCACTTCGACAGCGCCGCCCAGTATTGCAAGAACGCCACGGAGCGCGCCCAGGTGAGGCGCGGCGGTGTGGTATTCTTTTTTTCACGGGGGACCATAGCAATCAGGGGTAGGCGGAATCCGACGCAAGTCGACGAGGGAAGAAAGGGCTGAAACCTTCTCGCGATAAAAATGCCGAGGCAAGAACCGCAGTGGGGGAGGAGGGAGAAGAGCCTACTTTGTGACCCCGGATCTGAGTTACGACCAGGAAGGAGAGAGAAAGGAAGGGCGAACATAATAAATGGGATGGACGAAAAATATATATAATAAGAGTAGTAATCAGGACCGATTGCTTTGACCTATGCCAATGGGAAAGCGATGTTTGAAAGCGATGTTTGAAATATTTACCTGGAATTTTCAGGCTGAAGATCCGCTCGTACCGCCGCTGTGGGGAAAAAGGGAAAAAATGTTTGATTTTTTTCTTATTTTTTTTCAAACGGCTGCAGGCGGCGCAATTTGCTTTTTCTTGTTGCAAATCGTCAACACCCTGATAAAAATCAGCTCGTGCGACGATAGACCTTCGATCTCGACATAGACTGAGCCCACGGCCAACCCGCTTCGGGTCGGGCAAGGCCAACGAGTGTAGATGACGGCCTCGAAGGTATAAGGTGGATCCATGGTCTAGGAGGCGAGAGATTGCCGGCGGCGTCCTACGCTCTTCTCCCAAACCCGAAAAAAAAACTATTTTTTGCCATTTGAGACGGATCGAGAATTTTTGTCATCTGTTTTATGCACACCAGCAGCCAATTGTTTGTTTATCAGACGCCTGGCCAGCGCCCGCCACATATCACCGGCCATCGTGTGAACACGGTGACCCTAGGATGGGTCGGAGCCCGTAACGAGCGCACCGCGTTCAGAATTCATGACGCAGTCGTTGGTTTCGTCGATCCATGTCTGTCGAGGACTCGAAATCTCGCCGCTTCGAACTAACATTCGCCTGAGTTTTTCTCAAGCCGATCTTGTCCCAACATCGGCCTGAGAATTGCCTTTTTCGGGCTTTTCTAAAAGTTAGGAATATTCCGTTTTAAGAATCGGTCCCATAGCAAGCTTGTTCTGGAAAAATCTGGCGGGGATCTTAGGAATTCAAACTTTTTAGGGTAACTTTGCTTTCCCATTGGCATAGGTCTTGAATACACAAAATACTCAATCGTTCGGGATCTTGGGGGCAAATACACGGCAAATATCGGGAATTTGGAAGACATTGTGGGTGAATCTGAATCTTCCCACGTGTGTAAAAATGAGTTCCTGTACCCCTAGATGGAAAAAAAATGGCAGGCGCGTTGGAAACCCCTCGGGAAGAGAGCTCGGACAGGTCCTTCCTTTCAAGAGAACGTCTGATTTTGAGCTCTCCGCGAGTGGAATTGCTATGAGCAGTAAGTAGTAAAGGAAGGACTGGGGGGAAATATGAGATCAAGATCGGACTGACCATAACGTTGGGGCTAAAGGCTGAACGTTATGGAAAATACGATTATGGTCTACGTAATTCCCTCCAGCTTGCCTTTTCTACCTTCTCGTAACACTTCCACACGCGGGGAGCTCAAAATCGGACGTTCTCTTGACCCATTGAGAACTGGAAACAAAATCCCACACTAATTCCAAGTAGTTTGTCCCCAAATACGTGGGACCAGTTCTTAAGGGGTTAATAAGGAATTGTCCGAGCTCTCTTCCATGTGTTTCCAACGCACTTATGCCCATCATTCCTACGTACAGGGATGTTCGTTCGTTTTTGTTGTGCGAAGTTAACGAGGTGATCGACATCTACAAAATACTGACGTACTCTTTCGGGATCTTGGGGGGCGAAATACATGTGGCAAAACATCCGGAATTGAAAATGAAAACATTGGGTAAAGGGGGAGTCATTTTTAGGGTCTCGTGTTTTCAATAGCTCGGAGCCAGTCCAGGAAGTGACGGCCCCGCCACTCTGTCCGTGAATATAGTCCCCGTTCGGGCTCTGCTATGAGCATCAAACGGAGCTTATATTGCCGGAAAAAATGGCATGTGTTTCGTTTTTTGGGGGGGGGGGCTATTTGGGTTGGGGGTTACTATATGCACCGCCGTGGAAAAACCTCGGGGCCTTTTTTACCATTTTTTTTACCGTCATCCTTTCCAGGCCGAACGCCGGCCGTAAATTTTCACTGTTTCGGGTTAAAAAACTTGCTTTCCGGGTTGGGGTTATACATATTTGCACCGCCATGGATAAACCCGGACCTCTCGTACCGTTTTTTTTTCACCGTCATCGACATTTTTTTGTTTTTGCTGTCCCTTCCAGGCCCTGAATTTCCCGCCTTCCAAAACCTCCTTTTCCAGCCTCCTTTTTCCGTCGAAAGCTAGCCACCTTGGCAAATATGAAATAGCACCGTGCGCCAACTATTACGCGTGCTTTCCTTCTATCACGGAGATTCCATAGTAAATACGTAGGACCTACATAAGGTACACACAAAAACCTACCAGGTATATATTTACCTATTTTTACCAGCAATATTTGGTCCTATTTACTATGGTCCTCCGTAATAACTGTTTAAGAAAGGCCCGTTGTTGAATGAGGTGTGCGTAGTATTCAGTTGGCGTACCCCGTCTATGGTCATACGACTACGGCCGTGCACGACATGAGTGCACCCCCCCCCCTCTGACGTCACGTCACCAAGTTCGTTCGGGGGGCGCCTTGCTACGTACGGTACACAGGGGGTTTCCACTTTTGAGCCCAAGCGTTTCTCAAGCTGGCGGAGGAGCTCCTCTCCACTTGAGGGAGCTACTGTAGTACCCGATACCTGATAGTCTTTGGGGGTTTTGATGTGTATTTTTTTTTCATTTTTTTTTTCGTTAGATAAAAAAAAAACACCCCATGGTATTGGTTGCTTTGCGTAGACGTATTGGTCGCGCGTATCGATAGCTTTAG
>MEHQ01002434.1:0-14108 GCA_008828725.1 Saccharina japonica
AGAACACTGTTTATGAGGATATTAGCCTAACATCTGATTTCAGGTTTCTTATGAGAGGGTCTTTTATAAGGATGTTAGCAGCCTAACATCTGGTTTCAGGTTTCTTACGAGAACACTGTTTATGAGGATATTAGCCTAACATCTGATTTTCAGGTTTCTTATGATAGGGTCTTTTATTAGGATGTTATTAAATAGCAGCCAAACATCTGGTTTCAGGTTTCCTACGAGAAGACCGACACCGTATTTCTGTTCGGTCGGAAGTTTTAGGTCGCTGAAGTTCACGCCCTACTATATGTAATGGGGGTGAAATTAACTCATGAACTGGTGTCTTGAGTTATTACGGAGGACCATAGTAAACAGGACCAAATATTGCTAGTAAAAATAGGTAAATATATAGGTTTTTGTGTATACCGCAGGTCCTATTTACTATGGTACCCCCGTAATAGTATGAACATATAGTTTTTGTTTTTAGGAGACGGCATGGCTTCACTACCAGGAGAGAGAGAGTGTATGTTTGTCGTGGCCCTATACATATCTTGCCCATGCTGCAGACATCCACAAAAAACAAAGCACCTGGTGAATTCCGGCGACTCGCTCCAGCGTTGCGTTGTAGCAGTCCATCGCTTCCGTCCGGAAGTCTTCGAGTGGCGTTTCCACTACGGGGACGTGGCCAAGAACCTCGGGCACCTGTAGCCGGCAAGAATTTACAGGCAAGGAAAAATCTCAAGTATTTTAATCTGTTCGGCAGACGCGACGTACGTAGTCGGGGTGAGTGAAGAGCAGGGGGAAACCCTTACGAGGCGTGCTATGATAGGGGCATAGCACTTTTTTGGCGAAAACATTTATGACTGACTATTACTGACGTCTTCAAACACTCACGGGTCGGGTCGGGTCGGGTCGGGTCGGGTCGGGTCGGGTTAGGTGAGGTGACCCCATCCGACCCACCCGCGAATTGTTTTACCCGACTCGTGAACAGCCCTGTATTTTTCTTATTCATAACTCCCAAATTATTACGTGCTGTCCGTACTGTATAATATACCGCTATAATAAGGCGACGCGAGTTCGGCGAGGGAAGACAGGGGTGAGCCCCCCCGCGATAAAAATTGCAAGGCACCTACCGTAGTAGTGGGGAGGGGGGAGAAGAGCCAGCTTTGTGACCCCGGATCTGACTTACGACTAGGAGGGAGGGGAAAGAAGAGCCAAGACACAATAAATGGGGAATTACATATCATGCGAATCTAATACAGCGAGGAGGTCGACCGATTATTTTAAGGGTTTTGCCTGTGTTTTAATGTGGGATACCACACCTCGTGCCTGAGCGATGTAGAGCACCGCAAGAAGCAGGGTCTACGGGATAAGCTTAACTGCTTCGCCGTCAACTATTGTTGCGGTTGCTTGGGATATTTATTTATATGAACATCTGTATGTGTTCGCGTGTACGTACCTCGGCGATGGGGCAGACAGCGCCCTCTTCGAGCGCTTCCGGCGTCGCCCTCCACTCCACAATCCTGACTTTCGCCTCGTCCACTTCGATGGTGTTCAGCACGCATCTACGGTGGGGGGGGAAATGGAGGGATTTGCACGTTTTGTTTGGGGGGGGTCGGGGGGAATTAACCCCTGCAGGACTGCACTTCCCGTATGGGAAGAAAATGCTCGGAATTAGATCCAGATTTTAGGTTTTCTGCACAGTAGTGCAGTAGTAAAAAGACTCGAGAGGATAGATGACAACGTCGACGTTTGGAAGGCACCAACAAAAGGGACGCATGATCCGGTAGCGGCGTGCAGCCGCGATTTTCCGCAGAGGCTCCTTCCTTGCTTGAGGAGCTCTATACTATTAGTAAGTAATATATACTATTAGTAAGTAATACATACTATTAGTAAGTAATACATACTATTAGTAAGTAATATATACTATTAGTAAGTAAAATATACTATTAGTAAGTAATATATACTATTAGTAAGTAATATATACTATTAGTAAGTAATACATACTATTAGTAAGTAATANTCGATAAAAGCCGTGCTACGTACGAACGGGGTGGTGCGCCGTATTATTTGATATTAAGTACGTACTCCTTTTTTTTTTTTCAACAGGTTGAAATTAAACACACCAACAACATCGTCGTTACGGACCGAGAGGAAGGAGGCAGGCGACGAGGAACAACGCCCCCCCTGTTCAAGGCTGACGTCATCCGATCTACCCATCTGTGAGTAGTTGCGGCGAGGCTCAGCATCGGTTGGTTTGTTGGCACATACATACGACTGACTCTGTTCCATGATATAAGGACCGTTTGGATATGATATTACCATGAAAAACGTGCCTTATGTTTCGGGACATAGTGGTGAGTTACAAGTATAAGGGTTGGGATTATGGACCCTTTTAAGGGACCCCCAGACAAGAGGGAAGGTAGGCGGTATATACTCGTACGTATAATAGGGGTCTCAACTTTCTGAATCCCGATTTTGCCTACCATTGGTAACGGGAGCGTTGTGCACCACGGACAGGGCGGCTCACTTTTTTGCTTGGCGTTCTTTAAAATTAGCTACATACCTTGCCTCTAGCCTGATCCGCCGTCTCCCCTACCGGGGTCAGCTCTTCGCCTTATCTAGAAAATTGCCGTATGTTTATATATACCACGTAGAATATAGCTTACTTTCAGCTATTTTCGCGGGAACCTGCAACAGTACAGTCAGAACCGAACATAGTTAAAACAAAAAGAGGGGTAGATGTTTCTTTGGGTCCATCGGGGGTTCTAATTTTTAGTATGCCCTGTAGGGATGCGAGGGTCTATGGTCATACGACTACGGTCATGCATGAAAATGAAGTACACCCGCCCCCCCGTTAACACACCCCTCGACTGGGTGGATTTATTGAGCCCGCGCCTATCACATTGCGTTATAGCTTGCTCCTTGATGGGCGCGGGGTGAGCAGCGTTTGTCCGAAACTTTTTTCTGACTGATACCCTTTGATTTTACGAAACATTTCGACATCAACCTATTAATAAGCCATGGGTTAAAAGCATACACTGTTTTCTTTACGTGTTCGTTTTTGTTTTGGGGGGGTTGGGGAGGGTACTCATTTGTTGCTTGCCATAGTCATTTGACCATTGATGGGGGGGGGTGAATTACTAATATATAATTTTGGCCTTTCTCCTTTTTTTCCTTTTTATTCTTCCCCTTTTGGATCGATTTCACTGTCTCTTTCTCTTGGTTGGGGTGTACGGTGTGCCACAGTTATGATGAATATATATCTTACTGCGTTGTAATTTATATTTTTGTGTATTTGTTTTTTACCCCTTAGGTATTCTTCCAATACTGAAGTTTTTCGGAACCTGTCTTTGAGGTCACAGACTAGGTTTTCGGCGACGAGTCAACCCTTTCAGAACTGCAAAAACCTTATCCCACACTAATTCTAAGTAGTTTGTCCCCCAAATCGTGGGACCAGTTCCTAAGGGGTTAACGTGATAACAACAACAAACAAAAAAACAACAACTTCGCAACGACTTACTAATAGTATAGATTACTTACTGATAGTATATATTACTCACTAATAGTAAATATTACTTTCTAATAGTATATACTAATAGTATGGATTACTTACTAATAGTATAGGGGGTCGGGGGGAATTAACCCCTGCAGGACTGCACTTCCCGTATGGGAAGAAAGTGCTCGGAATTAGACCCAGATTTTAGGTTTTCTGCACAGCAGTGCAGTAGCAAAAAGACTCGAGAGGATAGATGACAACGTCGACGTTTGGAAGGCACCAACAGAAGGGACGCATGATCCGGTAGCGGGGTGCAGCCGCGACTTTCCGCAGAGGCTCCTTCCTTGCTTGAGGAGCTCTATACTATTAGTAAGTAATATATACTATTAGTAAGTAATCCATACTATTAGTAAGTAATATATACTATTAGAAAGTAATGTATACTATTAGTAAGTAATATATACTATTAGTAAGTAATATATACTATCAGTAAGTAATCTATACTATTAGTAAGTCGTTGCGAAGTTGTTGTTTTTTGTTTGTTGTTATCACGTTAACTCGTCGCCAAAAACCTAGGCTGTGACCTCAAAGACAGGTTCCGAAAACTTCAGTATTGGAAGAATACCTAAGGGGTAAAAAACAAATGCACACAAATATAAATTACAACGCAGTACGATATATATTCATCATAACTGTGGCACACCGTACACCCCAACCAAGAGAAAGAGACAGTGAAATCGATCCAAAAGGGGAAAAATAAAAAGGAAAAAAGGAGAAAGGCCAAAATTATATATTAGTACCTGTTGCAGGTTCCCGCGAAAATAGCTGAAAGGAAGCTGTTTGCTATATATATAAACGTACGGCAATTTTCAAGAACAGGCAAAGAGCTGACCCCGGTAGGGGAGACGGCGGATCAGGCTAGAGGCAAGGTATTGTTAGCTAATTTTAAAGAACGCCAAGCAAAAAAGTGAGCCGCCCTGTCCGTGGTGCACAACCCTCCCGTTACCAATGGTAGGCGAAATCGGGATTCAGAAAGTTGAGACCCCTATTATACGTACGTACGAGTATATACCGCCTTCCCTCTTGTCTGGGGGTCCCTTAAAAGGGTCCATTACCCCAACCCTTATACTGGTAACTCACCACTATGTCCCGAAATATAAGGAACGTTTTTCATGGTAATATCATATCCAAACGGTCCTTATATTGTGGAACAGAGTCAGTCGTATGTATGTGCTAACAAAACCAACCGATGCTGAGCCTCGCCGCAACTACTCACAGATGGGTAGATCGGATGACGTCAGCCTTGAACAGGGGGGGCGTTGTTCCTCGTCGCCTGCCTCCTTCCTCTCGGTCCGTAACGACGATGTTGTTGGTGTGTTTAATTTCAACCTGTTGAAAAAAAAAAAAGGAGTACGTACTTAATATCAAATAATACGGCGCACCACCCCGTTCGTACGTAGCACGGCTTTTATCGAAGGATCACTAATAGGACCAAACATTGTTATTAAAAATACGTTAAAATGTAAGTTTTTGTCTGTACCGTATCTGGTAGGAGAAAGTTTATTATTAGGAATTGGGAACCGATAGAAAAATAAACTGTAGTTTGTTGTTGTAGAGAGAATTTGGCGTTATGGTTCATTCTCTTGGCCGAGTAAGAAGTACGTAGCACACTTCAGCAGCAGCTGGCATTGTTTGGTTTATCGTGCTTGTGGAAATACCAAGTGGATACCGCACGGAACGGTGCTGGCAGACTGGTAGAACACGCGAACAGACAGGGCTGTTGTTTACAACTGGACAGCGGTCGCTCGCCGTATCTGGTAGGTTGTATTTACTTGTATTTACTTGTATTTACTATGGTGTCCCGTAATAGTTTTGAGAGGAATTTTCGATTTCACAACTGACGTGTTTTTATGAAAGAAAAAAAACAAGAAAAAAAATGGTTCCCACAAGAACTCGCGCTCGGTGCGACATAGACCTCACATGCATGCCGTTGGGTCAGTTGCTTACCGGAATTAATTGTCGACGATCCCGATGACCGTGGCTCGAGAAAATGGAGTAATATAATAGTGATGATTGTTGTGTGTTGCCATTCAATATATAGCCTATATACTAAGTACAACAAAGTGCAGCGTGAGCTTCAACATTGATCACTCATAAATATTCCCGAAAAAAAACAACAACAACAACAGCAACAAAACCAAAAGGGAAATTCGGAACTAAAAAACTATGCTTAAGAGTATGCACAAAGTGTAACTGTCTGAGACCAATACTGTTTTCTATCTCTCTTTTAGCATGAAGAATCAGGACGGGCAATGAGTGTACTGATGTGATCGTGAGAGAACAGAACGGTTTCATGTGAGGGACGACAACACACGCCCACCTGACAGCTGCAGCACCTCAGCAGGTAGTCCGAGAACTCCTGCAGCGTGAGCTTTGTCACGGCCTGGCAAAGTGTTCGCGTAGAGCGTATCGAAAAGGTGACGAGCGTTAGCCAGTGATACAACAACAATAGCACCCGAAACAAAAAACACGCCGAAAACACGCCCCCTTTTCTCCGAGACCTAGACGGGGGGGGGGGTGTACTGATGTCGTGCTTGGGCGTAGTCGTATGACCATAGACCCTCGCATCCTCACAATGCCGAGACGGAGCATGTCGGGTTTTCACCGACTAGACAGACATAGCACCAAGCACGAAGCACAGCGAGGTGTTCGGCGAGTCGCATGAAGGGTGAGCTGCATCCTACTAAGAACCGCTTGTGAGACGGACTTACGTAAGAATGACAGCTTCAATGAGTTAATTTAATTTCTGGTGTGGTCACTTCCAGAGACAGCCATGGGAGTACTACGTAACTGCCTCGTGAGTGCCTTACCATAAACACTACGTGATACAATAGTTCCCCTCTCGGGGGGGGGGATCTCCGTCAGGTTGGGTTTCTTTTTGTGCGGCTTTCTTGGGAGAGGGGGCGCCGGTACTGTATCCGAGCAGGATTGAATAGTAGGCAATATTTCAGCCATATATGTATAGCCGGACGCGTGCTGCGATAGAGGTACTGTCTCTTTTTTGGGGGCTGGACTGTTTTCTGGACGACGGGGCTTTCTTAACCCAAAATCGTCAGAATCTCATTCATGTGTTGCAATATTTGTCATTTTGTACTTGAAAGCCATGGGATTTGTTCATCGATCGGGTATATACGAAGAAAATTTCGTTTTCATCTAAAATATATATTTTTACTTACTATTCGTGTAGAGCTCCTTTGACTTACTGTTAGTATAGAGCTCCTCAAGTGAGGAGGAGCCTCAGAAAATGTACTGTACGCAGGTGCACCTCTACCGTAGCATGCGTCGCCTCAGAAAATGTACTGCATGCAGGTGCTTACCTGTAGGGCATCCGTCATGTTGTAGTTCGCCCATCGCAAAAACCTTCTGATGTCCGAAACCTCGTACCGCTCCATCTCCGAAATGGACATATCAAACCGGGACCGAGCAACTACGCCACCACCGGCGCCGGCGCCGCCGCCGCTGGCGCTTCCCTCGCCGCCCTCCGTCCCCTCACTAACTCCCGCTACCCCTCCCCCTCCTCCGCCATCGCTCGCGTTGGAAACCCTCTGCAAGAAAAAGGTCGAATTATAAACGTTGGAAGCGGTGCAATCAGAAACAGGGGGGATTTCGGGCCACCCTAATTCCTAAAAAAAGTACATTGACGAAAAACAAACAGATGTTCCTCAGGAATACGGAAATCGGAAATAGGGCCTTCTTGAAATATGTTAATGTTGAGGTCTGATGCCTCTGGGCTTTATTGTGAGGCCACGACCTCCCCCTTCTCCCCCCTCTGCTCCGCCCTCGCTCGCGTTGGAAACCCTCTGAAAGAAGAACGTCGAGTTACACACGTTCGAAGCGGTGAAAACTACGTAGAGGAGAAGAACAGTAGAGATCAGGAAACGTTTCGAGAAAGTTATGTTGTGTTGTTGTATAATAGAGAGAATTGGACGTTTGGTTCATATTATGTGTGCTTGCTTGAGAATCGATATTCTTCATGGTATATAGCCAGGGGGGATTTAAGACCACCCTAGTCCTCAAAGATCGATGAAACAGAGAAAAAAAAAATTATCCTCAAACCTATGGAAGTCTGCAATCGGCGTTCGTGATTGTGTTAATGTTTAGGCCGGAATCCTCTGGGTGTTTAGGGGTCTCTCGTGTGGGGCCACTACCTCCCCCTCCTTCTCCCACTCCTCCGCCATTGCTCGTGTTGGCAAACCCTCTTCAAGGAAGGTCGGTTTCATAACGTTTCAAGTGGTGCAAAAACAGAGCAAAACGAGGCCCACGCCATGATCCTAAAAAAAACACCAATCAACCGAGAAAAACAAGAAGCGCTCTTCAACCTAAGAGTAGGAAAATCGGAAATCGAGAGTATTGCATCTGTCTAGGGTACTTCATGGTTAAATTTGACGTATCTGGGTGTTAGCGCGCCTCTCTTGTGAAACCACTGCAAAGTGTTTATGTTTAAAGCAAATGCTGCAATCGAAATCACGGTTTTGTTCTAGTTCGAGGCCACTCGCTTGTCTTAATCCCCTCTTTGAATTAAACTCACGTTTTTTTAGATAAAACTACTTTTGGATGAGTGCACGAAAGCTGGTATCAGGTATAATAATTCCTGTATATAGTCGGCGACTTATAGTCAGCCAGATCACGGCCCTCTTTCAGGGTGGGCCATTGTGATAAGATCGTATTCAGAACCCACGATGGAGACCCCAAAAAACAGTTATTTGGTTCTGATTACTGCTGTAGTTCAAGACATTCTTAAGTGGTAAGGTTCGAGGGTAGAAGGCATGTGACATTCGAGTAGAAAAATGCATGCGGCTATCTATCGTGGAGGACGCAGTTCTTAAGGCGTTTTTTCCTCTTGAACCAGCCAGAAGTTAGTACCTGGTCAGGGGACGAAGCCCCGCCTCCAGGAGAGGAAGAAGCTCCCACTGGAACCTGTCGTTTCAGGGCCTGGTGGATGCACGAGCCGACCCTTTGCGGCCACTCCTCCCGGATGATGCGCTTGGCGCAGCTGAGGGCCTCGGCCTGGCACCGGGAGAACGACGCTAGCCGGAAGGGCTCCTGGATCCAACAAACCGTAAGCGCACGCAATGCGGACGCGCCGTCAATTTTTTTGTATGTGGTTTTCTTTTCTTGGAGTGCTTGTGAGTGATCAATGTTGAAGCTCATGCTGCACATTGGTCGGATGGAAAGGATAACATTAATATGTTGTCATTCTTGTTATTCTCTTTATCATCTGACAATATGCAAGCGCTTTATTTGAACCATACCATCCATTATGTTAAAGGGGTAACTGCCATAGAATCCAGTGGCTTCAAACTTGTTAGTACAATTTTCTGGGTCTTTGTTGCGTTTGCCACCCGCTGATCAATCTGCAGCACGAGCTTCAACGCTGATTACTCATAAACATTCCCCGAAAGAAGAAAAAAAAACAAGGGAAATCAAACAAGGACACCTATTGAACTACAGTGCAGTAGCCTATTGGACCATAGTAGACTATTGGACCACAGTAGCTCCAACGTTGATCACTCATAAACTTTCCCCGAAGGGAGAAGAAAAGCAAGGGAAACCAAACAAGGATACCTATTGAAGTACAGTACAGTAGCCTATTGGACGACAGTAGCCTATTAGACGACAGTAGCCTATTGGACTACAGTATCTTCAACGTTGATCACTCATAAGCCTTCCTCGAAAGAAGAAAACGAAGGGAAACCAAACAAGGATACCTATTGGACTAGTAGGCTATTGGACTAAAGTAGCCTACTGGACTTCAGTAGCTTCAACGTTGATCACTCACAAACATTCCTCAAAAGAAGAAAACAAAGGTAAACCAAACAAGCATACCTATTGGACTACAGTACAGTAAGTAGCCTATTGGACGACAGTAGCCTATTGGGCTGCAGTAGCTCCAACGTTGATCACTCAGAAACATCCCTCGAAAGAAGAAAACCAAGGGAAACAAACAAGGATGCCTATTGGACTACAGCACAGTAGGCTATTGGACCACAGTATCCTCTTGAGCTACAGTAGACTATTGGACCGCCGTAGCCTATTGGACTACAGTACAGTATTATATTGTACTACAGTAGCCTATTTTACTACAGTAGCATATTGGACTACAGTAGCCTATTGGACCACAATAGCCTGTTAGACTACAGTAGCTTCAACGTTGATCACTCATAAACATTCCCCGAAGGGAGAAGAAAAGCAAGGGAAACCAAACAAGGATGCCTATTGGAGTACAGTACAGCAGCCTATTGGACTACAGTAGCCTATTGAACTACAGTAGGTTCAACGTTGATCACTCATAAATATTCCTCGAAAGAAGAAAACAAGGGAAACCAAACAAGGGTACCTATTGGACAACAGTACAGTAGCCTATTGGACTACAGCAGTAGCCTATTGGACTACAATAGCCTATTGGACTACAGTAGCCTACTGGACAACAGTAGCTTTCAGGTCGATCACTCATGAACATTCCCCGGAAGGAAAGAATAAACATAAGGGGAACCAAAACGAAAGGGAAAGCTTGCACGAAGTTCATTATTATCAGTGTTATGTTTGCCATCCGACAATGTACAGGCAGCATGAGCTTCCACATTGAACACTCAGAAACATTACCAGAAAAAAGAAAGCTAAGGGAAGCTAAAACGTAAATTCATCCGCGCAGAGGTGGTGGGGACGATCAAACCCCAACAGTTTGTGAGGCCGGTAGCACTTTGCCCGGAGATATAAGTAACCATATAGAATCCATAGTAATACACAAGAGTCCTTATATTTACGGGCACAATGGTAGTATGCAGGAGGGGAGAAACTTTTTAAAACGATTAAATTATCAGAGAGTAAAGCGAGGCGTGAAATGAAGTTGTAAAATCGAACTACTGTACTGATGGCTGAAGTACCGAATTGAAGGAAGTGTGCGCAGCGATGGAGTGATTGAGACACCACCCACAAAAGGTGTGGGACAACCAGACCAGTACTCGTATATTGTAGGAGTACTGCGACAAGCGGTAGGCAGTGTTCACCATCGACAAAATACTATCACTACGAGTATGAACGGAGATGTAAGGACCGTTGGGAACAACCTTGAATGCCAAACACTGCTGATATTTCCAATCCAAGAGTGGTGCTCCGTATCATAGTTTTTCGCGGAAGGCGATTTGAAGACCACCTATCATGGTCGACTCCTCGCACTTGTGCAGCAAGGGGGAAAAAACGTGCCACAATCTACATATTTATAGTTGCTTGCTGGCAGTGTTCTACTCTGAGATCCACACACTTACCCACCCACCTACCCACCCTTGTGCTAAACAAAAAACCCAACCCAAACCCAACCCAACTCAACCCAACTCAACCCAACCCAACCTAACCCAACCCAACCCAACCCAACCCAACCCAACGCAACTTCAAACGTGTCATCACAAAATATATTCGATATATATCTTTTTTAGGCTGACCTTGTGATATGTCGACAAGGCGCGAACATTGACCAACCAGAGGCACTCGGCTGTCACCCCCGCCGCCGCGTTGAGCGCCGCGGGAGACGTGGCAAACGTGAACCGTCGAAACGCCTCCGACACTCCTGCATTGCGAAAGGGGCATGGAAAATGACGGAGGAGGCATACTCAATTGTTGCTTGCCTTAGTCATTTGACCATTGACCACGGAGGGGGGGGGGAGGGATACTTATTGTCATGCACGGCCGTAGTCGTAAGACCACACAACCTTGGCATTCCTACAAATGCCGGTGTAGAGTAAAGCCGCGTGCACGGCGGTTGGTATATACAGCTTCGCTTCCATGCGTGGAATGAATCGACCCGCCCCATGACGTACAGAGGCAATGCAGCGCGTGGTTATGAATAGGGAATTGCGGTGAAGATGTTTCGGGCGGGTCTCTAAAACAGCTATTAATAGACCAGAACAGTGTCATACTGCTCGATAGCCGCTGCTAACGCGTGCTACGATAGGAGAGATACGAGTAGCACTGCTGTTTTTTGGCTGGAAACATTTTCTGGGTGAGGAGACTCCTTAGACAGAGTTTTCATTTCTGTGTTGCACTATTTTTTCTTTATTTTTATACTTCCAAGGCCATGCATGGAATTGCTCATAGAGTACGTAGCATTTTTTTGGGGCTTTCCTTGAAAAACATTTTTTTGGGTGACATTATTAATAGTATATCTTACTTACTATTAGTATAGGACTTACTAATAGTATATATTACTTACAATTAGTACAGGACTTACTAATAGTATATATTACTTATAATTAGTATAGGAATTACTAATAGTATATATTACTTACAATTAGTACAGAGCTCCTCCAGTGAGGAAAGCCTCGGAGAACTCTGTAACATGGTGCCCATGTACCGTACCGTAGCATGGGTCTGACTGCTGTATTGAGGAGCCCAACCGGTCATAAGTTATTTGCCTTAGAAGGAAAAAGGTGCAACCCTTACCGTGGGACGAGTCCATTAAGGGGACCGGAGATATAATATATATATATATATTAAAAAAAAAAAAAAAACAGCTGTGAGATCGAGGATTTCGTCGAAAATCATTTTTGCTAGCTGAGTGTAATCCTTCGATCGCGCGTACTTACGGGTTTTGTATGTCCTCATGCAGGATGTACATCCCGTATGAGGGGGACATATATATATATATCCATAAAAAAAGTGGCCGAATAGGATTTAGATAATGAGATGGTCTGATCTGATATGGCAAGAGGCTGTTTTAATTTTGTATTGTTTTGTACCAAAATTAAAGTGAATGGTTTATTTTCCGAATTCGGGGAGACGAATTAGATACCTTTTGATACCGCTACTCTCTAATACCATGCGATGCCTTTTTTTCGGGAGGGGGGGGGGGGGGTTGCACTCATGCCATGTAAGACCGTATTCGTATGACCATAGGCCCTCGCATCATGCCTACAATGCCGGGACGGAAGGGGGGGGGGGGGTGCCCCCCCCCCCCCCCTTCCGCCCCGGCATTGTAGGGATGATGCGAGGGCCTATGGTCATACGAATACGGTCATACATGGCATGAGTGCAACCCCCCCCCCGTGTGCTCTTCCGATCTGCCCCCCTCCCCCCGGTCTACCGTACTGTAGAGGCATGAATTGTCCCCCTTACCGTGGTACTACTCTCTCCCCCTACCGCACGGTAGTGGCGTGACCTGAGTGCACCCCCCCGACTATGATCTCATAGGCTGTTTTTGATTTTTTTTTTAAATGCGATGACAGCAAGAATCCATCCCCCGTCGCTCGATAGTATCGGGCGCCGATGGAACAGAAAAGACCGCGACCACAGATGTCGTACGAGGCATCCCGCTTCTCTACGTACCACGCGAAGCTTTTTTTTTTTCTGATGTTTTTTGTCCACACCCCCCATCACCGCGATAGATGGGCTCTTGACAAGCTCCTGCGATGACAACACGAAACCCATCCGGCGCCCTTTCTCCGTGCGTAGTGGTGGGGCGTCGGTGGGACCAAAAACAAAAAACAAAAAACAAACACGACGCACCTCGAAAGTTGTGTGGTGGTGTCGAGACGACCGCTTTCTCCGGCACGGGTTTCGGTGGGGTTGGAGGCGGTAGCCTCAGCTTCACGTAGGTCTGCTCGTGGGAGACAAGACGCGGGTTGTTGTTGTTATTGTTGTTGTTGTTGTTGCTGCTGCTGTTAATGTTGTTGTTGTTGTTCTCGCGACGTGCTAGGGTAAGGGGTAACCCTTTTTTTGGCCTTCCGAGGCCAAAACTTCTGCCCGACAAGGCTCTCGTCAACTGACTGACGAACTAACTACCCAGTGCGCAATGTCACTGGGAAAATACCATAAAAGGTTTCGTTTGTTTTTACGACGTGTCCACCTAGGCCATAGGAATTTTCCATCAGGTTTGCACTTTCCTGTTTTCTCAGGGAAAATATATGTACTTCGTATATATAATATATATATATTTCAGCCTAAGAATAGTTCGTATAAACCAAAACGCCCAATTATCTCTGGAACAACAAACAACAGATTGTTCTCGGTACGGTTCCCGATCTCTAATCATGTTATTTCCTGATATAACATAATACGCAGTGTGACTGAGTCCCGAAGACGCGGGGAAGAAAGAGCGAACATAGAAAAAGATGGGACGTCCGCAAGCAAACCTTGGCACAATGGCAATGAAACGTCGGGTTATTATGTCCTTTGAGGTTGGTCCTAGCCGCTGCGTGCTCTGTCATATATCAACACGAGACCGTACACAGTCGCCTCCAAATTGATAGAATTGATCGCTGGGGCGCCAACAAGGAGAAAACGTGGAAAAATCGTAACTTCCGATTGCCGTATCATGTCGCCCGGGCGTTATACATACGATGCCTGTACATATGCACCAAAGCACGTATTATTCAGGCGCGACAAGAAAGCGACGAAGCTCATGTATAATCACCGCACCTGCCTGGACACATGCCAGGTATATACGGCGTCTCAAAACCCCGCACTTGTTTTTTTCACCCACGTATCGCGCAGCACCGCACCGCGCCAAACACGGATGTTGGCATCGTCAAAATCGTACAATGTTACTACGCCCCGCCCCCCCCCCTCTTTC
>MEHQ01002434.1:23900-45370 GCA_008828725.1 Saccharina japonica
CCCAGCTCCCACCTGAAGCTTCCACCATGAGGCGCCTTGACGCCGCTTGATCTCCGACGCCTCCTTCCGCCAACCCCACTACCACCACCACCCCTACCACCAACCCCACCACCACCCACAGCCCTGCTCCCCTTCGCAGCGTTAATTGCGGCGGAACTGGTCGACTTTTTCCCGGGTACTGAGTCGGCGTACATCGCGACGGGGTCATTGCTGAGGTCGGAGGCCACCTGTATACATATTTATGTATGACGGGCGAAAAAAGGGGAGTAAGGGTATGGGGTAAGGGGTAAGGGTAAGGATAATAATAAGGGTAAGGGTAAGGGTAAGGGTACGGGTAAGGGTAAGGGTAAGGGTAAAGGTAAGGGTAGGGTGAGGGTAAGGGTAAGGGTAAGGGTAAGGGTGAGGGCAAGGGTAAGGGTGAGGGCAAGGGTAAGGATAAGTGTAAGGGTAAGGGCAAGGGTAAGTGTAAGGGTAAGAGCAAGGGTAAGGGTATGGGTAAGGTTAAGGGTATGGGTAAGGGTGAAGGTAAGGGTGAGGGTAAGGCTAAGGCTAAAGCGAAGGCTAAGGCCAAGGCTAAGGCTAAGGCTAAGGCTAAGGCTAAGGCTAAGGCTTAGGCTAAGGCTGAGGCTAAGGCTAAGGCTAAGGGTAAAGGTAAGGGTAAGGGTAAGGGTAAGGGTAAGGGTACCTTGTGGCCGTGCAGTCTGCTACTCTGCTCCAACGTGCACTCGTCTCGCTGCACAGCACAACAACGGTTGTCTCTCTTTCTCTGTTTCTCTCTCTCTCTCTCTCTCCTGAGCACTTCTACCAGGGGCTATCACGCTATTGAGAAATGATTACAAAAGCAATTATCTCTTTAAAAAATAACAAAATAGTATATCGTATCCTCTTATATATCGTAATCTCTCACAATTTTGGAGTTCAACCATTGATCGTTGACATAGCTCCTCACTTGAGGAGCTATTGCACCCAGTATGTTTGAGCTCGCGTAAATCTGCCCGCCCGGGCGAACTTCCTTAGGTGTGCCCGCATTGAAAATAGAGCCTTTCCAAGCACAACGATCAGGTGGCACACCAAGCAGACATACATGCCTCTCGTTAAGGCTACGGTTAGGGTTAGAGGTCCGGGTCGGGGTGGTGGCCGCCGTTAGTCGAAGCCAAGAATATGCTCACCGTCCGGAACGAACACCTTAGGGTTTCGTGACAAAACCGTACCTCAGTAGAAACAGCATCATTTTATGCGGGCACGTCTGAGAAGTTCGCTCGCGCGGGCAGATTTACGGCTACTGAGTATGTTTGGATCCGATGTGTACTTCTTAGTACTACTCGTATAGCATAACGGGGGGGCATAGTGAAATAGGACCTGCGATATACCCAAAAACCTATCTGGTATAAATGTACCTACTTCTACTATTAATAACAATATTTGGTTATATTTACTGTGGTTCTCCGTAAACGTACTGTAGTACTACTCGTACTAGTAGTGGTAGAAGCAGTACGTAATCCGAGTATTAAAATAGTGCAAAAAAACAGTAGTGCTGTAGTAGCAGCAGCATTAGTAGTAACAGTAGTAGTGTACGGTAGGAAGTAGTAGTATAGGTAGCGGCAGTAGTAGTAGCAGTAGCAGAAGCAGTAGTGGCAGTAGTAGCAGTAGCAGTAGTAGCAGTAGCAGTAGTAGCAGTAGTAGCAGTAGTAGTAGTAGTAGCAGTAGTAGCAGTAGCAGTAGCAGTAGTAGCAGCAGCAGCAGCAGCAGTGGTAGTAGCAGTAGTAGCAGTAGCAGCAATAAAGGCAACAGTAGCAGCAGTAGCAGCCATGGCAGTAGCAGTATCAACAAATAAGCAGCAGGCAACATGCCCGGCCCACCTCGACGATGGCGTCATCGGTCCAGTCGAACGACGCAAGAGCGGCAGCGGTGGACACGCGGCAGGGACGGCCGCGACCGGCAGAGGGGGCACCGCCCGCCCCTCCAAACGCCCCGTCCTCGTCGAGGGCGTTCGCAGCCCCTCCTCGGACCACGGGCATTGCTGTTCGTTGTCGGTACTTCCTGTGCAAGGCAGAGGGGGGAAGGAATTCGGAGGGATGGAGGAATCGGAGGAGAGGGGAGAAAGATCGGGGAGAGGGGGGGGGGGGGGGGGGGGGGAGAGGAAGAGGGTGGGGGAGGGAGGGGGAGGGGATCGGGGGATCGGGGGGGGTGGGGAGGCGAGAGGCGATGGGGAGGGGGGTTCGGGGTGGCTGAGAGGTTGGTTGTCTTTTGGTGACCATTGGGTAGTGTAGACTCAACATTTCCGCCGATCGTGTCGCGTACCGGGAGGGGGGGGGGGGTACTAATGTCGTGCACGGCCGTAGTCGTATGACCATAGACCCTCGCATCCCTACAATGCCGGGACGGAACACGTTGGGTTTTTACCAACCAGGCAGGGGGTGACGATCATACGCACGTGTCATCTATTAGACTCATCCCAAGGTAGATATTATATGTTTTGGGGTTGCAGTTAGTTTTCGCCTTCTAAGGCAATATTTTCGGATCGGTAATTACCTCAATGTAGTAGGTAATTGGTCCGTTTTCGTATTTCTTGGACTGGCATTCGTATTCGGGATAGCTGTAAGAACGGGAGGACAATGAGACCCCCGCAATAGTACCCATCGATGGGACGACTGCTTCTACTTACTGCTGCTGTGGGACTCTGTCGACCTTTTCGCCGATATTGCGATAGGGTGCAGAGTGCAGAGCCCCCAGGACTATGAACGTGTGGCGATACAGTAGTAGTGGCCCCTCTATAGTGCCGGTTGAGTAGTGCCGGCTGCCCTATATAGTGCCGGTTGAGTAGTGCCGGCTTCCCTCTATAGTGCCGGTTGAGTAGTGCCGGCTGCCCTCTATAGTGCCGGTTGAGTAGTGCCCGCTTCCCTATATAGTGCCGGTTGAGTAGTGCCGGCTTCCCTCTATAGTGCCGGTTGAGTAGTGCCGGCTATAGTGCCGGTGAAATTGCCTGGCTCAGACGGGAATCACCGGTGTAGGTGTAGCAATGTGCGGAGTAATTAGTGCCGGTTGCCGCTAGAGTGCCGGTAAAATTGTTTTGTTGCGTGTGTGTTCTTCACATCGAAAAAACGTTTTTTCTACCCGGTCGACATCTCCTCCAGCTGGCGCATACCGGCACTACACAGGGACCACTACTAATACTGTATTCACTTGAACTAAAAAACACCAGCTACATACGTACGTACGTATCATAGCTCTGAGATCGAGGAATTGGTCAAACCTCATCCTTGCAAGCTGCGTGACACAACTCATACTACGAGTATACAGTACAGGACACCTAATAAGAACCAGGCTAATAAGAAATCTAGGCTGATATTCAGAGGAAAATAAGAAATTCCAGAGTCGTTATCATCTTGAAATTAGCGTAGAAAGAACCCTATCTCATATAAGAAATCCAGCCTGGGCCAGCATTCCTGTTTCCTATTTAGGTGTCCTGTTGTACTGTATAGGCTTCCTTTTTGTTTTGGTTTCCCTCTGCTTGGTTTTCTTCTTTGGGGGGAATGTAAATGTTGTATGAGTGACCAACATTGATATTCATGCACATTATCGGATGGCAAACGCAATCCCGTATACACATCGGTCGCCCCGGTGGGCTAGCAGGTAACCACGAAGCCTGTTGAAGTCAAGATCGTGAGTTCGAGCCCCCCCGAGCGCATGCTCGTACCTAGGGACTTTTTCTCGCAGAAAAATATCTTGACTAGCGGAAAGCGCGAGAGCGTGATTCAGAAAAGTTCGATGCAAATCGACGAGCGTTGGGAAGGCTGAATGAACCCTCTGCGCAATAAAAATCAAGGCAAGAACCGTAGTGGGGGGGGAGGGAGAGGACCCCACTTTGTGACCCCGGATCTGAGTTACGACTAGGGAGGGAGGAAGACAGAAGTGCGAAGATAAAAAAAAAAAACGACGGTGTACATCACCCTATCCGTGGATGGTACATTGTATACCATCCCCCCGGAGTATACCACTCGGGTGATAAAAATATACTGAGTCCCGAAACAACCACCCGATGTATCACCAGGGTACGTTGCATATCACACTGTTATAAGTTGTACGAGGCTTAGCTTGGGTGGTGGGTGGTGGGTGATGGGATATTTGTTTTTTACAAATAGCCCAACGGACGAATAACCCTTAAAAAATGGCGTCGTCGGCAGGACATGGGTTGTACTGTAGTGGTCGTGAGTTCGAATCTCACGACCACCATGGAAACGCTTATTAACCCTTTTAGGACTGGAGTCCCGTTTTGGGAACAAACAACTCTAATTCTAAGTAATTTGTCCCCACAACGGGACTCCAGTCCTACAAGGGTTAAAAGAAAAGCGAAGTTCGAGTTTCGAATTTCAATTTCAATTTCGAATTTCGAATTTCCTCATGTCAAGAATCTGAAAACACTTCTGGATACCCATAAACGGGAACCGCGTGCGTGCTGGTCACACGCTTCGACCCGTATATCCGGTACGTTCCAGGGGAAAAGAGTGTTTGAAGGCTTAGATTGGGTGGTGTGATGGGTTAGCCTTTTACAAGTAGCCCAACGGACTAGTGCCCTTAACAACACCCCCTGCGGTGTCATGCCTCATATTTAGTATGACACCCCCMATATATCACCTGAGTGATATACCGTGATACCGTGACGTGGGTNGCTGACTGATGGTGGCACCCCCATCCTCGCACTCTCTCTTCTCTCCTTTTCTTCCTTCTCTTAATCGGCCCGAGAGCGCCATCTTATCATCGATATCTTTCGTCTACTGAGCGAAGCTCGCAAACGGACTTGCCTCACAGCAATCCAAGCGCTTACCCCTCGACTATCATCATAGTCGGCCACATTCCAACATTAACACATATTTGGTCCTATTTACTATGGTCCTCCGTAGTAGCTCTAACCCTAACCCTAGCCCTAACCCCGACCAGAACCACAACCAGAACCACAACCATAACCCCGCCGCGACCCTTATATGAGCTTTGTTTCGAAAAAATCAGGCGTTTTTCGATACTGCGGGATCCTCGGAGAAGGAGATCGATCGCACATAATAGTTCCAAAACAATCCCCGATCCCCGTACCGAGAAAGAACCGCCTCATCGCAGACGAGCACGTAGCTTCGATGGGAAGATCATTCAGCAACACAAGAAAAAAACAAACAAACAAACAAACGAACACACAAACAAACAAACAAACAAACAAACAAACAAACAAACAAACAAACAAACAAACAAACGAACAGAGAAGTGACAGGCACGACGGTGTCACTACGTACGTACTCTGTGCGTTGTTTTTTACCGACGGGGAGGAAGCATCTCCGTGGCCCTTTTAGTATCTGGAAAAAAAAAAAAAAAAATGTCGACAAGATACAAACGTTTACCTGGTATATATGTGCCCTGTGATAGCGTGACGGCAGAGTCGAGTGCCTGCTTGCAGGTGGACGGGTTGAACGCTTTCTTCGGAAGGTTCTGAAGCGGGTGTGATATGTCGGGGTGTTTTGACCCGGATGGCATGTGCCTTATTATTGTTTTGGTGTTTCCTACGTATTGTTCTTTTTTATGTGCGTTTTTACGAGCGCCAAGAAACACTGACGTGCCAGCAAGCGGAGAGGGGGGTGGGGGGGGTACTAATGTCGTGCACGGCCGTAGTCGTATGACCATAGACCCTCGCATCCCTACAATGCCGGGACGGAACACGTTGGGTTTTTACCAACCAGGCAGGGGGTGACGATCATACGCACGTGTCATCTATTAGACTCATCCCAAGGTAGATATTATATGTTTTGGGGTTGCAGTTAGTTTTCGCCTTCTAAGGCAATATTTTCGGATCGGTAATTACCTCAATGTAGTAGGTAATTGGTCCGTTTTCGTATTTCTTGGACTGGCATTCGTATTCGGGATAGCTGTAAGAACGGGAGGACAATGAGACCCCCGCAATAGTACCCATCGATGGGACGACTGCTTCTACTTACTGCTGCTGTGGGACTCTGTCGACCTTTTCGCCGATATTGCGATAGGGTGCAGAGTGCAGAGCCCCCAGGACTATGAACGTGTGGCGATACAGTAGTAGTGGCCCCTCTATAGTGCCGGTTGAGTAGTGCCGGCTGCCCTATATAGTGCCGGTTGAGTAGTGCCGGCTTCCCTCTATAGTGCCGGTTGAGTAGTGCCGGCTGCCCTCTATAGTGCCGGTTGAGTAGTGCCCGCTTCCCTATATAGTGCCGGTTGAGTAGTGCCGGCTTCCCTCTATAGTGCCGGTTGAGTAGTGCCGGCTATAGTGCCGGTGAAATTGCCTGGCTCAGACGGGAATCACCGGTGTAGGTGTAGCAATGTGCGGAGTAATTAGTGCCGGTTGCCGCTAGAGTGCCGGTAAAATTGTTTTGTTGCGTGTGTGTTCTTCACATCGAAAAAACGTTTTTTCTACCCGGTCGACATCTCCTCCAGCTGGCGCATACCGGCACTACACAGGGACCACTACTAATACTGTATTCACTTGAACTAAAAAACACCAGCTACATACGTACGTACGTATCATAGCTCTGAGATCGAGGAATTGGTCAAACCTCATCCTTGCAAGCTGCGTGACACAACTCATACTACGAGTATACAGTACAGGACACCTAATAAGAACCAGGCTAATAAGAAATCTAGGCTGATATTCAGAGGAAAATAAGAAATTCCAGAGTCGTTATCATCTTGAAATTAGCGTAGAAAGAACCCTATCTCATATAAGAAATCCAGCCTGGGCCAGCATTCCTGTTTCCTATTTAGGTGTCCTGTTGTACTGTATAGGCTTCCTTTTTGTTTTGGTTTCCCTCTGCTTGGTTTTCTTCTTTGGGGGGAATGTAAATGTTGTATGAGTGACCAACATTGATATTCATGCACATTATCGGATGGCAAACGCAATCCCGTATACACATCGGTCGCCCCGGTGGGCTAGCAGGTAACCACGAAGCCTGTTGAAGTCAAGATCGTGAGTTCGAGCCCCCCCGAGCGCATGCTCGTACCTAGGGACTTTTTCTCGCAGAAAAATATCTTGACTAGCGGAAAGCGCGAGAGCGTGATTCAGAAAAGTTCGATGCAAATCGACGAGCGTTGGGAAGGCTGAATGAACCCTCTGCGCAATAAAAATCAAGGCAAGAACCGTAGTGGGGGGGGAGGGAGAGGACCCCACTTTGTGACCCCGGATCTGAGTTACGACTAGGGAGGGAGAAAGACAGAAGTGCGAAGATAAAAAAAAAAAACGACGGTGTACATCACCCTATCCGTGGATGGTACATTGTATACCATCCCCCCGGAGTATACCACTCGGGTGATAAAAATATACTGAGTCCCGAAACAACCACCCGATGTATCACCAGGGTACGTTGCATATCACACTGTTATAAGTTGTACGAGGCTTAGCTTGGGTGGTGGGTGGTGGGTGATGGGATATTTGTTTTTTACAAATAGCCCAACGGACGAATAACCCTTAAAAAATGGCGTCGTCGGCAGGACATGGGTTGTACTGTAGTGGTCGTGAGTTCGAATCTCACGACCACCATGGAAACGCTTATTAACCCTTTTAGGACTGGAGTCCCGTTTTGGGAACAAACAACTCTAATTCTAAGTAATTTGTCCCCACAACGGGACTCCAGTCCTACAAGGGTTAAAAGAAAAGCGAAGTTCGAGTTTCGAATTTCAATTTCAATTTCGAATTTCGAATTTCCTCATGTCAAGAATCTGAAAACACTTCTGGATACCCATAAACGGGAACCGCGTGCGTGCTGGTCACACGCTTCGACCCGTATATCCGGTACGTTCCAGGGGAAAAGGGTGTTTGAAGGCTTAGATTGGGTGGTGTGATGGGTTAGCCTTTTACAAGTAGCCCAACGGACTAGTGCCCTTAACAACACCCCCTGCGGTGTCATGCCTCATATTTAGTATGACACCCCCAATATATCACCTGAGTGATATACCGTGATACCGTGACGTGGGTAAGCACGCAGTACCCCCAGGTGTGCGAGTGTACCACAGCATAATATCGAGACCAGCAACATGGAGGTGGAGTAGGTGCAAAGACTTGCGAACGCGTGGTACATCGCAGTGAGCAAAACTCTTCTTCGCCAGCGACTACTGCTGCTGCTACCGATGCTCAAGGCTCGATCTTGCTCGATCTCGTGTTTTTTTGCGGAGTACCACACCTCCTCCTGTGTCTCCTGCTGCTGCAAATAAAGGCCCCAATGGCACAGCTCACCGACAAGCAAGCGCAAGCTGCTGCCACTAAGGCTCCCACCACAGTAGTAGAGCCCATAGACAAGCCAGGCACGAGATCTATCTATCTGCTGCTGAGGCCCTCACAACAGTGCAAGCCGGCAAAAAAAAACTTCCAACCATTTAGGATTGCTACCACACCCCTTCCTTGTTGTCACACCCCTTCCTTGCTGCCTTCCTGAATGAAGTATGACAGCGAAAAAAAACTCAAACCGACAACTGAACTGCTATCACCCCGTTTTTGACCACATCCCTACCTGCCTAGAGGGTGGCAGCCAAACTCCCCTTTGCATCCACACTGCTATCACACCCGTTATATCACGCCCCCCCTTAGTAGAGTACAAATACAACCCCGGTGATACGCTTCAACAAATAAATCCCAAATTAGTCGCCCTCTTGATCACCGGGGGTACGCTGTGTACATCAAACGCAACCCCGGAGTTTAACACACCGGGTGATAAGGCTTTCAGTCCTCCAAACGTTATCACCGGGAGATGTGGTATAAATGGTCGTATGCGGTAACAATAATATTAATAGCATACCTGCCTGGTGGTCACGACTACCTGGTATAATAGCTAGCACATAGTACTATGCCCCGGGTACCTCGCATGGTCGAAGGCATAGCCCCGGGTGCAAAACATCGGTGAGGTTGGTGGTAAAAAAAAACATGCGCTGAACATCCATCTGTCAAAAATAAATTCCTATATTCGTACATTCCTACTGTAGTCTGTCGCATCTCCTCTGGGAGAAGCACGACACTTTCTTTCTTTCTTTTTTTTGTCTCACATGTTTTTGTTTGGTTGTTTGATTGTTTGTTGATTTGCTTTATTATGTTTTTTTTTCTTTTTCTTTTTCGCTTTTTCTCTGTTTTTTCTTCTTTTTTTCCCTCTCTTTCATGCACCTGAATTGCTAGCAGGGTAGGTCTTGCATTGCGTTGTGTGCTCTGCTTACTGCACTGAGTGTAGTATCTCTGATATGTCGTAGTCTTGTGACCACGGAAGAATTGGTACCTTTTTTTCAGGATGAAGAATCGGCAGGGACACTGTGTGTGTGTGTGTGTGTTCTTCACATTAAACCTTCCTTTCTACCCGTCGACATACACTGGGTGGTGCTGGATGTCGACGGGTAGAAACGAAGGTTTAATGTGAAGAACACACACACTACGTCGTACTCGTAAGATATGAAATATTGGTCGCCCCGGTGGTTCAGCAGGTAACCATGAAGCCTGTTGAGTTGGAAGTCGAGGCTTCGAGTCTCCGTACGCACAGAGGGTTTTATTCTCAAATGACACCAACTAACTCTCGAGAGCGCATATTATCGCGAGGGTAAGCACAATCCGACGAGAGTTGACGAGGGAAGAAAGTGCTGAAATCTTCTCGCGATAAAAATGCAAGGCACGCACGCACCGTAGTGGGGAGTGAAGAGAAGAGCCTACTTAGTGACCCCGGATCTGGGTACGACTAAAGAGGGAGAGAGAATGGAAGGGCGAAGATAATAAATGGGATGGATTTGTTTTTTTGACGAAAACAAATACATATAAAAAAGTCCCGAATCACGAGACATAAGTAAGGGTGTTGTAGACTTTGTGCAGAGGGCTCTTCTTTTTGTTAACCTTTCTTTGCTTATTTTCTTCTTTCGGAGTGCTTATTATAATAGTGATCAAGTTGAAGCTATTAATAGTGCTTCATGCTATATACATACTCGTACATACGTACATACGACCAATGTCGGATGGCAAAGATGAGAATAACAAATAGCGATAAACAAATGAAGGAAACATAATCAAACAACCGAATGAATGGCGTTCACAAAAAAAAAAGGTCAACTTTTGGAAAACAAAAAGTTGAGTTTCAACGGTTCAATCGGTCGTACTCACAGCTGACGTGTTTTTTTTCATTTTTATAAAAAGTTAAAGTTAAACAGAGAAAATTCAGTACACAGCAGAGCGGACTGACCTCGTACGGAATAGGTCTCGAGCTGAATAATAAGGTCAACGCCTTCACTATATGAATACACTTTACGCAGAGAAACTTTTTTGCTTCTGTGACAATTTGCGCAGAGAGAAACATTTTTGCTTCTTCTGTGGGTTTCTTCTTTCGGAGTGCTGCATGATCAATCAATCAATCAATCAATCAAATTGCAATGTTGAAGCTCATGCTACACATACATACACTCATTGTCGGATGACAAAAAAGAGGATAGTAAAATAGTAGCAGTAAACCATTACCAGAAACAAAACAAACAAAAAAACTGAATCAATCGTGTTCACAAAAAAAAGTTCAACTTTTGAAAACAAAAACATTATTATTAGTGAGGAAAAATCGAATGAACAGAGCCGGCAGCGCCGGCAGAGCCGGCTTGACCACGCAGTACTAAACGGCATAATACATACGAGTAGACGAGTAGTATCCAGCTGTGATGTAAAGTCGACGCCTTCACCATAATAAATAATTACGGGGAGCCATAGTAAACAGAACCTATGATACACACCAAAACCTGTATATGTATCTATTTTTACTAAGAATATCTGGTCCTACTTACTATGGTCCCCCGTATTAGTGTCGTCATGCATTATCCTTGTTGTCATCTGACAATGTGAAGCATGGCATATCATATGAGCTTCTTCAGCATAAATCCGAAAGAAGAAAACCACAGAAACCAAAAAAAGAGCTATCTGCAATAATAACACATTAATAATAGGGCAGCGGCCAAAAAAAGGTATACCTGGTCCGTTTGCGGCCAAAATCAGGTACATACTTAAAATCAAGTCAAAAACGCACTCCACGTGCCCTGCCGTTAGTCCAAAACTCGTTGTACCGGTTTTTGCCTCTTTAAAACCCAGGTATACCTGATTTTATCTACTCTGCTTGGCTTTCACCTTTTTTTTTGTCGTTTTTAAGCCAATCAGAGGCCCTTCATAGTTCCACCCTATATGCCCCCTATACAAATGCCGACGTACGCGGAGACCCCCTCCTCCCTTCGCACCTCGCACTACACGCCACTCGAGCGACACACATGTATCTGCCTGCACACCTCCGCCGAAATAATACGAGATAGAAGGCTCCCCTTCGGGATTGTGGTTGACTTGGAATACCAGGGGTGTTGCAAGCTGAGAAGGGAGAATACAGCAGCAGGCGTTCGTTCCTCGTACTATTAATAGCAGCTACTCATATACGTAGCCACCGGGCGAGCACGAAGAACATGAAAAAACTCTACTTTGCGTTGCAAGGAACGGCAGGTTCGAGGGGTGCGTTTTAAACTTGATTTTAGCATATACCTGTTTTTGGCCCCGAACGGACCAGGTGTACCTGTTTTTGGCCGCTGCCCTTAATAATACTGCTACATGCAGCTAGCTAGCTGCTGTACCACACACAGCTGTGTGTGGGTGTGGGGCTGAGAGTTGGCGGGAGACTTGATGACCGCTCGGCTGGCTGTTCACCCTTTTACTGGTACCAGGTGCACTGCTGTGTTTTTTTATTCCCCAACCCATTATTTATTATGTTCGCCCTTCTTTTTTGTCTCTCCCTCTAAGTCGTAACTTAGGTCCGGGGTCACTAAGTAGAGGCTTTTCTTCCCCTCCCTCCCCACTACGGTACATACGTGCCTTGCATTCTTATCGCGAGAAGATTTCAGCACTTTCTTCCCTCGTCGACTCTCTCTCTGGTCAAATTGTGCCGTACCCACGCCATTATATTATTAGGCGCTCTCGACAGTTAGTTATTATTGGTGTCACATTAATTTGAGAATGAAAATACCTTCAATCGAACCCTGACTTCAACCTTCTTAGCAGTCTTCTAGACCATCGGGGCGACCGGCGTAGCATGTTTTTTTTCTTTTTTTTTTTCCATCCCATTTATTATGATCTTCGCACTTCTGTCCCTCTCCCTCCATAGCCGTACTCGCAACTCAGATCCGGGGTCACAAAGCAGACCCTCTCTCTCCTCCCCACTACAACGGTTCGTGCCTTGATTTTTATCGCGCAGAGGGTTCTTCAGCATTCCCAACGCTCGTCGATTTTCATCGAATTTTGCTGACTCACGCTCTCGCGCTTTCCGCAGTTAATAGTCAAGATAGTTTTGCGAGAAAAAGTCCCTACGAGCATGCATGCACTCGGGGGGGGGCTCGAACCCACGACCTTGACTGAAACAGGGACGATATTTCACCTGACATTCCACCGGGGACGAACCTAAATTTGGCTCTAATTTCAAGTTGTTTTTGTCCCCACAACGGTACGACTGCAGTCCTAAACGATAATAATAATAATAATAGCTGGGGGTGGCAGAAGAAGCAGATAGATACAGATAGATAAAGTGGGTACTCGTACCCCTATTTAACCCTTATAGGACTGGAGTCCCGTTTTGGGGACAAAATACTTAGAATTAGAGTGGTTTGTCCCCAAAACGGGACTCCAATCCTAAAAGGGTCAAGAGCGCCCCGTGACAAGCCAAAACAAGCACTCTTAACTATTATTACACTATCACGGGGGGCCATAGTAAATAGGACCTGAGGTATAGACAAAAACCTATATATTCACGCATTTTTACGAACAATATTTGGTCCTATTTACTGCAGGCCCCCGTAATACACGTTGCTCTTTTCTGTAGTGGGCAACACAATACAGTTTTTTTTTAGTGATAGGCGGGACATACATACATACCGATTTGACCGCTCTTAAAATTCCGAATTAATAATGCTCTTATATCGGCGCTCCTAAATCGGGGTGTCCACTCTGCTGTACGCAAATAAAAATCTGGTACTTTATTTGGTCTTTCTCACAGCCTTTCTCGACAAAACACACACACATAGTACATTGGCGAGGCTGGGCGAGCCACAAACACACCGACCGGCCGGGCAGATACAAAACCACCGCAGATAGATAGATAGATAAATAGATAGATGATGATCAGAACCCCGCAAACTACCGCAAGAAACTAACTAACCGCTATGACACCTAGCTAACTAACTGATAAAACCGTCGGTGGCTTATTGAAGTAGACGGCGGCTTGTTATATATAGTGGGCCAAGTCAAAGCCCAACCAAGCCCTAACGGACCGCAGGGTCAACGACGATTCCGCTCGGGCTTGCGGGACTCATATTCTTGAGAGGGGGGAAACGACCAAAACAATTATTACTGACAACGACGACAACAACAGCAGCGAGCGGCTATACATCCACGAAGCAGAGAGGAAGGAAGGGCTCCCGCCGTGCCGTCCGGTGGCTTATACCCGTACTACTACTACTACTACTATTACTACTACTGCTCTTCCTCTTTTAAAGTTTATTTTGTTGTTTTTCTATCATGCTTTCTGCTTTCTTTCATAAAGTTTACCCAGTTACGCGTAGTTGTATATACACTCGTACTCCTCCTCCTCCTGTTGTTTGTTGTTGTTGTGCTCCTACAATAAGAGTCCAACTATGCTACTTTGTTACGCTCTTTGAAAAACAAAAGTTTCGCTGGAAGGTATTATTACGGAGGACCATAGTAAATAGGACCAAATGTAAGTAAAAGTACGTAAA
Source organism: Saccharina japonica (assembly GCA_008828725.1). Taxonomy (NCBI): domain Eukaryota; class Phaeophyceae; order Laminariales; family Laminariaceae; genus Saccharina; species Saccharina japonica. Next base: position 37,674 of record MEHQ01002434.1, read on the forward strand.
TTTATAGGCATTTGACTGTACCGCAGGTCCTATGTACTATGGTGGTCCCCCGTAATATGCTTACGAAGTATGTTATTAATAGCACGATGGATAGGATACGATGGAGCTAGAATGCAACTTAACAAGATTTATAATCGAAAATAACAATACGTACGTGATGAGAAGGAAGGGTAAGGACAACAAATAAATGGAGTATTACGGAGGACCATAGTTAATAGGACCTGCGGTATACACAAAAACCTAAATATTTTCCTTTTTTTGCTAACAATATTTGGTCCTATTTACTATGGTCCCCCGTAATAGTAGACAAAACTCAATAATGATCAAGCTGGAAGTAGGCACAAAAGGGGAGTCGATTTTGTGCTGAGGGCTCTTTTTTTGTCTTTGGCTTTCTTCTTTTATTTCGGAGTGCTTACGAGTGATCAATGTCGAAGATCATGCTATATACACATTGACGGACGGCAAGGATGATATCATAACAATATAGGCAAGCCCACAGACAGGTAGGTATCATACAGAGTACGATTACGGAGGACCATCATAGTAAATAGGACCAAATATTCTTAGCAAAAGTAGGGAAATATGGTGATTTGTGCGTGCACCGTAGGTCCTGTTTACTATTATTACTAGTATTTACTACGTAGGGTCCCCCAAAATAGTACGAGTAGGAGGTGTGGGATGACAAACATCAGTGTCCGAAGCACAGCAGCAGCAGCAGCAGTTGTTGTTGTTGTTGTTGCTGTCTTCACATTAAACTCGTTTCAGTTGCTAATCCCTATCGTCTGATCTAGCAAAGATCACGGCCCGTGGTCACAAAAGTGCTATTAATAGAGCCATCAGAGAATCCTGAAGACAGTGCAAATATGCAAATATGTCGTATTAACCGCACGACCCGCGTACCGCCTTACATTAAACTACACCTGGTACCAGGTATGAGACTTCTCGTTGTTGTGCTGCTGCGCTGCTGCGTGCTTAGACTAATAAGCGGTTGATCAAAGAGTAAGTACGTGTGGGACCCGGCTGGGTGCGACATTTCAGGAGGGGCATTTTTATCGGAGGTCTTTTTCCCCGTATTTTCCATGTTTTCTCGATGTGTGGAAAATTGTACCTGGTATATAGCAAAATAAAGGAGGTACGTCGTATATAGGTGCTCTGTCACAATTTGTGAATTTTAACAGAGAGGGCTAAATACTATATTTCTGGAACGCTTGCGTACGAGCATTCACATATTTGGGGAAACACCCCAGGAAATCTGGGGAAGAATTTGCTTTTGCGCGAATAACGAATTTGGAAAATCTGGAAATTTAGGACATAATAAGAAGGTCCTTCGATACTATAACGGCCATTAAGCCAGATAAAAAAGGGTGTCAAGATGTAGGACGTACGGGCTGATATGATAGCCCATCGGTGCTTGTTGGGATTGTGAGTCAGCAGCATGTTGTCACCACTGATAACTACAGTAGTAGTCGTTAGTCAGCGAAGTCCACTATATAGCTGACTCTACTCGGCAAGTCGGAAGGCGAAAGTCAGGCGAGCGAAGCGAGCCGAAAAAAAGCCTCCCCCGGCCGAGGGGGGGGGGCACTGGAGGCGCTCCCGGTGGGCACGCGGGAAGCGCCTCCGGAGGATCCCGCTGAACGCACCGCCGGGGCCGGGAAAAAAAAAAACGTTTTTCGGCTCCATTTTACACGAGAAAGAGCACAATAACTATATGGCTAGCTACTGTAGATTCACGTAAGTTTCAACGCAACAAAAACAAAATGGCTTCAGTTTACACAAGAAAAATCCAAAAAACGACAAGTGGTACAAAACATGTACTACAACAGTAGTTCCCTGCCTCGGGGACTAGAGGACCGTGGCAGTCATTGTTGGTTCAGTCGTAATGTTATCTGATGGGGATACGAGCGAAACAGCGATTTCATCAAACTACGTACAACAGTGCAGCAGTGCTCAACAGTTTAAAACGGCAGCGATACATACATCTTACCCAGAAGAAAAGGCCTTTATTTCCTGAGTTTCTTTTTTTTTCCATTCCACTCATTAACTTTGCGCCTTTCTTGTTTCTGCTCCCTCTTTTTGATCCTGCTCCCTCCCATTCGTAACTCAGATCCGGGGCCACATACTTCGTAGCAGGTTCTTCTCGCCCCTCTCCACTACGGTTTGTGCCTTGCATTCTTATCTCGAAAAACACCTTCTCTCCTCGTCGACTCACGCCGAATTGTGCCTACCCACCACGCTAGAATAGGCGCTCTCGACAGTAACTTGGTGCCATTTTATAACTAAAAGCTCCATATAGATAGGGAGAATCGAACCGCTGCCACCAACGCTAGTAGCACTATTCGAGGTTAACCATTGTTAAAGAGACCGCTGGGGCGTAGATCCCCCTCGGGATGTTATTCGTTCGTGATTGTCTTCTCCCAGCCTTGGTAGAAACGCGCGCGTGTCGAAGCCGACGGCAAGTAAGTCGTAAACTCCCTACCAGGCATCATACAGCAGTAACGGCCCTCTCACAAGAACCTGAAATTGGGCTCAGGCTCACTTTCTTATTCTGGGCTCGCGCGAAAGCGCACTTCCTTATTATGCTGCGCTTTCTTATTTTGGTCCCCGAGAAGACGTTTTCCCTGGTTGTACTGTACAATGAGTGGTGGCTTGGGCCCAGGCCAGCCACAGGAAGGGGTCACTTTCTCTAGCTTATTATGCACTGACTAGGCTGAGAGCTTTCTTAATTTTTTCGATTTCTCAGGCTGAATTTCTTGTGAGTTCCTTTCTTATGAGCGGGCCGGTACTGTACATCTACGTATATATATATATATATATATCCTCGATCTCACAGCTGTCGTTATTTTTTCCTCTATAGTTATCATTATATATACTGCATTAGAAACACCTTCCTACAACTAAAAATCCAATAAGTCGGATAGTTGACATCTCCAATTGACGACTGAATATCAGTATAGTCCAACTAACAACTAGTCGGCGGCTTAAGTCGGGCCGACTCACACCCCCCCTCCTGTGATTAGACATTAGTACGTACGTAAGTATTGCGCTTCGGGTTCGCACAGAGGTGCGATCTTTTCTCGGTGCTCGCTTTTGTTATAAGGATTACCCTGGGCTGGGTAATCGATCGATATTTTACCCCTATATAAAGTAGCTCAGTAGGTAGTACCCTCACATTTGGCGTCGTCGGCAGGACACGGGTTCGAATCTCACTTCGAACGTTTCTTTTATAGAAACGCTTGCGCGTGCGTCCCTAAGAAGCACGTCTCCCTGGTTCCCCAGGTATTGAAACGAAGCGGGTAGGTCAACGTACGGCCGTATACGGTACCGACGTTCCAAATATCCCGCCGTTCAGAGGGGGGGGGGGTGTTCTAAGGATTACCCTGGGCTGGGTAATCGATCGATCTTTTACCCCTATAGCTCAGCAGGTAATACCCTCACACTTTCTCGACAACGGAGAGACGGGTGCCAAAAAGTTGAACAGCAACATTTATTTGTTTTTGGGAGGATCTCTCGACTGGATCTTTCCAAAAGCACGGCGCGCTCTCCCTGTTCGGCATTGACTGGCAACCTTTCCGTTATCATGTGGAAGAATCGAGAGCTGAAAAACAAATACGAGTACGAGCACCCCCCCTAATGCGAAATCAAAGCGATTTACGGGGTGGCGGAGAGTCAACGAGTGTGTGTAGGCGAGACAGAGGCCCACGTAAGGCATTATTGTTACGTTGGGTGTCAGTCGGCAGTGTCGGGTGCGTGACCTTGGAGTCGTTGCCCCTTTCTGAGCTCTCGACTGCCACTACTACTACTTACTGCTGTATTTTAAGAGAAATCGGCCAGGTACAATTCCTTTTTTAGGTTTGCATGGACGCACGTTTTCGGAACGAACTACTTGGGAATAGAGTGTACGAGGGCTCAGTTTCGACTGGCACAACCAACCGCACCTCATCAGAATCTCACCCAAACAAAAATTATGCGATGGTTGAAGGCACTCTTTCTGACGGGCGGCCTCATGTCACCAAGGGGCTCTTTCTTCACGCTAATGAGCCTGTTCTGTTCTGTGAATATTCGATACACGTTTTATTCTCGTAATTTTCCAGACTTTCCATATTTTTTTCGTTTCGCGCAATTTTAGTTTCTTCCACATTTCCTTGTACGTTTTTTTCAAAATAGTTGAATGCTATATACGTAAATGTACTGCGTTCCTGATATTTTGCCCCTTGTAAAAATCCACAAATTGTGGCAGAACGCCTCCGCATCTTGATACAAAATTCACGAATGGAGAAAACCTGGAAAAAAGCTCTCCGACAAGAACGAACGGCCCTTACTTTTAAAGATACCGTGACGGGTCAAACCTTGAGGAATCAAAACCTGATGGAACTCTTCTTGCCCCTTGGCGGAAAGCCTTAGCATCAAGGAACTCCCCACACTAAACCACGAGTAGCAAATTAAGAAATTAAGGATGGAAATATCTTGGGCGGGCTACGAAGCGCTCTTGTTAATGACCGTTCATCAACCTCGATCTTAGTCTCAGCTGCGATTGGCATCTATCTACGATGAGCTACAAGCAGTACTTCAAAAGTAAAAAAAAAAAAACTAACTTTGTTTTACGGCCATGCGTACGTAGCCCATATAAATTGGCGTAATCATGGACATATTCATACATGGCTGAAGGGCGAGGATTTCACCCTGGCGGTATTAGTTAGCAGTTTGCCCACCGAGAAGCTCTGCTACGTGTTTCTCCTGCAATACCTACAACAACGCCGCGACCAAGGCGTCGTCCAAAATTGCCAAATCCGGGGAGGGTGTTTGTACGAGACACAATACACAGGTCGCTCGTTCCTATATTACACTCACCAATATTTTCGTGCTATAATAGGAGAATACCCAGTCCGTATGACATGACTTTTGGGAATCAGCACGGACATGGAATGTACAGGATGTCGATACGAGTACTCTGTAGGTAGAACACAAACAAATAGCAGTACACAACAACGAGAACAACAACAACAACAACAACAACAACAACAACAACAACACACTGACTGCTGTACCCGACGGCACACATCTCAGATTACCGCAGAGGAGGTAACGCTGTATATATGCTTGCGGTTACAGCAGTCGATGGTCTACAAGCAGTAGTTGGCGATGCTTTTGTCACGACTACTCTTGACCCGCCACACTTATAGCAGCAGAAGAAGCAGGCAAGTGCGGCAGGAGAGCGGTATACTTGTAGTATAACCTGGTGCCGGGTATACTGCTATTTTTGTGGTGTTACTTGCATACTAACCGCGCGCAGGAAAGCTCTGCACGCCGGTCCCAGCGACGTACACTTGCTGTGGCCGTGGACCACGCGGGCTTGCTGTACGAGTATATACAGCAAAGTAAAGTAATCGTACAGCATAGCAGTGCGTAGATCAGATACGGGATTCGTCAACGGGAGCAGGGCGCGGGGGGGGGCTCTGCGTCGAAACAAGCCTCAACAGAGACGTTATGGAGCGGAGCGGGAGCTTTTTCTGTCTGTGGCTGATTTTCGGTACCCGTTGAAGATATATCTGACAGACTATCATCGCCAGCCCCAGGTACTTATCTAACTTTCAGGATGAAGTGGCCGTGGGTTGTTGGGGTAAGCCACCAACGGTACGCTAAAGATACGACGCTCGATATGACATCGTCATCGAAGCTCGAACCCACACGAGCAAATATCGACGACAGGCAAGATATACTCACGTTTATTGCTCATTACTCGGGCAAAAAGAGGTCGACACTCCTTCTCTCCCCACCTTAAATAGCCCTTCTCCCTTCAAGCTCCTCTTGGAACAGCTGGGCCCTTCTCGCCAGTCCTCTCGGCGCGTGTTCTGGCTGCGGACAGCAGCCCTGCCCACCTCGACAGGTCGAGATTTGATCTTTCAGAGAGGACGAAACCGTCCATCACGCCTACCCAAGCACTACGAAACCTTTATTTGCGCCAAAAAAGAGAGGGAGGGGATTTTTTTTCTTTCACCCCCGCTATAGAATTTTGCCTCTCATACGTAATCACCTCATCGTAGTACTACTGCCACCTCTCTTGCTTTCACCAGCGGAGAGGGGAAAACCACCCTCCGAGAGCGACGTGGAGGAGGAGCAGCAGAAGGAGGAGGAGGGAGAGGTTGCGATGTCACAGCCTGGAAATCCGGCTGGTACGTCCGGCCCGGAAGCGATCGACCGTGATGTACGGACGCTTCGAGAGGTGAGTAGAGGAAGTGCACGAAGCCTTTCAACAGGATGCGATATATTCCAGCTCCGTCATGGATCATATGGGACATATCGTACGTTTTTTATGTAAAGCAGGCGTAGCTGGTTCCCGCAAAGCTTGGATGGATTGCATTGCACCCTCGAGGAGAGTAAGAGGCTAGCCGGTTCTGCGCTTCTTCGCTTGATGGTGACATCCGGCGCTTCTTGTGGCCGGCTCTGGTGTCGGCGCTGGTCGTAATGTCGCAATCAGCCCACAGCAGCCTACGCAGTGCCATTTCCAAGTATCATCTGGCTACCTGGTGGGTATATCTGAAACAGCTCCACACAACTGCGTGTCTTTACGTAAAAACCAAGATGATAAATAAATGGTACGTGTAACTCGTTCGACATTTGACATTTGACATTTTGACGAGACCTATGATCCAGCCCCGAGCTCTGTACCCTGTGGGCTGCAACGCACACCAGCAACAGCAACAGCAGCAGCAGCAGCAGCAGCAGCAGTGCACGGAAGAACCGTTGCCGGTCTTCTAGCTGAGTCAGGCACCCCTACCCTGTCTGCCTGAAAAACAACAGCTCGACGGGCTAGCCGCTCTCTTCGTGGTCGTTCGATTTTCGGCAGCGGTCTCGTGGATTTTGTTCTTTGGTTTCGGCTCTCTCTTCTCGTCGTCTATACATTCAACCAGTATATCCAAGTTTTTACGCTGTACGTAAAACATACGAGCACATTTTCGTCTGAGATACGTCAAAAACTGGCTTTGCACGGTACGCAAACTCTGGCAGCGGCAGCAGCAGTAGCAGCAGCAGCAGCAGAACACTGGACAAGCAGCAACAGCAACAACTGCAGCAGCAGCAGTCAGTAGCAGCAGCAGCAGCAGCAGCAGCAGTAGCAGTAGCAGTATGATAGCAGCAGCAGCAGCAGAGCAGCAGCAAGCAGCAGCCAGCAGGTGCCAATGTGCCGCGATGGGTCCGTTGCCCGTGACGGAAAGAGGAACCACCCGTCGTCACGCTTGCGTGAACACGAGCGAGAGGTCTCCGCGTCTGCAGCCCGCCGACACCCCCACGAGCTCGTCTGCCATCTATATCGACAGCGCTTTCCTTTTACAACCTGCAGTAGCAGCAGTAGCAGTAGCAGTAGCAGCAGCAGCGCTTTGCTCCTTTTTCCTCCCCATCCACCCGATCGAACACAGAAAAGAGTTACGTTTTATATTGACCTGTTTCAGGTTTCAGATGCTGAAAAATATGCACTCGAAACGACTCGAAACTACAGTAGTATATACGACTCTGTACGAGTAGACTATTTTATTACGGCATATCATAACACTACCTGGTGCCAGGTGTACATACTCTTACTCGTACTCGTACCTCGTACGTCGTATACTCGTACGGAAATTGTGCAATTGTTCGACGCTGCATACGTACGTACAGCAGTCGGGGGCTAGCCGGGGGGGGGGGGGGGGGGGGGGGGGGGGGGG
>MEHQ01002434.1:45554-68148 GCA_008828725.1 Saccharina japonica
GGCGGCGACGGGGGGGGGGGGGGGGGGGGGGGGGGGGGGGGACAACATGCTGAATGCTGAAATCAATGAACTCTTTATCTCTTGCCGCCGCACCTGCTACGAGTATATATGGGTCATATTATAGCATATATCATATGATAGGTCTATGGGTCATATACAGCATCTATAAAATGTTTATAGCCCATACTCGAAGGCACGCGCCGTCCGTCGTGTGTATGTATGATGGTGGGGAACGGGGATTTGAGCCTGTCATGCGTGACCGCGGATCTGAGTATTTAACGGAAGGGCAGGGAGCTGGAGAAAGTAGGGGCAAATATAATCTGACGTAGACCGTTGTATTCATACAATATGAATGAGACGGGAAAAAAAAAAACACAAACATTCCAGGTATACACCCAGGACGACATATTCTAACATACACATAATATATACCTGGTATATAATACGAGCCTGTGTGTCCAAACTCCAAACATAAGCCACCACATAATTCTATACCACTTTGTCCCCAAATATAAGAACCATTTTTATTCAATAATTTAATAAAAATGGTGCTTATATTTAGGGACAGAGTGGTATACAGCTATACGAGACTGGACAAGGACAAAAAGAACATAATCGTTACGTATGTACCACTCTGGACGTAAATATAAGGACCGCCTTGTATTCATATTATTGTGAAAAAGGTCCTTATATTACCGTCCAGAGTGGTACGACGTAAAACAAGGAACAACGAGAACACATGCAAGTATTATATTAAAAAAATTAAAAAAACAACAGCTGTGATATACGTACCGGCGGCCGTATAATATGATATCGTTTTTACAAACTTTGGAAATCAAAATCTACTGGTGCGAGCGTAATGTTACGTGTGGGGGCGACGGTGATGTGAGTGATGCCAAACCTCCATCCGCGTAATATGCCTCGCGCGTTCTCGTGGTGCCTCGTGCTGTGATTGGACCGTTTTGTTTGCGCGAGGCGCCCCTCCCCTGTGGCCTGTGGCCTGTGATCGCCAGCATGGCCGTAATAGCCGATTGTTTGCTACTCCTACCTCAATAGGCTCTTTAGCATAATGGCATCAATATTGTCATTTCATCAAAGCAGCTGAACAGGCAGGGGGGGGGGGGGGGGGCTCCATGAACGTATATTTCGAAGGCCCGTAAGAATTGCCCCGGGGCGAGCGCGGCATATGTCCAGCTCGCATTTTCTTGAAATTTCTGCGAATTTTATTGTTCCAGCAGAAATTTCCAACGGAAGAAGCGGTCCGGGAAGAAGCCGGTTGTTCTGTTGTTTTCTTTTCATGTTCGCCAGATTTTTTTTTAACGATTTTCACCCCCCCCCCGCGCCTCCCTCCCGTATCATACACTGCTGTAGATCGAAGTTACATATTACCTGGTATACGTTATATATCACACATCACACACAGCTTGCCAACACGTGTGAGTTTCGAGGACTTTTTCGATCTCACAGCTGCTGAGCTGTGTGTGTGTGTGTTTTTTTTTTCCATGCACCGGGGGCGTGAGTGTGTGCACAGCATCTTCTGCATTTTTTTTGCGAACGTTATGGTTGTTCATGGAGCAACCGATGCCCTATAGGGGTAACGCCTTATTTTCTGAATGCCTTAAAGGGGTGACGCCTTACTTTTATTTTCTGAGCTGCTCACATGAGAGGAGCTCAGCATCTCACCATATAACGCAAACATCGAAGGTTTATTCACGCAGCTACCCGGCCAAGATTTTCTATTCGCTGTTATATTAATAGTAGTAAAACTAATACACTAGAAACAGGATCATACACACGATTATACGAATGATATATCCGGTAGTTCATCGCTTGTAGAGCTCAACCGGTAAAACAATATCGCCTTGGAAGGCAAAACCTTACCGCGACCCATATATGGTATACCGTGGGATGAGTTTTGGTATTCCGTGGGATGAATTTCTTGTGCGGGTTTTCGGTGTGGAGGACATGATAACACCGAGGTGGGTTGGTGCCTCGGGGTCTCCACGGAACGGAGTGACAAGACCCTCTCTTGGGTGACCTTGAACTTGTGTGTAGTAATGAGGCGGGACTATCTAGGAGAAGGGGACCGGGGATCCACGCCTCCCCCCCCTTTTTTTCTCAAAAGTGCAACTGCGTGTCTTAAAAATAAAAAATGAGTCGACTTGGGGTAACAGGGCGACTTTTAGGTGAAGTTCCCAAAGGCAAGTTCGGTAGGGTATACCGGTACCGGGGGTATATTTGTCGCGCGTACCGAACTTACCGAACTGTCGGGTACCGGTATTGAAAAAGTACCGAACTTACCGAAATGTTCGGTACCGGTATTGAAAAAATACCGAACTTACCGAAGTGTCAGGTACCGGTATTGAAAAAGTACCGAACTTACCGAAGTGTTCGGTAGGGTATTAAGCACACTACCGAGAAAATACCGGTACCCCCGGTATTGTGGCCGAGGGTATACCGGTACCCGGGGTATATTAAGGTGAGCGTACCGAACTTACCGAAGTGTCAGGTACCGGTATTGGAAAAATACCGAACTTACCGAATTTTCGGGTACCGGTATTGAAAAATACCGAACTTACCGAAGTGTCGGGTACCGGTATTGAAAAAATACCGAACTTACCGAAGTGTCGGGTACCGGTATTGAAAAAATACCGAACTTACCGAAGTGTCGGGTTTAGGTATTGAAAAAATACTGAACTTACCGAAGTGTCGGGTACCGGTATTGAAAAAATACCGAACTTACCCAAGTGTCAGGTACCAGTATTTACCGAGGAAATACCCCCGGTATACTTCGGTACGTACCCTACCGAATTTACTCTAAATACATGTGTACTCGTATATAGCAACAGCAAACAGATGGCTGCGGCAACGGCGGACAAAACGGCATGCCGCCGCCCCCATCTCAACCACGTAGCAAGCGGCAGCACGGTTAGCAGCAGTCCCAGCCCCACAGCAAGAACAACGACAGAACACAGCAGCAGAGGGGCAGAAGCAGCAGCTTCTACTCAGGCAATGTGCTGCTGCTGTGGGCTCTACTGCTGTATATTTGCAATATATTTGATACAGTCCACGCGTGCCACTGCCATCGAGTGCTACGCTTGAAGCTCGTTTTATACCCCAACCTCCCAACTTCGAAGCTCGGTATACGGTTTAGATCATCGGCGACCTCGCTTTGTGCTGCCTACCGCTGCTGCTGGTACATGAGCGTTTGACTATAATTACAGCAGCGATGGATCCGAGATGTCGCGTTTAAGTTCGTATGGAGGATGCATGATACGAGTAATTTCTCAGGCGAGCAGTCGAAGCTTCTCCTACCACACGAAGTTTGCGCAGAGCGTGCCGTAGCACCGCCTCGGCAGCACCTCGAGCCTCAACGGCGCGAGTTGGTGATAGTATCAGCTATCCTTTCGCTCCGTACTCTCTGTGGCTGTTGTGTTGTGTCTACAGCCATTCATGGTGGGTGTAATATGAACGCGTTGTGTCACTCCAGCGCCAAGAACCAGATAAATATCATACTACGTAAGTAATTAATGTAGAAGAGACTGCTGCTGCTGCTACAAATAAATTCATAATGTGTGTCCGTATTGCATACATAACCGATTCCCCGGTATCGAGGCCGCACCGATCACCGCCGGTATTGTGGTCGAGGGTATACCGGTACCCTGGGTATATTCGGGTAGGCGTACCGAACTTACCGGAGTGTCGGGTACCGGTATTGGAAAAGTACCGAATTTACCGAAGTGTCGGGTACCGGCATTGAAAAAGTACCAAACTTACCGAAGTGCCGGGTACCGGTATCGAACCAATACCGAACTTACCGAAGTGTCGGGTACCGGTATTGAAAAAGTACCGAACTTACCGAAGTGTTCGGTAGGGTATCGAGCCCGGTACCGAACAAATACCGGTACCCCCGGTATTGCGGTCGAGGGTATACCGGTACCTGGGGTATATTTGGGCGGGCGTACCGAACTTACCGAAGTGTCGGGTACCGGTATTGAAAAAATACCGAACTTACCGAAGTGTCGGGTACCGGTATCGAGGCCATACCGAACTTACCGAAGTGTCGGGTAACGGTATTTACCGACAAAATACCCCCGGTATACTTGTACGTACCCTACCGAACACACCTTTGGAAGTTCCTATTTATACGTCTTTGCCTTCGATGCCAATGTGGGGGGTAGCCCTTGACAGGTTCTCTCTTGTGCGGACTCACTCATTTCAGCTTTCAGTGCCCTGGGGACTCGCTACGAGGACTTCAGTCATTTCAGCTCCTGGTACCCTCGGGACTCAGTACGTCAATATGACTCGGACTCGAGAGTCAACTATTTGAGTCCCGATGACTGGCACTGGTACTCGGACGCCCTTTTTTTCAGTTTTTTTGTAAAGGGCCATATCAAAATACACAAAAAACGTACGTGTTTTCTCTTGTGTTTGCCCCATTGGCTCGGTACTCGCGAGGACTCAGTCATTTCAGCTTCTGGTACCCTGGAGACTCGCGAGGGCTCAAGTCATTTTCGCTTGTGGCACCCTGGGGACTCGTGAGTACTCAGTCATTCCAGCTTCTGGTACCTTGGGGACTCGCGAGGGCTCACCGTGTCTTGACTGAATTTGCTCGGTTTGACTGATTGGAATGGACCGAGATTATTCTACTTCAATCGTGGTCGTTCGTTCCATTCCAAGCTGTTTTTTGGGGGGGTTGTGTTCGATTGGAATTATGAGCAACCGACCCTGGACTGGCTGAACATTAAAACACCCGACTGGTTTTTACGGTGGGACCCGTGCTGGTTGAGGCTAGGACAGGGGTACCGTCATGGGGGCAGCGAATGCTCTTGGCACAGAGGTCAGCTTCACACGCAAAACACACCGCAAGGCATGCCTCACATCTGGCAGTGCTACGTAGCCATCCAAGTGGCACCCTCGGGACACATCCAGAAGTTAGGATACCGCCGTCGGGGCTCGACGAGGACTCCTGGTGTTTTCATGAACATCGTTCTGCATTTTGCTATGAATATATCGCTCGAGGCTCGTTCGACACCTTGTGTTTTCGCATGGCGAGCCTCCCGGTCAGGCCATGGCCATAGGGCGTCGGTCCTGCCGCAGTCGAGTCCTGTGACGCCCACACGTGCTCCATCAAGTTCTCCCATGTCGTCCCATGTATCCCCCCCCATACCCCCGCGCGACGCGTGCTACGATAGAGGTACGCGTACGTAGCACGTTTTGGCTGAAAATGATTTTTTTTTCTGAAGGAATGGGCTTCTTAACCCTTTTAGGACTGCAGTACCTTTTTGGGGACAAACCACTCTAATTATAAGTAATTTGTCCCCAAAACGGGACTCCAGTCCTATAACTCAAAAACGTATCCCACACTAATTTCAAGTAGTTTGTCCCCAAAATACGTGGGACCAGTTCTTAACCAATTCAGAACTGACAATAATTGTCCTACACTAATTCGAAGTAGTTTGTCCCCAAATTCGTGGGACCAGTTCTTAAGGGGTTAACCCTTATAGGACTGGAGTCCCGTTTTGGGGACAAATCACTTAGAATTAGAGTGGTTTGTCCCAAAACGGGACTGCAGTTCTAAAAGGGTTAAGGGGTTTATAACCCAAAATCGTCGGAGTTTCATTCTTGTACTTTTGTTGCAATATTTTTCATTGTGCAGCCTACCTTTTTTGGGTTAAGTTAGCCTGTGACCACGGGAATCGACCGTGTCAAGTGTTGGATTAGTACGGACAGATGGAGGTACTGGATAGAGAGACCGGCACGGTTTTTAATGTGAAGACAACAACACAACAGCAGTCAGGCCATGGGATTGCTCATCGGGTACGTATATACCAGTAGCTCTTTCGACGCGGGCTACGATAGAGGTATACCTTATTTTGGCTGAAACGTTTTCTGGATTACGGGGCTTCCTTAACCCATTCAGAACTGAAAAAAATGCCCCACTCTAGTTCTAAGTAGTTTGTGCCCAAATTCGTGGGACCAGTTAAGCCAAAATCGTCGGAATTTCGTTCTTCTTGTGTTGCAATATTTTTCGCTGTATGCTTATAGGCCTTACTTAGCATTGCCCATCGGGTATATAGCACTGCTGCTGTTGTTTTCCTCCAGAATTAGATTTTTTGGGTGAGGCAATAGAGCTCCACAAGTGACCATCCTCAGAGAAAACGTGGTGCACCTCACCTCTACGTACCGCCGTAGCATGTGTCTCGTTTCCTCCAAAAACAGTTTTTGGGTGAGATAACAGAGTCTAGACCTCCTCGAGCGAAAAGCCTCGTAAAATGCATGGTGCATAGGGATGTACATCAACTCATAATCACGTGTTGATTATGATTATTTTTGGTGATTGATTTCAATCACGTGACGTGATTATTTCTTGTTGATTGTTGATTGTAAATCAACTAGTCATGAGTAGTTGATTATTTTTGAATAAAAAAGAGGCGTTTTGTGATGTAACCGTGAAAACCACCAATAGTCAACCGATAATCATGATTATTAATCACATCATCGTGTAGTTGATTGTGTTGATATTAATCAACTAATCATGATTAAATCAACACGATTTTGACAGATTAATCAACAATCAAATCAACCCCGAAAAATAGTTGATGAACATCCCTAATGGTGCACCCTCTGCCCTCTACCGTAGAATGGGTCATGGGCCTCCCCGCAAGTAGCGCAACACTCCCATCACCAACTACCAATCACTGCACAACGCACAACTCATCTCGTTCTTCGGGTGAGACCGTTCGGTCAGACCCTTCGGTCGGCCTGAACAAGGTTATACCTGGTATCTGGTACCAGGTGTCTGTTTTGAGTTTTGAGACATGTTCTTCCTCTTCCAAAAAACACGGACGGCAGTCAGTGTGGGAATGCTAGGAATCTCCTGTTCACTGCTACTGCTGCTGCTGCTGTGAAAACAATTCGTAACCAATCGGCAGCAATTATTTGGGGACCATCACGTTCCATTCCAACATTCCAACCGTTCGGAAGCTGTTTTTCCTCAGATGAGACACACCCTCAGTCCTTTCAGCTTCTGGTACATACGTACCTACCGGTACGTACCCTGGGGACTGGGGACGCCTGTACTTCAAAAGGACTCGCGAGCAGTGAACAAGTGGGTGAAATGACTCGAGTCTCGATGACTGGGACTCGGACTCTGACGACCTTTGGAAGTGTTACAAAATGTTCGCACGGATTTTTAGGGGAACTTTTTGTCCTTGAAAAAAAAAAACGGGTCGCCGTCAGTCAATCGTGGTCCGCACTTCGATGTCATCGTGGTCCGAGTTTAGAAGGTTCTCACAATTTTCTCCCCATTACGTCGTATTAATAGATGATTCGAGTCAAAAGCGGCGCAGACAGACAGACAGACAGACAGACAGACGCGTTTCTCGCCCGTTTCAGGTCCGTTTTTGGGTCTTCGGTTTGGGGTCAGGGCTAGGGTTAGGGTTGGGTTTCGTATGTCTACGATCCCGCCAAGAAGTGCTTCCTTGCGTCACGCGAACAGCCTACCCCCCTAAAAATTCGTGCTACTCGTAGCAGATGGTTTGTACTATTAATAGTAATAGGAGCGCTCCCTGGAGGGACCCCGGAGGGTCCCCCGAAGGCCGGCGGAGGCCGATTTTTTTCGGGCATACTTGGGTCAATATTCTGCTTGAATAGCTCTATGTATGATACGTCACTCAGAATGTGAGTCCCGCCGGGAATGTGTCGAGCAACATATACGACGAAACGTACATATGGTACACGTGAAAAAGAAGGAATCATAAATCCGCCGAATGCGTCGAATAGCACACTACGACGTATACACATCTTATACATACGAGTACACATACCTGGTATTTTTTTCTCGAACGCGACAAAAGGAGAAAAAACGACCTCGATTTTTTTTTTTTTTCCCCTTCACGGCGATAAATACCCAGTAAAAAGGCCTAATTTTTTGTTTTAGCGCCCTGCGGCGAAACAAAAAAAAGCCTCTAAAATGTTTCGCCTTGCGGCGAAACAGCCTCGAAATCGACATAGTTTTTACGCCTGCGGCGAAAAAAATAAAAATATAGCCCGCACTCACAAATTTCGTCTTTTCCGCGGAAATGTGTGCGGCGCTTCGAAACCGCCGTGGCGCGGCAAGCCGCACCAAGCCGTCCACCTCGTGGTACTGCTCGTGGTGCGCTACGAGCTACGCCCAATTCTGAAGAAATGTGTTTCACCACGTTATCTCCGGCCCTGGTCCCCAGTAGATCTCGGGTACAACTTGCTCGGGTATATGCCGGTTATATATACCACTCGTCGTGCGGGCCGGAACTAATCTCCGTTTTTATGTTCTTATTACCCTGGAAAACATTCCCGAGCCGAGTTTCTCTGTATGTATTATACCTTGGCAGGGAGGGGGTACACAAGGCGAAAATGGTGGCTATTATGGGCAGAGATCTCGTCGAGATCTGGTTCGATAGATGCTTGCACCGCTCGGCGTTTGTTTGCACCTTCCTCATTGTTGAGAAAAATCGGCCTCGAAATCGACGAACACCAACTCACCGATACTCTAATACGAATGAATGCGATGTTTTAGTACTTTGGCTGCAAATATTTACGAGTATATTCATATCTACTGATATTTATATCCATACGAGTACTACATACTGCTGCTGTACCTGTATGTGATGCAGTAATAGCATCGTATCGAACACGTTCTATCCTACCGAAATATCAAAGTTTCGATATATCGTATACGAATCGAACACGTTTTGTCCTCCATCCCCAGCTCGTATCATACGTATTATATCCCTTTGTTTATGCTGATACTTAACCACTCTGGCGGGAAATGTAAGGACCGTTCGTGTATAATTTTATAATTTTATAATTTTCAGTACCTAACGGTCCTTACATTCCGGTCAATGCTGGTACTTTCGGACGCACGAAGTCACTACTCGTATCATACCAGTACAACAAGCAGTATTAGTCCCCCCACAGGGCGGTCTGAGTAAGGCGGTATCCCGATACAAGGCGGTCAAAATCGCTTGGCGCGACTGGGGAATTGCACTCACAACCCGGAATGAATAAGGCGGCTTCCCTCTATAAGGCGATCATATTGCTCTTCTCCCCACTACGGTTCGTGCCTTGATTTTTTATCGCGAGAAGACTTCAGCCCTTTCTTTCCTTCGTCGACCCACGCTGCTATATATTAATAGGCGCTTGCGGCAGTTGATTCCGTTTTTTTGTTTATTTTTGCAAATACTCGTATAACTCGAAAGTCTGACCCACGTGGGATTCGAACTCACGAAACTAACTCTAGCAGCATTCGAGGGTACCACTAGCCCACGGGGGCGATGGTAGCCCGCGATCACGAAAAGACACGAGGACTCTACGGCTGGTATACTGATAAGGTGGTACAGGGACGGCGTACTTAGGGCATATAAGTAGAGCAGCAGCAGCAGCAGCAGCAACGCAGTCGAGCTCGAGTAGATGGGGGTGTTGGCGATAGTGATGGCGGTATTGCTGGTGTTGTTGATGTTGATGCTGGTGGTGGTTGGTGTTAGTGCTGTTGATGTTGTTGATGTTGGTGTTGGTGTTGGTGTTGTTGGTGGTGCTGTTGGTGTTGGTGTTGATGGAGTTGTTGGTGTTGGTGTTGGTGGAGTTTTTGGTGTTCATATGGTGGGGAAGGTGTTGATATGGTGGTGGCGTTGGTGGTGGTGGTGATGGGGTCGGTGTTGCTACGTAGTTTTGGTGGTAGTGGCGGCGTTATTGCTGGTGCTGTTGATGGTGGTGGTGGTGTTGATGGTGGTGTTTCGTATGGTGGTGATGGTGGTGGTGGTGGGTGGTGTTTGGAGTTGGTGGTGCTTGCGGTGGTGTCGATGTTGGTGGGGTGGTGACACTATTGGTGGTGTTGGTGTAGGGGTCAGGTGGGTGGGGAGCATGGGGTGTGGTTACAGCGATTTTTTAGATGGTGTCGGTGTCGGTGATGGGTTTGTTGGTGGTCAAGACGGTGGGGAGATAGGGGTGGTGCTATTTTTTAGTGCACGTATAATATCAAAACATGCAACCAAAGGAAGGGATGCGAGTTATCGTACACAGGTGCGATCGTTTTTCAGCGCTATTTTTTCTCGGCAACAGCAGGAAGCAGGGAGGGTGCTAAAGTCGAACATGCTCTTTTCGGATGGCTCTCGACCAGATCTATTAATAGCGCCCTTTACCGCCCTTCACCGTCGATGTCGAGAAATCGAACACTGAAAAACGATCTCATCCCCGGTGCGATAACCGGTCGCCCCGGTGGGCTAGCAGGTAACCACGAAGTTTGTTAGAGTCGAGAACGTGAGTTCGAGCCCCCCCGAGTGCATGCTCGCAGGGACTTTTTCTCTCAAAAAAACATGTTGACTAGCGGAAAGCGCGAGAGCGTGAGTTCGCAAAAATTCGATGAAGATCGACGAGCGTTGGGAAGGCTGAACCCTCTGCGCGATAAAAATGAAGGCAAGAACCGCCGTGGGGGAGGAGGGAGAGGAGCCTACTTTGTGACCCCGGGTCTGAGTTACGACTAGGGAGGGAGAAAAACAGAAGTGCGAAGATAATAAATGGGATGGAACAAAAAAAAGAAAAGAAAAACTCACATCCTTGCGCGGTACTACGATCACAAGATACGCGTAGAATTATACTCGCACTGGCCTGCTGCTACCTCCGTGCTTCTGATTTCTGATATATACGACCGCACTGGCCTGCTCTGTCCTTCTTATTTGTGCGGTCGCCACGTATTTCACATATATATATGTAAACGGTAACCCTTGTACCTGGTAGGCAAGAAGAGAAGAACCGCCCTTCTTATTTTGTTCGATCGTTACGTACGTGCGTAAGCAACATCATACGCATACGTAACGTATCTATTGTCGTCATGAGGCAAAGTGTACACGTGGTACACGTATGAATACGCACACACATATCGCAGAGCCCTTTAAATGTTCAACATCCGTATCTGTGACCACGTTACCTCATAATTTGATAATTTGTACAGCATCTCTCTCGTATGTACGAGTATTATTTAATAGGCAGGATAAATACTCTGGAAGGACATTGGGTGTACTGGTGTACGTGTACATTATACCTGATATTTGTGGAGAAAGAGACATACAACACACGTTGGCATTTCACTTGCTTTACCCAGTCATTTGCGTTTATTTTGTTTTGTTTTTTTCTCTATCTCACAGCAGTCTGTGACCACATAATTTGTAACAGCAGTATCTCTCTAGGTTTAGGCCACTGGGTGTACTGATTACTGATGATGTAGTTGGGTAGAAAGAACGAGTTTAACCCTTTTAGGACTGCAGTCCCGTTTTGGGGACAAACCACTCAAATTCTAAGTAATTTGTCCCCAAAACGGGACTCCAGTCCTATAAGGGTTAATGTGAAGACAACACACACCACATACCAAACACATAATACTTACCGTCACGTCAGCAGGCAGCCGTATTGGCCCGTGAAAGCGGATTATTGGTCCGAAAATCACCGCGTATCGTACGTGTTGTTGTGCGTACCGTACTCCAAGCCCCGTCCCCGAGGGCAGTGCGAGTGCTCACAGGAGGACGAAAATTCTTCGTTTTTCTCTTCTGTTTCCATCCCCCATTAAATATGTTTGCCCTTCTTTTCTATCGCTTCCTACATATATATCTGGTACGTTTATTTCAGACTGTTTAATTTTAATTTTAATTTAATTTTAATTATTTCTTCCCCCACAAATAGACACACACTTCCTGAATTCTACAGCCTCAGATTGTGTCCCCCTCATACGGGATGTACATCCTACATGAGGACATATAAAATCCGTAAGTGTGCGCGATCGAAGTATTACACTCAGCTAGCAAAGATGAGCTTTCGCGAAATCCTCGAGCTCACAGCTGTTGTTTTTTAATTGTTCAAATGTATACAACGTACTGCTTTCTTAATATTAATAGTCGTGACTCAGATCCGGGGTCACAAAGTAGGCTCTTCTCCCTCCCTCCCTCCCCACTACGGTTCGTGCCTTGCATTTTTATCGCGAGAAGACTTCATTCAGCCCTTTCTTCCCTCGTGAACTCGGATGGAATTGCGCTTGCCCCTACCCACGCTACTATGTACTCGTAGGCGCTCTCAGCAGTTGATTCCGTTTTTTATTCATTTTTGTAAATAAACCCGAAAGTCCGACCCACGTGAGATTCGAACCCCAGAAACAACTCGTAGTTCGTAGCATTCGAGGGTACTGCTACTCGTAGACCATCGGGGCGGCCGTATATATACTGCATTGACCGTCAAAATTCGGCAGGGAAGCACGACTGCTCTCCCACCTAAAACACACGAGGAGAAGTGGAGGCGCACACATGAAATTTAATCAACGTGCAAACTGCACTACAGCATTACTACGTAATGTATAATCACCTGTCCACGGGTAACCACTCAACTGCAGCATAAAGACAGCAGTACTATGTACGTAATGCATAATAACATGTCCACGGGTATCCACCCAACTGCAGCATGGAGTTCCTCCCGTTCCCACAACTAACCAACTCGTGGCTACAGATACAAACCATTAATACGAAGCCCCGCGAATTAAAAAGGGCCTGGACGAAGGACATATTTGCTCACTATTTGGGCGACGCTAGTATATATAGGCTACCCACAACTAACCAACTCGTGGCTACAGACTTCTAGACCCGCGAAAAAGACGTAACCTAGAATAGGAACATAATGCTCACTCTTTCGGCGACGCTAAGAACACCAGGTACCTGGTATTGGATTAGGAAATCGTGCTCAGCGGCGACGGCCACACTAAACCCTATATGTATAAGAGCGTATGCTAAATCAAGGTTGTGCAAGGACTGCTGCTGCGTCACAATAAGGTTCTACTGTATGAACGGCACGGACTCTGGATGTGCTGGATGTCGACGGGTCGACGGGTGGAAAGAACGGTTCATCAATGGAAAGAGCAAACACGCCAAGGGTTTCCTCAGATTGGGTGCTTTTTGTTGCCGGGGTCATACTGACTGTCTACTAACACGCAAGATAGATACAGTCAGTGGGTAGCCTTATTCAAGAGCGCCCCGTGACAAAGCCAAAACAGGCGGTCTTATCTACACCATATTATTATCTGTAGTGGAAAAATTAGAGAGTTTTGCATATAGGTGAGACATGCCGATTTTGCCGCTCTTAAATCCCGAATGCTCTTATCTTCGTCGCTCTTAAATCGGAATTGCCGATCTGGCCGCTCTTCATTAACCCATTAATAACTGAAAAAAACATCCCAAGCTAATTTTAAGTAGTTTGTCCTCAAATACGTGGGACCAGTTCTTAAGGGGTTAAATCCCGAATGCTCTTATCTTCGTCGCTCTTAAATCGGAATTGCCGATCTGGCCGCTCTTCATTAACCCATTCATAACTGAAAAAAACATCCCACGCTCATTTTAAGTAGTTTGTCCTCAAATACGTGGGACCAGTTCTTAAGGGGTTAAATCCCGAATGCTCTCATCTTCGGCGCTCTTGAATCGGAATTGCCGATCTGGCCGCTCTTAATTTATAACTGAAAAAATATCCCACGCTAATTTCAAGTAGTTTGTCCCCCAATACGTGGGGTTAAATCCCGAATGCTCTTATCTTCAGCGCTCTTGAATCAGAATTGCCGATCTGGCCGCTCTTGAATCCCGAATGCTCTTATCTTGGGCGCTCTCAAATAGGGGTACCCGCTGTAGATAAAAAACACATAATTACTGTAGTACGTATATACCAGGGACGTATCTCTCTAGGATACGGAATCAGGACGGACACTATTATGGCCTGGTTTTCGGAGTACTGCTATATACGAGTACCCTCTTAGGACTTGAGTCGGGGGACATTTTGAATACGTTGACAGAAATTGACGAAACTGACGGATTTTGACGAAATTGACGGTGGTAGACGTGACGATTTCAGCAAAAAAAAACTATTAATATGACCACTGCGTGATTGGGGGATGGTCCGAATTGATCTCCTTTTAATAGTTACGATGTTACGATGCAAAAGGAGGCAGGAGTCGCACACGCACTGCACGGGCGCAAGCAACCTGATCCTGTGTAGTATGCACCCGTACTATATGCAAGGCTTCCTTCCCTTCGGGGTCGTGGTTGACTTGAATCCCGGGGTGTCGCAAGCGGAAAAGGGCGAACACAAACAAACTTTAGTAGGGGCGTTCCTTCCTCGCACCAGCTATTAGTGGTCGTACGTACTCGTAGCCACCGGGCAAAAGCACGAAGAACATAATAAAACACCTCTTGAAAGCTACGTACAGAAAAAAGAAAGTGGTTTGTTTGTTTGTTTGTTTGTTTTTTTTTTTTTCATCCTCCGGCGGATGGGTAAAAATAAAGCTTACGCCCTCCACACTTCCACGTAAGTAGTCACCGGGCAAGCAGCCTCGGGCGAGTAACACCGACCAGCCCTCAAACGAGTTTATAGTTGGTTCGTTTAAAGCTGTTTAATAACTCATTCCGGTTTAAGAGTAATACCGATTCAATATATATACTTGAGCTGTTTAATAACTCATTGCGGTTTAAGAGTAATACCAACCGGCTTTAGAGATATCTACTTTAGCTGTTTAATAACCCATTCCGGTTTAAGAGACATATCGGTGTAAGATATTCTTCTCCCTCATTCGCTAAATTAATTAATTATACCCGCCCATACCACGAACAACTTACCTAACGGAACAACTTACCTAACGAGTTTTCATTGTCTACTTGAGCTGTTTAATATTCCATTCCGGTTTAAGAGATACCCACTAGGCCTGATACACCCCCTGTCCTAAATCGAAGCCCCCCCCCTGTACTATGTAGCGGGTGACAAAAACACGTCGTTGCCTGTTCAGATTAGCTTTTCAGCGAAATAATGTGGACCAAAACGCCTAATCCTCTCTACAACAACAAACAACAGATTATCCTCGAACATGGTTACTAACTATGGGCTATGACCCCCCATTTTGTTTTTGGAGGGTCATAGCCCATACCAGGTATAGGTTACTAACAACAGATTATTATCGAACATGATTCCCGATATCTAATCATTTTCTCAAGTCTTTCTCAAAGTTCCCGTCTCTCTTCCCTTCTGCGCACACTCTCCCACCTGTCTTGTTTACTCCTTTTCTGCTTTTTTGCCAAGTTTTCCGTTGCATAGGAAGGCGTTTCGTGGGAAGTGCAGTACGAAAGTTGCAGTATACTGTTCAATCCACAGGAGGTGCTCCCTCAGCCGGTACAAGTGTACTGCCAGTGCGGTACAAGTACACTTACTGCCGGTGTACTGCCAGTATAAGCATACGGGTAGTACATATGCCAGTATAAGTATGCTGATGGTACGTATGCCAGTATACGCATACTGGTAGTACATATGCCAGTATAAGTGACCTCTAACCCTATAACCGTAACCCTACCGAGAGGCATGTATGTCTGGTTGGTTTGCCACCTGGTCGTTGTGCTTGGAAAGGCTCTATTTTCAATGCGGGCACACCTAAGGAAGTGTGCCCGCGCGGGCAGTTTAACGCGAGCTCGGGACAAATGACTTGGCATTAGATTCAAATATATGGCTATGCGCACTGGAGTACCAAAAGGGCTACACCGGGTTTTCTTTCCTGAAGCCCTAGCGCCACAACTTTTGCTCACGTACCAGTTATGTACTTAGAAAAATACAATTGGAACCACTGAGTCTAACGTATTATTGTAGACCCCCAAAAAACAAATTACAAGAAATTTTTGACCTGGCTTGGTAATCAGACTCGATCTCGCCAAGATATCCGCCTAAACCCAAAAGTACCGGAATCTCAGCTTTTTTTACCATCATAATCATTTAATCAGATCGACACTAAATTTGGATTACAGCTCCAAAATCCGGCGTTCCCAAAATCCGGTGTTCCGGATCAAGGTGAAATCGGTGTAAACAGTGCTGGAGACTGGAGACACAAGGGAGACGATCGATGTATAAGTTGCATCGCCCGATTCATCACCCATTTCATAATAGAGATCCGATTTTTTTTTCCAAAACCAGGGGAGGGCGCGCACGCAACGATAGTGGGACGATTTTGAGAAGATCACGTCGCGATCTTTCCACAAACAGACGCGGTGCTCGGCGTTTTCGTGGAGAAAAATCCTCAACCCTTTTAGGACCGCAGTCCCGTTTTGGGGACAAAGCGCTCTAATTCCAAGTAATTTGTCCCCGAAACGGGACTCCAGTCCTGTAAGGGTTAACCCATTCAGAACTGAAAAACTTATCCCACACTAATTCCAAGTAGTTTGTCCCCAAATTCGTGGGACCGGTTCTCAAGGGGTTAAGAACCGGTCCCCCGTTTTTGGAGAAAAACTACTCGGAATTACGATAGTGGGGGATTAAGTTTTGCAGTTCTGAAAAGTTGGAGAGGGGGGTGTTTATCTTGTGTGTATATATATCGTAACTATTGTGGGTTATGAGGTATGTATGGGGTATGATTACCCCATAATATCGTATTAACACAACCTATGGGGACATGGGGACAACATCAGTGTACGTGGGTCAACCATACATAGTGCCGAGTAAGTTAGGATGGTTTATACTTAACTTGCTGCTGTATAATAGGTACATGCATACCAGCAGTAACCGACTTCCTAAGTAGAACTTACCAACCTATTCGAGAAAATGGTTGAAGTACAACTTGTTGACGAGTTGACGAGATAACCCTACAATAGGACAAAAGGAATAACGCCGTACGTAACCAATGGTTGCCTCGGCCTGATGGGCTCAGGGTTAGGGTTAGGGTTTGTTTAGAATTCGTCTCGTACAACAAGACAACAAGGCTGATGTGGCAACTATTTTCTATTTTCTCGTAAGTAGTTTGTTGGTCTTACTGAATTAGGGTGTTCGTTCATAGAGTTGGACACGACAAAAAAAAGGGGTTGTTTAGTATATACTACTACTGCTGTATACATACTGAAATGAGTACATCTAACATGAGTAAATAATCAACGCTTTGATTATGCTTGTCCGGTCGCCCCGGTGTGCTATTAATAGAGGATTTCGTGAGTTCGAATCCCACGTGGGTTAGATGTTTAAGTTTATTTGCAAAACAAACAAAAAAAAAACGGCGTCAACTGCTGAAAGCGCCTTTTAATATAATAGCAGCGTGGGTAGGCGCAATTCGATGCGCGAGTCGATGAGGGAAAAACAGGGCTGCAGTCTGCTCGCGATGAAAATTCAAGGCACGAACCGTAGTGGGGAGGAGAGAGAGGAGCCTACTTCGTGACCCCGAATCTGAGTTACGAGTATTCATATATACGAGCTGGGCCAACCTAAAAACGGACAATGTTTCCGAAAGCTCTAGCGCCACCGTTTTTGCGAGTTAGGGCTTGTAACTCGGAAGCACTAACCCTGGCACCATATTGAACACACATAAAAAAGTATATAGAAAATTATGAGGTATGTTTTTTTCCGACTCGATATCGCCGAGATATTCGCGAAACCTCTGAAACACCAACTTTTCCACACTAAATTCGTATAACAACCGTCGTCCCCGATCAATCTGAAATTTGGTGGAGACAATGCTGAAGATACAAGGAGCACATCGATATAAGTTTCGTTGCCCAATTCCCCACTCATCAAGAGCTATTACCAAAACCTTTATTTCATATTTAAGTCAAGTGATTGCGACAAAAACTTAGAAAAACGTCATTTCTGCGATGCCCCGCTCAATTTTGGGGATTTTGATCTGAAAGTTTGAAGTTGTATTTTAACCGCGTGTGCACACAAACAGAAAGCCTGCCTTTTTTGTTTTTGTTTTTCACGAAAGTTATGACCACTTTTGTATTTTTTCGGATTTTATATCGGTCATATCTTTCGAACGAAAAATAGAATAAAAAAAAGGCAGGCTTTCCGTTTGTTGGTTGAGGCATGATCAACATCGTGTAAAACAATCACGTCCAAATTCGTAATATTGAGTGGGGCATAGCCAATCCACCGGACTGTCCGTTTTTAGGCTGGCCCAGCTCGTAGGAAGGACGGAGAAAAGAAGGGCGAAGATAGCAAATGGGATGGAAACCTAAATAAAATAATAATAATAATAATAATAATAATAATAATAAGCAACCCGAAGTAAAGCAAGAAATAACAAATAATCTTTTTTTTTCTTGATTACCAACACTTTAATTAATTATTAATCTCGTACGAGTAGGGTCAGGGTTAACTATATTTTTCTCGTACATACGTACGTACGCAGGGTACGTACATAAAAAAACAACGGCTGTGAGCTCGAGGATTTCGTCGAAGCTCATATTTGCTAGCTGAGTGTACTACCTCGATCGCGCGTACTTACGGGTTTTATATGTCCTCATACAGAATGTACATCCCGTATGATATATACGGTATATGTCAACCACTTTCTGGAATAACCACTTTGGACGCAAACATAAGGACCGCTTGGTCTTCATATTAATGTACCAGCGATCCTTATATTTCCGCCCCGAATGGTGAGTGGTGAGTGAGTGGTAAAGCACCCCTCAAGGCGCGTTCTGGCATTTTTCAATTCGCCTACGTACACGAACTGAAATAAAATGCTGGTGGTGACACCATCATCAGCAGGAATAAATACTGCCAGGTATCAATATTACGTAATACGGACTTATATAGAAAAAAAAAAAAAAAAAAAACGACAGCTGTGAGATCGAGGATTTCGTCGAAACTCGTCTTTGCAAGCTGCGTGGGATACTTTGATCGCGCGAACTACGGGGTTTGAGGGGAACGAAATCTGACATCTCCTTGTGGAACTCATGTCAAGGGTGGTCACATATCTACGGTGTACTCCCTGATATACCAGGTGCACTTCGAAGTGTGTGTGTTCTTCACGTTAAACCGTCCTTTCTACGACCCGTCGACATCCAGCACACCCAGTCAGTGTCCTTGCCAATTCTTCATCCTATAGAGAGATACGTACCAGTTCTGTTGTCACAAAACTACGACACAGCGGAAGCACACCCGTAGATATTATGATATCATAGGTGGCAGTACCGACGGACAGAAAAAGAACACGGTGTATTCGTACGATAATCCCTTTAACTGCTGCAATGTACACAAACGCACATTCGACTCTAATTCCAAGTAGTTTGTCCTCAAAACGAGGGTGAACATTTTATTCCGGAGGACCATAGCAAGTAGGGCCAAGTATTGTTGAGAAAAAAATATGTATATATATATATATATATCTGGTGTTGGTAGGTTTTTGTCTGTACCGTAGTATATACCTGGTACCTGGTACCACTCTGTCCCGAAATATAAGCACCGTTTAATTAAATGTTAATGTATAAACGGTGCTTATATTTCGGTACAGAGTGGTAGGTTTTTGTGTGTACCGTAGGTCCTGTTTACTATACTATGGGTCCCCCGTGTACTACAGCAGTAGTAGTAGTATTAATAATACCGCACTTCTACATGCACCTAAATCTGACTCTAATTGCAAGTGTATTGTTCCCCACAATGAGACTACTACCTGCGGCCCTACATCTTGTAAGGGGTTGAAGGGGTTAAGTTAGTTACTATTAACCCATTCAGAACTGGAAAAACGTATCCTACACTAAATCCAAGTAATTTGTCCCCACAAACGGGGGACCAGTTCTTAAGGGGTTAAGGGGGACCATCATATTAATAGTAAATAGGACCAAACGTTGTTACTAAAAATAGGGAAATATGTAGGTTTTCGTGTATAGCGTCGGTCCCCTATTTACGATGGTCACCTGTAGTATTAGTTAGCCGCCGGCAAGGTCCACCAAGCATCCTGCCTGATCCCACTCCGACCAAAACACCGGCAGAGAGAGGGTCGGCCACAGCAAAATCGAGGCCCCGGCTTCGTATACGTAGGCGACAGACAGCTTTACTAACCCCTTACGAACTGGTCCCACGAAATTTGGGGACAAACTACTTGGAATTAGTGGGGGATGATGTTTTCAGTTCTGCTTGAGTTTCGTCGAATAAAGTGGTGTAAGTGTAAGCTCATGTTTGGTTGTATAGTTCAAGTTCAAGTTGAAAGCTTGCCCGTAAAACTACGTAGTATTCCTGCATAGGAGGCCCACATGATTAATTCTGCGCACGTCCGTATATAGAGACTTTGCGCTTCACAAGACAGTTGTTCCGGGGGTCTATATCGTAGTTAATAGGACCAAAATTTGTTGGTAAAAAAAAGGCAATATGTAGGCTTTTGTGTGTACCGTAGGGTCCTCTTTACTACATTAGCCCACCTCATACGTAGTAGTGCCGGGTTTCTCATGAGAATGGGCGCACCCATCAAAAACGCGAGCCTTAATTTTCCCCGAGGTACATATATATACCAGAGGATTTTTTCGAGAACGGTCACGTAGTATCATGTACAGCAGTAATTTTTGATGATAAAGAGGACGGAGGAGATACTGCTGTAGTACTCGTATATATAGGGGAAATAAGGATGTACGAAGTACTGCTGTATCATACCAGGTATTAGGCGATATTCTCATATGCTAAAATAAAGTAGGGGGGGGGGTGTAATTACTTTCAATGTATTTCGCAAGAGATGGACGCATACTATTACGGGGGACCGTGGTAAATAGGAACAAATATTGTTAACCCATTCAGAACTGAAAAAAATATCCCACACTAATTCCAAGTAGTTTGTCCCCAAATTCGTGGGACCAGTTCTTAAGGGGTTAAATAGTAGTTTTTTTTTTTTTTTTTTTTTTGTGTGTGTGCCGCAGGTCCTATTTACTATTAAGATAGTCCCTCGTAATACCGTGCAAAGACGGGTTTCGAGGAAAATGTGTTGGTTGTAATTAATGAATTTCGCAAAATATAAGGGGGGGGGGGTGGGGGGGGTGTACTCATGTTGTGCACGGCCGTAGTCGTATGACCATAGACCCTCGCATCCCTACAATGCCGGGACGGAGCGCGTTGGGTTTTCACCAACCAGGCAGACATTGCTTGCACCAAGCGCGAAACGCCGTGAGGTATTGGGCGAGTCGTTACAGTTAATTAATTTCGCGAAAGAGGGACGCGATACGATTAATCTGAAGTTGTAATGTTGTGGAACACACCTTTTTTCTTGAAATACGAAGTTTAGCCCCTGCTAGGCCTGTATCTTGTCCCTTTCTCACACCGCTCTGTCCCGGAATATAAGAACCGTTTGGAGTATACTTTATTCCTATTATTACGGGAGATCATAGTAAACAGGATCAAATATTGTTCGTAAAAATTGGGAATATACAGTACAATAGGTATAATATTTACTATGGTCAGGACCACATATTGTTGGTAAAAATTGGGAATATACAAGGGTGCGGCACTCTTGTACGAGGAGGGCGGTCCTCCTGTACCACTCTGTCCCGAAATATAAGGACCGTTTGTATGTGATACTAATGATCAAACGGTCCTTATA
This sequence comes from Saccharina japonica, assembly GCA_008828725.1. NCBI lineage: Eukaryota > Phaeophyceae > Laminariales > Laminariaceae > Saccharina > Saccharina japonica. The sequence goes on from MEHQ01002434.1 coordinate 66,940, forward strand.
TTTAGGGACATAGTGGTACATGATACCGTATATATAAACATTCAGAATCACACACATCGCGTTGTCTCGGGAGCTCGGAGTAATTTCGACGCTGTATTTTTTTCTCGACAACAAGGAAGGAAGGAAGGAAGGTGCAGACGCCGAGCGATGCTCCTATGGAAACATCTCGACGAGATCTTCCTAACGAAAATACCTCGAGGAGATCTTCCTCGTGGAAATATTTCGAGGAGATCTTCCCAACGCCGACGTTTTGTTTTTGTTGTTGTTGTTGTTGTTGTTGTTGTTGTTGTTGTTGTTGTTGTACCTTCTATTTCTGGACAGTGGTACCAAGTACATGATACCGTATAAAACATTCAGAATCACACACACCCCGCTGTCTCGGGGGAGCTCGGAGTAATTTCGACGCTGTTTTTTTTTCTGGACAATGAGAAAGGAAGGAACGAAGGAAGGAAGGTGCAGACGCCGAGCGATGCTCCAATGGAAATATCTCGACGAGATCTTGCCAACGGAAAGATATCGAGGAGATCTTGCCAACGGAAAGATCTCGAGGAGATCTTGCCAACGGAAAGATCTCGAGGAGATCTTGCCAACGCCGACGCTGTTGTTGTTGTTGTTGTTTTGTGTGCCCCCCAAGTTTCGGGGAAACTCGTCTCGGCAAGTCGTCTCAGGGGGTGTGTTTTCTTGAATGTTACCAGGTATATATTATTTTGGTATATACCAGGGTATATACTAAGTATACTCGTACGTCACCACTGCTTCTCCAGAAGGCTGCTGGGGTAACAAAAAATGTCTCCCTATGTACGACTTGAACTGGAGGAAACTCAACGGGTTATAACCCATGTCTCAGGGTTTACCCATGTCTCAGGGTTTACCCATGTCTCAGGGTTACCATGTCTTGGGGTTAGGTTTTGTGGGGATAAAAATCCTGGAATTTTCTTTGGTGTGGGACAACTTTCGCAGTACTAAACGTGTTAACCCCTTCCCCTCCCCCCCCCGACACCCAACAGGCTTTGCGAGTAGGGCTAGGAGCTTACGGTGGCGCGCCCAGCGGAGACTCGAAGGAGCGGTTAAGGGCCTTGGAGTGGCTGCACAGCTTCAGGAGGAGAGACGATGCTTGGGATGCTTGTGTGGCAGGTATGTGCTACCTGGTGCTATTTAATATTAATTCGTAGTATGAAATACCACCACGTATGGCATTATTGTACTATT
>MEHQ01001682.1:0-20227 GCA_008828725.1 Saccharina japonica
GTTGATTTAGAAATTTCACGCTTTCCCACTAGGAATAGAGGGAAGTCATTTTGTTTCGCAAAAGCGGGACGAGATGGTCGTACAGCAGTATCGAAATGTCAACATGCATCTACTCGTAGTCCAGCATGTCTGTGTTGCCTCTAGCCCAGCTCGCGAGACCTCTCTGCTGGGCGCGTACGCTGCTATTAATGTGTGTGTGTGTGTGTGTTCTTCACATTAAACCTTCCTTTCTACCCGTCGACATCCAGCACACCCAGTGTCCGTGCCGATTCTTCATCCTAAAAAGGTACCAGTTCTGTGGTCACAAAACTACGACCCAGAGATACTACACTCAGTGCAGGGTGATGACCCACAAAAAAATGAATTGGGGGGCAGCTAGCCCCCTTTTCCACGATGGTTGAGAAAGTACCTACCTGGTTTTCAATGAGATACAGAAGCTTTCATTATTGCCTCGGGGACGGTAATCTTCGCAAGCAACGGGAGCAGACTACAGCAGCCCGTACAGCAGCAATCGAGGCCTACGCATCCTCGCTTCTCCTGCGCGCCCTAGCATCTGGCCGAGGCACTACCCGTGGCGAAGAAACCATCGAAGTCCGTCATTTATTCCAATCCTTCCCCAACCACCAACCACAACCCAACCGTAACGCAACCCATATACTTCGTATATGATATGATACACATATACTGTAGATAAGTAACTCCACTGACAGGGGAACCGGTGACACATGCTGCTCGAGTACATATCACTGGTACATATCATAGGGAAACCAGGACGGACGAAAGCAGGAAAGAGACGGCAAACAGAGTAGGTGCCAGACCGACTAGCTGGTAGAACCTGCCTGTACTACGGGCACAAACCTGCCTCGGCTGGCCTTTGGTGTGCTCCGGCTGGCTGTCCTTTCCTGTCGTTCTTAGTCTTGCTCTGTTGGCGCGGTTTCGGTCCATTTCATTTCGTTTCATTTCATTTGGTTTTTATTGGAGGTCGCATCTCCCTTGGGAGAAGCACGACACTTTCTTTCTTTTTTTGTCATGCTTCTCATTTGGTTGCTTGATTGTTGATTTGGTTCAGTATATTTACTTTTTATTATTTTTTCCTTTTCGCTTTTTTCCTTTTTTTCTCTTTTTTTCTCTTGCATGCACCTGGATTGCTAGCAGGGTAGGTCTAGCCTGTCGTATATGGCATTGCATTGTCTGCTCTGCTTACTGCACTGAGCGTAGTATCTCTGTGTCGTAGTTTTGTGACCACAGAACTGGTACCTTTTTAGGATGAAGAGTCGGCACGGACACTGGGTGTGCTGGATGTCGACGGGTAGAAAGGAAGGTTTAATTTGAAGAACACACACACATATTTACGTGTGGACTCCAAGTATTGAGTTCGTGGTCGTAGTTTGAACATTGCCTCAGGGGGCACTTCACGAGACAAAAATGACAAAGTCTCGATAACTACAGCGAGTTCACAGAAAAAAGGAGCAGATTTGGAAAGCTACCCATCAGGCCTATTTTATTGGTATATTTTCAACCCCGGAAAAGGTGATGCTACCGCGCTAAAAATCACCCTGCGCACTTTTTTTTTTTTTGTCCATCCCATTCATTATCTTCGCCCTTCCTTTCTCTCTCCTCCCTAGTCGTAACTCAGATCCGGGGTCACAAAGTAGGCTCCTCTCCCTCCTCCCCCACTACGGTTCTTGCCTTGCATTTTTATCGCGAGAAGACTTCAGCCTTTCCTTCCCTCGTCGACTCGCATCGAATTGTGCCTACCCACGCTACTATTAATTGGCGCTCTCAGCAGTTGATTCCGTTTTTTATTTATTTTTGCAAATAAACTCAAAAGTCCGACCCACGTGAGATTCGAACTCCAGACATCAACGTTCAGAAGCGTTCGAGGTTACCTCTAGACCATCGGGGCGACCACTGAGTATAATACATAGCTTTATCTTCTTTGGTTCGGAAGCTTTCCTCGGCATATCTTGGACCTCACAGCCACTCTCAGCCTCTAATTGCCGAAGCAAAAGTTATTTGCTTTCCGCAGGTTCCGCAGGTTCTGGAGTTTCTGTGTTTTTATTTCTAAAATTGTAATTTCAACCTTTTTACAAAACATTTTTTGATACGACGTACTTGATTTTTTTTAAACATTTCCGGTTTTGGGTTCGTGCGTGTACCCAGTGAGCACGACAGCGCGTGCGAGCCCGGCACCACCGCGGGTATATGGGAGGGCGCTGGCCAGTAGAGGGGGGGGTCAGAAGGAGCGCGGTCGTTTTTTTCGTGGCTAGGCGTGGCGTGTCCACCGAGACACGAGGGGAACATGAAGGTCCTCACTGTTGCTGCTGCTGCAATGAATCCAGTATGTATGTCCGAAATATTGTAAGGATTTTTTAGTCTGTAATAAAAGAACATTCAAGCCAAGTTCAAGCGGTGCGTTATTTGTCGAAAAACTATTTATCTATCTACTCTTGATCTACTACGAGTACTGCTGTATGCATTTGCAAGTCGCCTGTGCGTTTGTTGGTTCTTTGTGTGTGTATTTTTTTTTGTGTCGTACTGCTGTCGCCGTACACAGGTATGATACTTGATTTGCCACAGAATATATGCCACACACCAGTACTCCTGCATCACAATACAGCGGTAGACGGGTACTACTGCTGTACGTTCAGTTGCGTACAGCAGTAAGTATTTCGCTGCATCGCACCATGAATCTCTTTGGCCTTTTCAAGTTGGTCTTTACACATCGTGGACCTCTTCTGCCCCGCGAGCGTAGCGGGCGGCTGTCCCTCGGAGCGAAGCTTTGCTTTCTTCGCGATGTTTTTTCGTGTTGGAAGATAAAAAAAATCACCAGTATTGTTTCTGTCCTGTATTTGCCGTCATACATGTGGAGCTCTTGGCATTATCAAGTCGCCAGTTGCAAAAACATTACATGTTCCTCTTTTACGCTTTTCACATTTGGTTCTATTCTTCCTTCCGCGAGCGTAGCGGGCGGCGTTAGCCGCCCGCGCAGCGGAGCTCTTGTACATATTATACAAGATTTCAAATTTCTTGGAAAGTCTGAAACGAATATTTTTGGCGTCACCGCCGTCCGCTCATTGGTCACCAGAAATTCACATTTTTAAAAAACTAAAATATCGCACAATTCAAAATTGACCAATAAGATCACTGCAGCCCAGGAAGCCGCCTGTCGGCTGAGAGGTCCTCAGTCCACAAGTACCGAGACGGCTTGCGGAGCACGAAGTGGCGCTGAGCTCTCCCTGAGTAGTGGGGGAGGGGGTGCAACCGAGAGCCCAAGGAGACCAAGATCTACAGGCAGGTATGATTCCTGTGCCCATGCATGGCATGGCTTCATAGTGCTGAAGTGCTGCTGCGCATTTCGTATTTTCGGTGGTTTGTGTGTTGCTCGGCTCTAAAACAGCAGCAACCAAGGAGTCAGTTGTGCTCGTACTGATGCTGTGCTGTGCACAATTGCATTACGGTTGCTGCGCGCAGAGCACGCTAGAGCGTAGTATCCGCCTGCACAGCGTGATGCCGGGTATATTCACATGGAAGCATATGAGTGGGCTGTTGTTCTAGGCTCCCGCGTGGGCGGCGTGCACCCCCTCGAGTTCCCTGTCTCTGGTGTGTGTCGCATGTGCCCCCGTACGTACGTAAACCGCAAACCCCCCCTTTCCGAACGTATTATTTGTATTCTCTGAATCATCTACTGCTGTAATAATTCTCCGTTCGTGCATATTGCATACCACCCTGTTCCGAAATATAAGAAACTTATACACATTAATATTAAATAAAACAGTGCTTATATTTCGGTACATAGTAGTATGCATATTCATACCTGTGGTACCTTGTATACCACAGTAGCAGCAGCAGTATCGTACACGCTGTTCGTGGTTTCGATCTACTTGCTGTTGTGCAGCTCACCGTATCATATGACTGCTGCTGCACCTGGCCGTATATGCCCGTATATTGCTTGCTAGTGTGGAAATGGGTTGGGTATCATACATACGTGCAAACACTATTAATACGTACATCATCAGTCAGTATAATACTTTTGCTGTGAGCTGTGAGGGCTGCTACTTGCTGTTGGTCTGATGATTTGACTTCTGATGTCACCGCTCCGCTCACCGCTCCGCTCAACACACAGGCCAAAGGGCACACGCACACACACGAGTACGTACGCGTCGCGTTTTATTGCGTCACAGCAGTCGGCTATGGATGAGCTCACTTTCCACACAGTATGCACGATGCACGGTACACCCAAACTGGTATACGTACGTACGCGTACGAGGTAGGTATACGAGTACATACGTGGCAGTTGCTTCGATCAAATGGGTAACTTGCCCCTTCCCGTCCGAGTCCATACTACACGTACACGTACGTACTGCTGTTGCACCGGTCTACGACGTATAGCGTACAGCAGTACGAAGTACAGGAGTACAGGACACATAATAAGAAACAGGCTAATAAGAAAGCCAGGCGGAGATTTAGAATAAAATAAGAAATTCGGGACTCGTTATCTTGAACTTTGTGTTGGAGGCACCCTCTCTCGAATAAGAAATCCAGCCTGGACCAGACTTCCTGTTTCCTACCAGGTATTATTTACTCGTAGGTGTCCTGTACTACAGCTATACGATACGTACCAGGTATGATACTTGGTATACCGTAATCATGCGAGAGTTGGCACCCATCGGAAGGTTGGCACCCATCGGAGAGATAGCACCGGGGTGCGATAAAAAACACAACGTAGAAACATTTAATCGTGTTTTCGCACCCCCATCGGAGAGATCGCACCCCGGTTCTCTCCGACATAAATAGAAATTTGAGGGCCACCGCAGCGGGTCTGTAGTAGGTAATATTATCATTTCTTTCATTTTCCGATGAGATATCACCAGTGCGCCACTCCTCTCAAACGTTCTTTACCAACGCATGGTAGGTCAAGTCGTTTTAGGTAGCTTTGAGTCATTTACGCAGCACCGTTGCCCCAGTACGGCCCGGTGTATTTTGATTCAGCAGCGCACCCATCGGAGAGATCGCACCGGGGGTGCGCCAAAATTGAAGAACGGCATGATTTATTTGTATTTCCGCACCCCCATCGGAAGGTTGGCACCCATCGGAGAGATAGCACCGGGGTGCGATAAAAAACACAACGTAGAAACATTTAAAAATCGATCGCACCCCGGTGCCAACTCTCGCATGATTACGGTAGTACTGATGATGTAGCGTATAGCTCGCGAGTGGCGCGAGCTGCGGGGTATCGGGTACACCGTATACCAGGTAGCACGGAAGAAAGCACACCCCGGTGATAACAATTTGACATTTAAAAATATTATCACCAGGTGTGCTGTTGTGGGGAGGTGTGCATATTTAACGCACCCCCGGTGATAAACACCATGCACGAGATCTCTGCAGCTACTACTGTAGGTGTACTCCTGTCGTGCACGGCCATAGTCGTATGACCACAGACCCTCGCATCCCTACAATGCCGGGACGGAGCACGTTGGGTTTTCACCAACCAGACAGACATTGCTTGCACCAAGCGCGAAGCGCCGTGAGGTATTGGGCGAGTCGCATGGAGGGTGAGCTGCATTCCTCCTGCTAATAATAAGAGCCGCCTCTGATGCGGACTTGCATATGGACGACAGCCTCCAATGAATTGATTTAATTTCTGGTGTGGTCGCTTCCAGAGACAGCAATGGGTATTACTACAGTATGTCTGTATTCCATTCGTGATCTCTGCCGCTGTCTGTATCTCCGGTGTGTATTCAATTCGCGATGACCCACGGGACCCGAAACCCTTCATCCGCGGGAATCAGCAACCCGTGTATCAACAGAGTACACACCGGAGATCAAGTTTCGACGTTCAGCCTGAAGGCCAAGACGATGCAGCCAGTTTCAGACTTCAGATATGTCTGCCGAAAGGTGTTTATTTTTTTCGTGGTATTCTGCCCTCTGTTAACTTTTCCAGTTGAAACATTGAAAAACAAGGATGCTTAGTATTGTATTTCCTCGCCTGGAACCCAAACAAAAAGCCTTTTTCAGCTTTTCCCCCCATTTTTTTCCACTATTTCCTCTTATTCCAGGATAAATTGCGTCTTTTTTTGGGGGGACAAACGTTGTCATCCCCGGGTGGCCCATGCACTACATTAAACACAAAGTAAGTATACGATGCGCTCAGGCCCCTGAGCAGTCATTTTCAGCCATTTTCACTCTACATGCAGTTTTGTTGTTTTCTTCATATTAAACTCGTTTCAGTTGCTAGTCCCTATAGTCTGATCTAGCAAGATCACAGCCCGTGGTCACAAAAGTGCTAGAGCCATCAGAGAATCCTAAAGAACACGCACACTTATCATAGCAGGGAAAGGATACACCAGTCCGAAGAGGTAAAAAACCTAAAATCCCTACAGCATGTTATGCGTGTCCAAAACTGAACTACACGCCTGCAATCTCCATTCGACTACAGCAGCATCGCCCCCCCCCACTCTTTACCAATGAATTTGCCGACTACAGCGCAACTACTGTCTGAAGTACTGTCTGTACAAAAACACACGGTAGGCGTGGGAACAAGATGGAGCACGCAGCTGCTGTCTGAAGTGCTGCCGGAATGACAGTCCGCGGGCACACAGTGAAAAAGAACAGCCAACCAAAGCCATCACGTCAATTGACAATTGCCCGAATCTATCCTGAACGTCTGTGTTAGGCACAGCATTATAAACATCGACACTGATTAGGAATCGTTCCACATTGAAGGGGTCTTCCACGATCAGGCACACAATGAAGGCACCCGGGGTGTCCGCGCCATCTCTGCCGCGTCTCTCTACAAAACCAGTGACGTCATCCACACAGACCCAACAACAAAATTCAGGGGAAAAAACGAAGTAATTGTCAGCAAAAAATGGGGGTGCAATATACCGTGGAAAATAATACTAGTCATACCAGGGGGGCCCCAGGATTCGGATACCATATACCTAACCCCCCCCCCCCCCCCCGGAGGACTCGAAGGTACACGAATAGAGAGGGGGGGGGGAGGAGAAACCCGGGGAGGGGCCAGCCAAGTTGTTACAAAAAAAAAAAACCAAACAAATAGTGCTGATCAAAGTGCTCAACGTGAATTATTATGCAATTAGCCAACGTCCGGTTCTACGAGACTGCCAATCATGGATTGGTCTTCTGTATGGTTGACTTCGATGAGAATGCAAACCCGACACCTATCAAAGATGTCAGGAGACGGTCAGTCAAGGGAAAACGGGCATCGGTCAAGCGTGTGGATCCGAGTGTTCTACACTAAAACCTAGTAGTTTGGCGTCAGTCAAGGATAAAAAAAGCAAATTGCCGTCAGTCAAGGGGCCAAAGTGCCGTCTCCTGACATCTTTGGAACCTATGGGCTATGGCCGCTACCAGGGAGTGAAGGGTCCTTTACGAGAACGACCCCACTCCCACACTCTTGCCTATGAGATCTCTCCTTGCGAGATGCGAGGGAGTTTTTTGTGGAGGCACCTCCTTGCCACATGTAATAAGAAAGAAACGTACGCGTCAAGGCCTCGGTCAACCCTGCTCAAGACCCCGACACGGCCGACATCATCTGAGGAGGCGACCTCCATGCAGCAGTATCAACAAACAAACAGAAACGATAACAAAAGACAAAAGGGAAAGGGAAAGTGTCGTGCTTCTCCCAGAGGAGATGTAACAGAAAAATAATACAAAATGAAATAAAATGAAAACAACACAAACAAGAGCAAGATTAACCCCTTAAGAACCGGTCCCCCGTTTTTGGGGACAATACACTTAGAATTAGTGTGGAATGGGTTTTTTTCAGTTCTGAATGGGTTAAGAACAAAAAAAGGAAAAGATAGGCAACCAAAGCACACCAAAAAAAGCCCCTTCCTGCTTCCAGGCACCCGAGGCCCAAAAGCACCTTCCAAGCACCCGAGGCAGGTTTGTACCCCCGTAGTACAGACAGACAGGTTATATATCAGCTAGTCGGTCTGGTACCTTGCTACCCTGTCTGCCTTCTCCTTCCTGCTTTCGTCAACCGCGGTTTCCCTACGAACCGTCCGCCCCCCCCTGTCTCAATTCCCTTGGGCGCCACCCATACACCGGATGCGCGGCGCTTCCTTCTCAATTCCGTTTCGTCTTCGTGCCACACACTAAAGACAGGAAAAGAGAGGAGGAAACATGTTTCAGTTTATCTTTCACTTGCTCATGCATGCACTCGTTGGTTTCGTCCTGCAGCCGTCCATCGAATATTGGATGAACACTATTATTACTGCTGCTGCTGTAGCCTGTTCAGCTGGTACTGATAGAGCGTATACCCTTGGGCAGCATTCAGCATTCACAAAAGTCATAAAATCATAAAATCGTGGGTTTCAGCATCATTTGCCCCTGGAGATGGGGTACGCACGTGAAGAAGGCTCCTCTGAAAGATAAAACGACCTTGAGTGAGCCCTGTGAGTTTCGGCGGCTAATTACCGCTACCGGGAAATGCGCACCCCTGCTGAAACTATCCCGTCAGTTTACAGAAATCTAACAAATACCCCTATTTATACGTACGAAACCATATGTTTGGTTGCGCATTTTCTTACGACACTTTTAGCCCGATCTGATCGAAAATTCGAATTTTCGCTCAGACCTTCTCATACCAGTACATGCAGAGTAAGCTGGAATGTAAGACGAACTCTTCTTGTTGTACGAACTAAACACCTACATACATTTGGTGACATGGCAATCGTTTTGGATGTTCGTACATCGTACCAAGTATGTATATATTTACCAGCTGGTATGTACTCAAGCAGCATGTGTAACTGGTTCCCCTGTCAGTAGAATCATGTATCTATCTATACATATCATATCATATCATATACCTCGTATGGGCTGCGTTACGACGGTTGGGTTGTGGTTGGTGGTTGGGGACGGGTTGCAATAAATGGTTGACGAAGAAATTTCATATCTTCCCACTATTAATAGGAATAGAGGGAATTCATTTTGTTTCGCAAAAGCGGGACGAGATACAGCAGTAGTATCGAAATGTCAACATGCATCTACAGCAGTACTCGTAGTCCAGCATGTCTGTGTTGCCTCTAGCCCAGCTCGCGAGACCTTTCACGCTTGTGAGTGCTCTGAGGAGTAAGCCTGGGCGGCAGCAAGGTAGGTGGTTATCCTTCCCCCCCCCCCGACATCCCCCCTCGGTTTCTTCCCTGATAGACATATAATACTGTATATACAAGGCTCACCTTTGGGACGTTGTAGACTTGAAATCCCGGGGGTGTACGTAACAAGTTGAAAAGTGGGAGCACCATTGCCATCAGGCGTCTCTACGTACGATTTGCCACCGAATACTGCTGTATACGGCTGTGTTACAGGATGAGGGTCGACAGCGTGTGCTTGATGATACAAATTATACGTGGAAACTTGGTGGAAATGTAAACATATGTGTGAACATAGTTATTGCATACTTGAGTATATCTCCTGTTGAACACCGCACACACATACGAACACAAAAAAACACCGTGGCTGGCACAGGGGCCAAAGCGCGAAGCGCTGGGGCTGTTGTACCGCTGCTGCACCGCCTGTGTTGTTGTATGTAGTGTGTACCGTGGCCGCGCGTCTGCTTTTGCAATGGGGAGCAAGGGTGCGTTCCAAATTATCGTTGTCTTGCCCTGCTGGGATTACATGTAAATACGTGTTCGTTCATACTTCCTATTAATAGGTCGACAGGAAACACGGCACAAACACGCACACACATAATAATATATACGAGCTGGTCCAGCCATGAAACAGATATTCATTCGATCGGACGGTTTGCACTCATTTTAGCATATTTCAGCTCCAAATTTTGCGCCGTGATTTCTGAGCCCGCAGCGCGTTTGCAAATGCTGGAATTTTTCGGATCCGAGAATATTTCGTCGAGAAATGCCATGTCGAATAAATCCCGTCGAGTACGGGGATATCTCCATACTACGGTCCATACAAATCACCGCAAAAACTGTACGGCGGATGACGCTGATTCGCAGTGTGAACATTCCTTAAGGCATGGAGAAACGATCGATATCCTCCCCATCGCCTAACTCGTTGTCTATCAAGAGATATGATGTGCACATGATCCGCCATACAAAGTTAAGATATTACGATGAACGACCCAAACTCCTGATTTCCCAGCTGAATTTATCTTTTTTTTGTCTGATTTTTTCAACACGTGATTCGCATCGCTCTCGTCGACACGCTACCTGGGGCTCCATTTTTGTTCGACCTTTTTTTCCGGTACTTTTTTGCCAAAAGGCCGACCCTGTTTTTCTTAAAACGACCATAATTTTGCCAATCTTCTACAAAACAAAATGGAGCCCCAGGCAATCGCTTCGTTATACTCATAGGAAGCCCCACACAAAATTTCAGTTCGAAATTCGCAAAACCGAGTCGGGAAAACGCCGGCGAGTACCGCCTCGCGATTACAGCTGGACCAGCTCGTAGGTGCACCGTCCGTAGCCGTCAGAACAGGAATAGCTTGATGTGCGACTGCTATTGTTCCGTGGCTGCAACATAGTAGGGAGTTCCGTGGACAGTGTAATCGGTAATCGGGCATGATACTGCAGCAGCAGCAGCAGCCAGCAGCCAGAAGCAGAGCAGAGCACGATAAATAGTGAAAGATGGGGGTTGGTATGGTCCTGGCAGGCTCTAGCTCGGCGGAAACAGATCACGTAGTTTCTTTGCCAATTTTTGCGATTTTGTACGCCCAGAGCACACGCTACGGAACTTCGGCCGTGGCCCTAGCTTGAGGCGTGTGTACACACGCGGGGCCTCCTGCGTGCCCCGCGGCCGAGAGCGCGAGAAAACACCCACGGCCGCTAGAGAAATAGTGGCCGATGTCCGAAACTAAAGACGCATGCTACATACGATAGATGGACATGCAACGTGCTTTTTCTGAGGGTGCCCACGTAAGGGGCTCTATACCTCATGCAAAACCTGGTTTTGGACGAGAATAAAAGTGCTGCCCGACGAAAAACCCATGGCCTGAGCATACAGCGACAAATAGTGCAGCACGAGAATGAAAGTTGGACGAATTTGGGTTAAGGAGCCTTTACTAGGTCAATTCAGAAAACTTTTCAGCCAAAAAAAGGTATACCTACCTCTATGATGGTAGCACGCGTCGAAAAGTCAATGTGATGCATGTACATATATATATATAGATATTGATAGGGAATATATAAAGAACAATAGCTGTGAGATTGAACATTTTGTCGAGCAACAGGGGGTCGGTACGCCCACAGCTCGTCGATTTCCACTTTAATACCCTCGTCACTCGCGCTAGCCTGGCGCTTTTGCTGAGACACAAGAAAGAGGCCATCCATCACAATCCCATGCAACGCCCTCTTGCTATAGCTGACTGTGCTCTCTGCTGTAGTTGCCGATACACATACCAAGGTCGGCACCCCGTGCGCTGTGTTTGTTTGTCGTCCCGTTCTGCTCTTTTCCTACGCCCGAAGGTGACGAAAGTTTTCAACACGCACCACAGGCGTGATTGAAAGGGGGAAACAGAATCAACCAGCAGCCCTATATACGTACGAACTTCGTGCAAGGGGGGAACAGGGTGGTAAGCTCGGTCGTCAAGGAGAAGAGAGATCGGTGGAGAGAGAGAGAAACGAAAGCGAGGTTATTCATCCATCGTCTCCAATAACATCACAACCACGATTTTTGTGGTGGGGCAGACAATATCAACGGCGGCGCGATCTTCCTGACGCTGGTGTGGACCGAGGGGGGGTAAAGGGGGGGTCGAGTTTGACGATGGGGGGAGGGGGACAATGCTGCCGCGTTCGGCAATCGTCCTCGCCAGGGATTCATTCTCCATCGGAGACGTACACAAAACGCGAACGGAGCACCATCAACAAGAAAAAACCAAGAAGGAAAGGGCCTCGTTTTGTTGCGAGCACCGTACTGATGGCCGGGACCATCGGTGGGGCGCTGATCATGGCGGTTGAGAAAGGAAAAACCTCCGGGGTTTTCGCGCACGAGCAGGAGGAAGTCACGAGGGCGAGCCGGCGCTCGCTACGGCCCCTCTCGAGAGACGCCCATTACGCAGCCCCGCATGAGGCTGCTGCTGCTGCTGCTACTGCTGCTGGTGCTTCCGGAAGAGTGCTGGAGACGGAAAGTAAGCGGGGGGTCCTCTGCTGCCCGCTCTACCCCCCCCCCCCCTCGTGATCTCGTCTTGCATTCTCGAACATACGGCCAGTGCTGGTTACCAAAACCTACCGCTACGTACGTACAAGATAGGCCTCCTATGCATCATTTTAGGACTGAGGATGCTTAGGTGCCGCTTTCGTCGAGATACTAGCCCTGCTTCGGAACAGTCCAGTCACACCTCAGACGGATCACGATATATCTATCTACCGTAGATCGTCTGTAGTTTCTGGCCCGCCATTGTGAGTAGGTGGGCAGGGTGTGCATAGTACAGGTTCAACCCAGGAAACAAGTTGCTACGTACGAGTAGATCGCGCAGATTATACGGCTCCCAGCCGGTATCACGAGCCGGATCATACGGCCGTTGCAGTGCAAGGGATCTCGCGGCACGAACGGGTACGCGTTATCCCCGGAATGCCCGGCGCTCACGCTGCGCGTAGACTGTTGATAATGATAACACCGAAATTGTCGTTGTTTTTTGGTCGCTATAAAAAAAGTCCCGAAATTGTCGTTGTTTTTTGGTCGCTATAAAAAAAGTCCCGAAGGATTTAGCCATTGCTGCTGTAACTTTCCAACTCAAGTTGTATGAGGTTTGAACCCACATCGACCTTCTGAACAAGCCGTGGTCACAGGTGTGACCCCTTCTGCTGCCGGTATATAGGTGCCTTCGTTTTCATCTCCCCTGAGGGCTCAGCATTCCCACCGATCGTCGATACGCACCAGAGTTACGTACCGATGTTTGTAAAAACAACTGAACGTCACCAGACTCAAACTACGTACGAATAAATGATGTCCGACTCTCATATGCACCGCACCGTATATACATGTCGTGTTTTGTTAAATAACCTTGTAGCCATATCGAAATAATGTGACGCTGCTTTTTGGGACACCATGTATATATTATTTTAAAAAAAAACAATATTGAATCGCAGTGGAAATATTGCCGGGGGTGGACTTCACGAGCGACGGCACGGGAGAGGCACAGGACACGGACAGACAAGACAAACAGGAAGAGGAAGAGGAAGAGGAAGGGAAGGGAGCGGGTGGGCCAGAGGCATCCCTGCCACAGTGCTACTCCAGTTCCGCCGCGGACCCTTCCACAGGCGAATGGCGCAAGTGCGAACACGGCTTGGACGACTCGCCTGCCGACATGGTTGACTGGTCGTTCTCCGAGAGAGAGTTCGGCCGCAACCCGGGGTGAGCGCGGGTCTCTTTTTACATGCATCCGTCCTCTCTCGATTGATTATGCAAATCCAGTTTTGGGATATATAGCGAGAAAGCGAGCCGCCGTGCTGCTTTGTTTGGTGTTTTGCAGAACGAGTGAGCCCCCCCCCCCCCTATAGCCTCATAACCTCATTCAAGCTGTTTTTTTTTTGTTTTTGCGAAATGAGCCTTTTCGTTCAAGTACATGTGCCTTTGTTTGGTGTTTTGCAGAACGAGTGAGCCCCCCCCCCCCCTATAGCCTCATAGCCTCATTCAAGCTGGGTTTTTTTTTTGTTTTGTTTGCGAAATAAGCCTTTTCGTTCAAGTACATGTGCCCGGTTCTGCCTTTTCAAGTATTACGGAGGAACATAATTAGCAAAATGCGATGAAAATCGACAAGCGTTGGGAAGGCTGAACCCTCTGCGCGATGAAAAATCAAGGCAAGAACCGTAGTGGGGGAGGAGGGAGAGGAGCCTACTTTGTGACCCCGGATCTGAGTTACGACTAGGGAGGGAGAAAGACAGAAGTGCGAAGATAATAAATGGGATGGGGGAAAAAAAAGAAGTAAATAGGACCAAACATTGTTAGTAAAAATAGGTGGATATATAGGTTATTGTCTGTACCGTAGGCCCTATTTACTAGTGTTTACTATGGTCCACCGCAATAATTTGGTTGTACGATAACGTACGGTAGTTGTGTGATCGTAGTACTAATAGGTGAAACTGGAATCAACGTATAAATAGATAGCCTTTCGGCCTGTTTGCCATTTTCGAGCGTGTCTCCAATTTGGACCTGTCCGTATATATATATGGAGAACCGACCGGCGCGTGGATAAGCGTGGATATAAGATAAAAGTCCCGGGCGATTCAGAGTAGTACAGGTAGCACCCCCATGGAAATGTGTTGCCTTCTCTGGATCTGAAAAAAAAACAGCAGTACTGGTGTTTGCGCACGTCTTCAAGAGAAGATAAACCTACCAGACCTGCTACAAACGCCGTGTTTTTTGTTCCCGGTGTACGAAATGTTAGGATATTCATTGACCGCCGTGTGGGCGAGATCTCGGAGTGTGTTCGCTGTTCTTATTACCGACCGAGGCCGCGAACAAGGGCATTGTCCACGGTGGTTATTTATGGGGGAGGCGTTTTTACGTGGGGGGGGGCGGAGAGGAGAGAAGAGGTGAAACCCTCCTTTGATGAATAGGCTGCCGCATGTGGCCATAGTTGTCCTACTGTATGCAGTAGCGCCACATCGGTGCAAACTCCCCTGTTTGCTGTGAAACATCACCCTACCCTGAGTGTTTTTGTTTTGTTTTCACCTTCACTTTCGTGTAACGAGTGAAGATGTAAAACAAAATTGTCGTAACTTTCTTTCTCCGCCTCGGGGGGCGGGTCAAAAACGGGGGTGCACGCAGATGTAGCCAGAGATGGGCGAAAGAACACCCTGGCGAGGGACCCATGCCTTTCTACGACTGGGAGGCGGAGAAGTGCTTCCTGGACACGGTCGATGCGGACAAGTTCTGCCGCGTCATGGAAGGGAGAAAGGGCATGCTTTTCGTTGGCGAGTGTGACATGAGTGTCTTAACCCTTTTTTGTTCTGCACTTATGTGCATAAAGCCACAAGTATTACTCGAATTCAAAATATCATGTTCCCAAAATGGTGATGCAGTCAGTCCTATTGTTTTATTAGGCGCGAGGGGCACTCAATCGTCTGGGTTTTTTGTTTTGTTTTTTTGTTTTTGTGGACAGGCCTGAGAAGAAGAAGGAGTGTTTGCAACCGCCAGCAGGCGTGTGCGCCTTTTGGTTGGCAGCCAGCGCCAGGGCCTGCCCTGCCTGAACTGCACTGCACTGCACTGCTTCCTCACATTTATAGCTGTCCCTCCTTGGATGCAAAGTCCTCTTAGTTATTTCTCTTTTTCCCTCCTGATAAGATTATGACCCGCCAGAGGGGAAGGCAAGTATTTCCCCTTGGTGGTTGATTGGTTATACATACTGCCGTCTAAGACGCATGCGACGGCAGAGGTGCGTGCACCTGCATCCAGGATTGTTTTTTGAGGCTCCTCACCTGAGGAGCTCTGTACTAATACTAAGTATAAAATGCTGAATTGTGGGAGGGAAATAGAAGCGCTACGTACCCGATGTACAATCCTGTAGTCTAAGTGAACAAATAAACAAAATTGCAAGAAAATCATCAAAATTCGCCGCCGATATTGGGTTAAGGAGCCACGCCATTCAGAAAAGGTTTCGGGCAAAAAGTGATACATACCTCTATAGTAGTAGCACCAGTCCAAATATCCATTAGAGGTGCCAGCAAATATCCGTTATGTTTTGGATTTGTCGTGTTCGCCACGGGGTGGCTGCTCAGACCCCATTATCGCGGTATGTTTTGTTGCCCTTCTGTGTTTCATCCTGCACTACTGTACGTACGTACGTATCCGGGAGGGAATGATTTTGCTCGAAGATGCTGTTGTGACGTGTTTTTTTTATTGCATCTGAGTCGCAAACCGCCGCTGCTGTAACGTGGAAAGTATGCTTTCCCAAGCGCCTTCCTTGCCCTGTGACAGCCGTTGTGTATGTAACCACAGTGTAGTGTAGTATAGACAGCTCTTGCTGTAATAGTGACTTCGTGCTGATGGTGGGTGTTTTGTAACCGTCGAAAACGGTGAGAGCTTGTTGAAGAAAGCATCTGATGGCAGGTAAAATCATACAACAAATGTTCACAAATATTTTCTTCGGAAGATGTTCGGTCGGATGGCGCGTATCTCCGGCTTCAGATCTCCGACTTCAGATCTCTGACTTCAGATTCCGAATTCAGATGTCCGACTTCAGATCTCCGGTTTCAGATCTCTGACTTCAGATCTCCGAATTCAGATCTCCGCCTTCACCCAGCCCAAAATCGGGCCCTTATATAGTAGGCAGCCGTGTAAACTCAATCCCTGCCCCCATTTCCCGCCCCTCCCTCCCTCCCTGAATCCGCCTCCCCATACACAACAGGCGACAGCCTCACCCGCCAAATGACAGTAACGCTGGCGTCGATCCTTCGCGCCGAGGGCGTCGTGGCCGGGTCGGACCAGAGGTGCCACGACGAGTGGTTGGCGTGCGACGGCACCCTGAAGGTGCACTACCAGCGCAACGACTTCCTGGACACCCGCACGGAACGCCTCTTCGAGAACAACACCCGCGGCTTCGACCAGAAGCACTGCGAGCGCCCGGACCATAGCATGACGCGGTGCACCATCTTCGCGGACGATGAGACGCTGTCGGGGTTCGACACCTTGGTGGTGAACAGCGGGGCGCACCCCAGGCCCGGGGAGACGTACGGCCCCGCCATGGAGGTCGCGAGCCAGGCGATGGCGGCGTCCATGAGACGGCTGCACGGAGACGACGATGCCATCCTGGTCGTCAGGAACACTGTGCCGGGGCACACTGATTGCGAGGACAGGTAGAGCTGGGGGTGGGGGTGGGGCGTGGGTGTACTCATGGGGGGGGGGGGTACTTCATATTCATGCATGGCCGTAGTCGTATGACCATAGACCCTCGCATCCCTATAATGCCGGGACGGAGCGTGTCGGGTTTGAGCATTTGCAAAGACGGGTAGAGGAAGAGAGGGGGGGGGGGGGCGTGTACGTCGGCGTTGGTGATGGTAGTGGTGGTGCTGAATTCATAAAACAGAAATCAGGGCGCAGGTTTTGCAGCAGTCTTACAACAGGGTGTGTGAGAAACCTATTTCGCCGCGAATGATCCCACATTCTTCCCGCAGGCATTGTCTTATTCGTGTCTGCTGGCAGCGCAGTCGGCGGTGCCTACCCACAGGTTACATACAGTACGTAGCATTTGGACATCGTCTTGTTCCACATTCCGTGCATACATCGCCTCTTACAGTAAAATGATAGAGTAGTTGTGCCACCCCTTGAACGTTACCGTCGGAGTACTTATCATAGTAATGTCGTTGTATCTTAAAAAGACAAGAAATCGTGTTTTGCCATGTACAGATATAGCCCCTTTGTAGTCTCACACATAATCCTTTCGATACTCTGTGGCAGTGTCAATTTCGCCATGCGTCCAGTGACTAAATTACATGTATTATCTATATACATAATAGCACCAAACGGTGTTGTGTTGTGCTGCGACCGGGAATGTTCCATGCCGCACCCGGCACACGACAACCGCTCGCCACAAAGTCCCTCTTGTTGTTCCGTCCCACCCCCTTCCACCATAAGCTTCCCCGCATGCATTCATCCACCAATCGCGCGCCAAACCGCACCGCACCGCAACCGCAACAACCGCAATCGTTTCCTTCCCCCTTCAGGATGTTCGAGGGCCCCGTCGATCTCGACGTCGCTCTCGCCCTCGTCGACGCCGCGCCCGAGAGCTACAAGTACACGACCTTCCACGACAACAACAGACTCCTCGAGGAGGCGTTCTTGGGCGACCCCTCGGATGGCTGGTGGCTTATCGACTCCTATACCCCGACCGTCCTGCGCCCGGACTTGCACAGAGGCGGAGCCGACTGCCTCCACTACTGCATACCGGGACCGATGGACCACTGGGTACGACTGCTGTACAACGTGCTGCTGGTCGCCACCGGGAGAGAGGCGGGGGGAGAGCCTTAGTACCCCCCCCCACCCCGCCTCTGATTCATCCAACGGCAGGGATAGCACTTTTTTTTGCCTCCAAGAGCAATATTTGTCTGACGGTTTTGAGCTCCTCGAGTAAGTGAGCAAACTATCGATTGGTGGTGGTGGTGTGATGGTTTTAGTGGAATATTTTTTCTACTAAGACTATTTGGTAGCGCATAGAAACATGTTGATTGGGTTTCCCGAGCTAACATTCTTCGAAGGCGTGTTTTGGGTGAGATCTTGATTGAACCTCCTCCTCGTGTGAGGAGCTAGGGTAATAAGCCACCATCCCTATAAGGGCATTGAGCAGTGCTCCCTCCCCAAGTGCGGTAGTATAGAGAAATAGGGAAGGAGGGGAACGCAGGAGGAAGGGGGGGGGGGGGGGGGGCCATTGACCACGCATCCCTTCCGAAACGGAGCAAAGGAGGAGGGGGTTGTGCGGGGCTGTAGGGGGCATATTCATTTGTGGCTTGCCTTAGTCATTTGACCATTGACCACGCATCCCTTTCGAGACCGCGCAAATTAGGAGGGAGGGTGAGGTGTGTGGACGTGCATGGACCTAGTCGTATATATGGCCATGGACCTTCGCACCCTTACAATGCCGGGACGGAGCAGCGAATCGCATGAAGGGTGAGCTGCAACCTACTAAGAACCGCTTGTGAGGTGGTATTCTTGGCATTGTTATGACAGCGTCGAGTGTATTGGGGAGGAGGAGGGACCCGAATTTTCGGAATATGAGCTATTGGAGCTCCGTACCAAGGCCGGTGGTGACGCCGGGAGGGGGGAGGGGGGAGGGGGGGGGGGGATCACCTTGGTTGATACCGTTGCTCGCTTGTTCAAGAGCTGTCTCGTTTATTGGTTTGTATTTTCGTAGTTTTGGCCAGGCATGCATGATGTTATTTATCCGCGCTGTAGACTAGTAGTATGTGATTTGCGCATGTCGCCGTTGGTGCTGTCGCTAGTACTAGTAGTGTTGCCGGCGCTCGCGTGGTTGACGGCGTGTCACACGCAAGCATTCGGTTGCGCTTGAACTCGTGTACGAGTACCACACGCCCTATTTGGACCGGAGGATGGATGGGTAGGTGGGGGGGGGCGTCCTCCTCCCTTGTATCGGTCTTAAAATCGCGTGCTTTAGTTAGCGATAAATACACACGCAGTAGTATACATACATATGCACCTCCATTGCACACCACGCGGCAGTGAACTAAGCGTTGCCTTTCAAGATATCGTTATGATACCGTCCGAAACGGCTATTTTCGCAGAATCTTGCAGTAGCCTGTGTTTGGCCGAAGCTACGTGCTCTATACCTGGTATAGCGCTATATGCATGTACACCCGGCAGTATCGCCGTTTGATAAAAACGCACACATTCCACACACCACCAGCGAGTGAGGTACATGTTGTCCAAGGAAATAGTTTTATGATACGAAACGGCTGCCCGTATCTACTGCTACTGTAGTCATACGAGCCTCCCTTCTATCGGCCAAGCTTGCGTATTATTATAGCACGCACGGCAGTGTGTTCCTACCTGGTGAGAGTTTGCTCTTGGGTAGTCCACCGCGGCTTTATCCGTTATATACAACAGCAGAGTGAGTGGAGTGTTGCTGGAGGAAGTAGCTACCGTCCATAATCGCTATTGTTTGGGGCCTCCCCTTGTATTGGCCGAAACTCAGATGCTGCTGTAGCATTAAATACGGAGCCGCGGCACGGTAAGTGCTGCAGTCGAGAGCCGCAATATATTAATCGGTGGCGAGGCTCCTCAACTATACGCAAGGAGCTACGAGTGTACACCCGATGCTTTTTCGATCCCATCTTTATTTTTTCAGTAGTACCGTTCGTCAGGTACCTACCCCCATCATTTTGTGCAGGAGACTTAGCTTGCAAGTTTTCTTCGAAGTCGGCTACTAGGTGACCTAGTAATAGTACCAATAGTACTATTAACAGTAGTGTTAAGCTCCTCGAGTGAAGTGAAGGGTAGTTTTGTTCGTAGACGAAGTAACGGCCCCCGCTTAACGACGTAACAAAATAAACCAAGGCTTATCACGGTACTCGATAATCGAGACGGGACGGGACGGTACTGTTTTTACTTTTTTGGCGGGAAAAAAAATGAAGACGGGACGGGACGGGACGGTAAAATGACGACCAAACAGGTTTTTGAGACGGGACGGGACGGGACGGTTGGTGTACAATTTCTCAACGGGACGGGACGGTAATTTCAACGGGGTAGATTTTCACGACGGGACGGGACGGTAAAATTCAACGGA
>MEHQ01001682.1:20460-62962 GCA_008828725.1 Saccharina japonica
GGGGGGGGGCGTCCTCCTCCCTTGTATCGGTCTTAAAATCGCGTGCTTTAGTTAGCGATAAATACACACGCAGTAGTATACATAGATATGCACCTCCATTGCACACCACGCGGCAGTGAACTAAGCGTTGCCTTTCAAGATATCGTTATGATACCGTCCGAAACCGCTATTTTCGCAGAATCTTACAGTAGCTTGTATTTGGCCGAAGCTACGTGCTCTATACCTGGTATAGCGCTATATGCATGTACACACCCGGCAGTATCGCCGTTTGATAAAAACGCACACATTCCACACACCACCAGCGAGTGAGGTACATGTTGTCCAAGGAAATGGTTTATGATACGAAACGGCTGCCCGTATCTACTGCTACTGTAGTCATACGAGCCTCCCTTCTATCGGCCAAGCTTGCGTATTATTATAGCACGCACGGCAGTGTGGTCCTACCTGGTGAGAATTTACTCTTAGGTAATCCACCGCGGCTTTATCCGTTATGTACAACAGCAGTGAGTGGAGTGTTGCCGGAGGAAGTAGCTACCGTTCATAAACGCTATTGTTTGGGGCCTCCCCTTGTATTGGCCGAAACTCCGATGCTGCTGTAGCATTAACTACGGAGCCGCGGCACGGTAAGGGCTGCAGTCGAGAGCCGAAATATATTAATCGGTGGCGAGGCTCCTCAACTATACGCAAGGAGCTACGAGTGTACACCCGATGCTTTTTCGATCTCATCTTTATTTTTTCAGTAGTACCGTTCGTCAGGTACCTACCCCATCATTTTTTTGTGCAGGAGGCTTAGCTTGCAAATTTTCTTCGAAGTCGGCTACTAGGTGACCTAGTAATAGTACCAATAGTACTATTAATAGTAGTGTTAAGCTCCTCGAGTGAGGTGAAGGGTAGTTTTGTTCGTAGACGAAGTGACGGCCCCCGCTTAACGACGTAACAAAATAAACAGGGTATAGTGGTAAAGATAATTAGGCGTGTCCGTATCGGGGACAAAGGGATAGAGCATGTTTTTTTTTGTGTGATTGGGGGCCCTGCACGTGGCCATCCCCTTTCGAGAAAAAGCAATCACGTGCAGTTCAACACCCCCCCCCCACGTCGGGCGCAGACAAGCACGAGAGGTTCCTGCCGTGAACGCGAGAAGACGTGAGGGGAGTCGCTGGATTGGCCAGCCAAGCCAAGCCAAGCCAGCAATTTGTGGACTTTTTACGGCCGCCCCACCCCAAATTTGCCTCAGAAATATAGTGTGCTATTATAGCAATGTCTGCCTGGTCGGTGAAAACCCGACATGCTCCGTCCCGGCATTTTGTCGTAGGGATGCGAGGGTCTGTGGTCATGCGACTACCTACGGCCATGCATGAAAATGAATTACACCCCCCCTATACCGTGGCAAGGGTCTAGACACTACATACACACTCGGCACTTTTGCCGTTATTTATGCGTGAAGCTGTCGGCTTAGGCAACCGTTTCAGTCCAGAACTGCTTTTTGTTAGGGGAACCTCCCCTTTTATGTCGGCCGAAATCGCGTACTACTTTATTAGCGCTAAAAAAATGCAGAGCTCCGTGAGTTTACGGTACGGGGACGCGTGCTAAGATAAGAGGAATCACAGAACGTTCTGGCGGACTGGAGCGTTTTTCAGAATGTCGGATCTCCTCAAACCCCCTAAAAGAACTGGTCCAAAGTATCTGGGGACAAACTAATTGGAAATACGAGGTAGGGTGGGATACGTTTTTCAGTTTTGAATGGGTTATAACCCACAAATTGTCGGATTTTTTCATTCTTCTTGTGGTACACGTAGCAATTTGTTTTTCGTTCGTATATACAACTAACTCCGGCCATGGGATGACTTTTCATCGGGCACTTACTGTACTCGTACGTACCACTCTGTACCGAAATATAAGCAACTTTGGTCCATTCATATTAAATTAAAAGGTGCTAATATTTCGGGACAGAGTGGTACCACTTTTATTTTCGTCCAAAATCAGTTTGTTTTACTTGCTATTAGTGTACAGCTCCTCAAGTGAGGAGCGTCCAAGAAAAAAAACAAAATGGTGCGTCTCTACCTTATGGTAGCATGCGTCTGGGCCTGCATGCGAGTTCAGAGTCGAACGATTTATTCGGTGACGCGGGGGCTCTTTGAAGTAAGGAGCTATGCTTCGTATATTCATATAATTGAAAAATAACAGCGGTGAGATCGAGGATGTCGTCGAACCTCATATTTGCAAGCTGAGTGTGATACTTCGATCGCGCGCTTCCTTACGGGTCTTACATGTTCTCATGCATGCAGGATGTATACATCCCGTATGAGGAGAACACCCGATGTATATGTCTGGAGCTTATTTCTATAAAGGATAGCATTCGTTACATATCCTACCCCCCCCCCCCCTATGACTTTGTTCAGCAGGCTGTTTAGCTTACAAGTTTTCTCTAGAGGGTCGTTTTTTTTGTAGAGGGGGGGTAATGAGTGCCTCGAGTAAGGCAGGCTCCTCAGAAAATGGTGGGTGTGCTGTATAACCCCTTTACCGTACCAAGGGTTTTACTTCGTACACAACACGCGGCAATACCACAGTGCCGTTCGTTGTGCATGCGTGAACTTTTGCGGCTGCTGCTGTTGCTCTTTAGGAATCGGTTTTACGGTCCAGAACCGCTATATACGTGTGCGTGCTAGCAGAAGAGCGGTCCCTTATCGTGTTGGCCGAAATAGCGTTACGGCTGCTGTGGCGCTCAATGCACGTACGGCTACACCACACCAAAGCAGCAGTAACAGCAGCAGCAGCGGTGAACGGAGTGTTGCCTTGAGAATGGTCCCCGTCCAAAACCGACTACTACGTAGTGACTAGTGACACTCCCAGTCGGAACTTTTTTCCGTTGACTAGCTTTAAAAAAAAAACTTATTTTGGAGATAGTTAGCAATGCAGCGCACACCATTACGAGTGCTGTAGTCGTACCGAATTGCTCAAGGTTGTCGATACCTTGTGATATTTTAGCTGCATGCTGTTCAATGTCTCTACGCCGCAGGGATGGCTTTACGTCCACAGTGATGGTGCATGGGTTGGGGGAGGGGGGAGGTCCCAGTCACGTGTGAGGGAGGGAGGGTATACTTCATTTTCATGCATGGCCTTAGTCGTATGACCATAGACCCTCGCATCCCTACGAGTACAATACCGGGACGGAGCATGTCGGGTTTTCACCGACCAGGCAGACATTGCTAGCACCAAGCGCGCGGGGGGGGGGGGGGGGGGGGGGGGGGGGTACTCATTTGTTGCTTGTCTTAGTCATTTGACCATTGGCCACGCATCCCTTTCTAAACGGGGCACGGGTGGGGGGGCGTTTAGGACCTCTTTGTTCAGCGGCTTAGAGCCAACTCACGCACTCTTGAAATATGTTTGTGATTTTTCTGTTCCGCAGTAAAGCAGCCGACCGTCGTCATGTCATCGACTTGTTTGCTACGACACTGTCTGGGACAACGACGTTTTGTAGTCCGTTTGATTTCTGTAAGGTGCACAGAGCCACTCGCGCTACGGTAGGGCTGCTATTAATAGTGAAAATGGGAATATTAGGGGTACTGCAGTCCTACAGTACCCCCCCCGCCTCCCCAACTCAACCCATTGAAGCCGTCATCCACATGAAAGTCCACCTCACAAGCGGTTTTGAGTAGAGGATGCAGCTCACCCTCCATGCGACTCGCCCAATACCTCGCGGCGCTTCGCGCTTGGTGCAAGCAATGCCTGCCTGGTCGGCGAAAACCCGACATGCTCCGTCCCGGCATAGTAGGGATGCGAGGGTCTATGGTCATACGACTACGGCCATGCACGAATATGAAGTACACACCCCCCCCTCCTTATCGTATTCTGGGTAAGCCCGTGCTGTTAGGGTTTTCAACTCGGGCGGGATTGGCGATTGGTTAGTTTGGGATGCTTTTTTGTTTTCTCTGTGGGAAAGTCTGTGAATATAGGCACGCTATGAGTGTACTTATTATCTCTGTTGAATGAAGAATCAGGGCGCGGACGCTGTAGGTGTGGCGGATGTTGCTGGGTAAAAAAAGCAGCACACACACGGATGGTCTGAATTCCATATCGAATATATCTGATCGATGCATCATAACGTATTTTATATTGCCTGGTACAAAACTGCGTATTATATCATACCTACATGTTTTTTTTTTGCCGAGACTGCAAGTAAATGGTGATATATGTAGTACTACAGTAGTAGCACTACTGTATGTACAAGCCCCTTGCAGTTTGTGGCTATTAGCAGAGCTTGAGTCCCTCTAAGTTGAGAGGCAACACGGACACTGGATGCATGTATGTGCAGGATGTCGAGGGGGTACTCACTCGTAGAAAGAACGGTGTACGTACAAACGCACAGGCGAGAGGGGGGACACAGAAGGCGCCTCTCTTAGCGTCGGTACAGGCCAAGGTATCCATTAGACGTGTCACGACAGAGGTACTGTACCTGTTTTTGGCTGTTTTGTTGTTCTGAATGATCGAGCCCCTTAACCTATTGCCGCCCGGTCTTTTCATTCTTCGTGTTGAACTATGTTCCATCCCTATGTACTTATGGCATGGGAAAGCCTTCACCGGGTACTCGTACGTCGTAGCACTTTTGTTTTCCTTCTAAATCAGTTTTTGGGTGCGGTGTCTACTGCAGCACCTCAAGCGACCGCCCCCCCCTCAGAAAAAAAAGCATGGTGCACCTGCATGCAGGCTACCGTAACATGCGCCATTAGTTCGCGAAAATATTGGGGGGTGGGGGGGGGGGTGGGGAGGGGGAGGGGGCTATCCTCTACGAAATATTTTGTCTTGCATACTCTGATGATTACCTGGTATGTGGAAAGCGCCCCCCTGCAGCCGACGGACGGGAGCCGCTTCTCTTGATTACGTAACTACCGTATAGTATGTGTTTGCTTCCGCTTAGTAATCAAGGCAAGACTTTACATCAGTGCCGAAAGCTGATCGACGGTCGACCTATCCGCTACTATCTGTGCCATGTGAGGCCTCATCGCTCGCGAAAGGGGCACCAGTTCGACGAATCTACAAGAAGTTCGTTAGGAGTACGTACAGCACTGATTGTGGTATGGTATGTTCGCAGTTTGTACGTAAGAGGTGCCCGAGGGCACACACACACGCACTTCGTGCACCAGGCTTCGTGCACCAGGTCTTTGCGGGTACTTCCCCTCCCCAGTGTTTCAAAGGCACCGTGTGTTTTTGACGAAACGCTCCAAACGCAGGAGTCAGCAGCTGCAACTCTCTTTGAATAGCCCGGACCGTCTGCATTGACCACCGCTCTCTATGGAGTAGTAGGCCCAAGCAGCCGTGGCTAAATTTCCCGAAGTATGTGCGATACTAACACAATGTGTACTATAATAGCACCAATCGTAAAAACAAATGGTCAAGTTGGAAAGACAAAGCAAGGAATAAACGCGCTCGAAACATTCAAAACATGGTGCGCTTCCGGTCTGGCTCCGTCGACCTCTCTGGAGCGCAGCTAGTAGCGCTCAATGAGCGACCTCTTGTTTATGGCGTAACGGGTTCCTTACGTAGGCATTCCAGGTCCCCAGGACCCGATAGCAGCGAAGGAGCGCACCCCCGGCGTCGTTCTCCCAGCAAGACTGTCTGTGTGGATTCCTATCGGGTAATTACGTAATTACACCGTCGTGTCGTCGTCGTCGCCAATGAAGGGCAATTATTATTGCAAACAGAGAAGGCCTTGCGAACACAGGAGGCCTTGCAAACACAGGAGGTCTTGCAAACAGAGGAGGCTTCGTTTGAGACGACCGGAACACGATACATGTAATGCCCCGATACACAATGCAATGCAATGCACGCATCAAGAAGACATCGCCGAGGAGTCCCCGCGCTCCACATTCCCTCGGCGACAAACATATACCATATTTAATGTCGCCCCAAATATTGAAAATAAAAAAAAACTGGTGTACTCCCGGTCTGGCAAAAAATTATCTCGAAGTTATCTCGAAACCCCCAGCACCCGACAGGGGTGTGGGTGGTTGAACTCCCGGGTTACCCCCCAGCAATGCCAAACGACTACGGTCAAGCTTCAAGAACATGAATATACCGCCCCTCCCCTCCCAGAAAAATGTAAGTTCTCCATTACGCAATACAGTAGTTTCAATCTAAAAGAGAATGTATCCCAATCATCTCAATAATCAAGTTGTCCATTTGTTTTATCAAAACCTTGAAAAAAAAAAACGAATCGAAAACGAAATGGTCATGTATATGCAGGGTGGGCGCATCCAAAACAAACTACGATAATCAAACCTTTTGTTCATGTTGCGGTATCTTGAAACCAGAAACACAGCACAACGAACGGTGGTGACAATAAAAAAATGAACAATAAAAAAAGTGAAACGCATTGTCTGTACGTAGTTAGTACCAGGTATGTATGTGATAAGTCCTAGAGCATGAAGTAGTTCAAGCCGGTAGTCCGAGAAGATCAATCTCTGAGAAATGCATCACGGTCTCGACATTACGCTGTCTAGTCGTCACCGATCAATTAAATTACCTTGCATACTGCAACGGACCATTTTTTTGCGGCGGCATCTATCTGCGCCGAAACGCTACCTACCGCACAAAAACAACGACCGACGGTGACAAAACAAAAACGTACCTGGTACGTACGTACACGTTATGATAGGGCGATATTTCAGCCAGTGCGTGCACTATAAAGGATGCGAAAACGCAGGGGTGTATATGCATTCATTATTGCACGGCCAAGGAAACGGGTTGGCGTGCTTATATTCCACAAGTGTATGTACTCGTAACCATTTATGGGTTTTGATGTCTGATTTCGAGTATTTAGGTTTGTCACAAAAATGTGGAAGATTGAACGAAGGAAATCTGGGGTTTGTGGAGCGGTATTGAATCGTTGGCATGATTGAAGGAGGGGATCGGGAAAGGTTTATCGAGTACGTAAATGGTTCGAAAACGCAGGGGTGTATATACACCCATTGACTTTTTCGAGGCACTGCCCGCGACAAGCCGCGTAAAATAATTGTACATCCCTCTGAAAACGCCAACTAACTTGTGAAACCCTCGTACGGACATAATATCGCGGTCTCGGCATTACGCGCCATCATCATCGCCGATCAAAGCTTACAACATGACGACTCGAGCGTGAAAAAAAAACAACTTCGCACTCAAGCAACACACAAACAAAGAGCTTGCACAGTCAGTCGACATCATCATTACGTCATTATCGCCGATGAAACGTTATGACACAAAACACCAGCGAACAAAACCAACTTCGCACTCAAGCAAACACACAATATGGAAGAGTTTTTTTTGCACCGAGTACCAAACACAAATGAGGAAAACACCCAACACTACTACGTACTGTTTGTAGTACAAAGGCAGCACCCTGATCCTACGGAAGGAGAGAGACAACGAACGGTACGCGTAGTAGCCAGATATCTATGTATGTATATACTTCGTGTAGAGAAATATATAGGTGTGAGGTGTTTATCAACGGCGCGTAGAGCATGCGCAATATACTCTTCTACTGCACTTTCTGATTTAGAGCACTTTGACCTACGTTTCTTACCTGATATTATTTCCACAGAGTACGAGTACCAGCGAATATGGACTTCAGAAGCCCATACTGTAGTTTTCTTAAATCGTTTCTCGCCCTCAAGAGGCATCGCCTTCATCATTAATCTCTTATGTTTGCCTTTTTTTCCAAACGCCAGCCAGCGAGATAGTTTGACATCTACCAGCGCGCAAGCCTGTGCTATACCACCAGCCGAGGGTATACCCGCCAGATACCCGAACAGTAGCACGATAACTACTTACTGTATGTCCCGGACAGGACACCTAATAAGAAACAGGAAATCCGGTCCAGGCTGGATTTCTTATTCGAGAGACGGTGCTTTCCACACTAATTTCAAGATAATGACTACTGAATTTCTTAGTTTCCTCTAAACTTCAGCCTGGGTTCCTCAATAGCCTGTTTCTCATGGGGTGTCCCGTACTGTTTTGTGACAGGGTCCGACAGTAGTGGTAGTAGTAGTGGTACCGTTCGGTAGTTTGGTGGGCACATCCTCCCTCGCTCGTGGCTTTAATATGTTCCTTGGAAGAGAGGAGACTATGGACGGATTTGCAATTTTTCCGCCACCAACCACCGCCTCTGCAGCAAAAAAACACAATATACGCGCAACCGTGCAAAAATGCACGTTACCTTCCCACTACACGCACGCCAAACAAAAAAAGAAGAGGGCTCCAACGGCCCGATCTTGTTTGGCCGGCATTGTATCAATTCAGCCCGAGACATCTCTACGAAACAAAATATCCCGGCAAGGCTTTAGCTGTTTTTACCAAAAAAAGGCAAAACCGGCGCTCCTCCCAAAACCAAGCATAACTATAAGTATGTTTCATACAAAGACTACTGTATGTAATCTATATGACGCAAATAATCGCGAGCGCGCTTTTGGATCTGTCTCCCCAATCCGTACAACGAGCCAGGCGCGCAAACCGAAGCTGCGTATCGTGTGCCCTGAAATTTAGATTAAAACCAACGATTCGATATTATTCTGCCCTACTACTCGACCTGCTCTCTTAAACTTTGTTGTGCTGGCACGAAAACGTAATTTAACTACGTAGGAAACCCGCTGCCGGCGGTTCGGACAGTGAGTCCCTACGTTTCACCGCCCCCTACAGCAACAGTTGTCCCATAAAATCACCCCCCCCCCAACACCCTCCGTCCCGGCATTGTAGGGGTGCGAGGGTCTACGGTCATACGGCTACGGCCATGCATGAAAATGAAGTACACGCCCCCCCTGGCTTGTGTGCCCCGCAAAACACTCGAGAACCCGATCGATGCTCTGCCCTGCAACCAAACCACGCCCTTAAAAAATGTGAACCGCACGCGCCCCCCCGAGCTGGCACGAAAAACACCCCCTTCAGTGTCAAGCAAACCCGCGGCCTCCGGTCAGAGCGGGAGGATTCCTGGTGTATATATACCAAGAAGAGGAAGGATTGAACACTTCACAGGGTCGGCGGGGGGCGGGTCTTGCCCCCTATTTTCCCCCTCCAGGGTATAGAATAAACGAATAGGTTGCCACCCTGGCTACCTACTACTATGGACGCGTGCTACAATAAAGGTATACGTACGAAGTACAGTAGCACGTTTTGGCTTTATTTCTTTTTCTGAGTGGTCTATTAAAGGCTCCTTAACCCCAATTCCTCGGACATTCATTATTTTTGTGTTGCAATATCGTCCATCATGTACGTGGGCCACGGTACTGTTTGTCGGGGTAGCAACTTTTAATTCCTTCCGAAATCAGGTTTTTGGGTGAGGTATATATGGAGCTCCTATACTATAATATAATCAAGTGACCAAACCACCCTCAGAAACTGTCCTGTATGCAGGTGCTGCTCTCAGAAACTGCCCTGTACGCAGGTGCTGCGCCTCTACCGCCGAAGCATGCGTCTGTGGCTCCTTACGTGCTGTGGGCCTTTACAGACGCCAGCAGGATGTTGTAGAGCAGCACTATCCAGTGGTCGGCGGGGCCCGGGAGGCAGTAGTGCAGGCAGTCCTTCCCTCCGATGTGCGCGTCGGTGCGGAGAACGGTCGGCGAGAAGGCGTCGAGGAGTCTCCACCCGGCCTCCCTCGAGAACGCCTCCTCCAGCAAGGCGTTGCTGTCGACGAAGGTGTTCCACTGGTACTCAGGCGGCGCGTCGCCGATGAGGCCGGCGGCCACGCTGCTGTTGGCCGGCCCATCGAAGATCCTGAAGCCGTTCAAGTTGTATAAGGGAGAGGGGGGGGGGGGGTACTCGTTTGTTGCCTGCCTTAGTAATTTGATGACCACGCATCCCCTTCGAGACGGAGCTATAGGGGGGGGGGCGTACTCGTTTGTTGCTTGCCTTAGTCATTTGACCATTGACCATACACCCCTTTCGAGATGGAGCATCGTTCCTACTCCCAATAAAGACACCTCCAACATTTGGGCGCTCATTGGATCAAACGATGACGGATGGGGACGTGGCAGCGTGAGACGGAAGTACTGTACAGCGTGAGGTGGGACTAAATCGTGAGGTGGGACGGGGGGGGGACTCGATTTGGAGAAGGCATGGGTGGTGGGGTTGGATGCGGCGGTGGGGGGTTGCCATGACACCCGCCTATATCGCGAGTGGTATTATGATGTTTCGGGCGGGGAAGCCCCTTGGAAACAATAATAGTCGTACGTGTTTGAGAAGGCAGGTGGTGCAAGTCCACCAATCATCAAAGGCTGCCAGCACATTATTCTACGAAACCCCTCCCTTCCATTTGTACTTTCTGACAACCCCCTCTTCCTCCTCCTCCTCCTCCTCCTCCTCCTCCTTTACCTCTCCGTGCAGCCCCAGTGCCCCGGTACGGTGTTCCTGGCTATCAACACAGCGTCGTCCCCGTGGAGCAGCTTCATGGTCACGGTCAGCGACTCGCTCGCGACTCTCATCGCCGGTCCATACTCTTCCCCCGGCCGCGGGTGCGCCCCGCTGTTCACCACCAGGGTGTCGAAGGTTTCCAGGGTGCTGTGCTTGGCGAACACGACGCAGCGAGTGTTATCGGCCGCCTTCCCGCCCCTGAGCTTGCACTGCACGCCGTCGAAGGCCGAGGTGCGGACATCCAGGAAACCGCTTCGCATGAAGCTCACCCTCAGCTTTCCCCCACACGCGGACCACTCGTCCTTGAGCTGGCTGGTGGTGACGGGCTCGGCGCGCAGGACGGCCGCCAGCGTGGTCGTGGAGAGGCGTGTCAGGCTGTCCCCTGAAAGGGTGGGGGAGGAGGGGGGACGGGGTGGGGCGTACTTTTGTTGCTGCTTGCTTTTATAAGTCTCTCGCCCTTGGTACACGCTGTTTTGGCTGTGGCAGTGAGTGCTCCTGTACACGGCCGGTAGCCCAGGCGTGGTACAAAAAAAACACAATAACCACAGCTTCGGCCCCTGTGGGTGCAGTTGAGCGAAAATGGCTTTACCACTGTATGCTATACTGTATATACGTATATGCCTAAATGCTGTACTGTGAAAACGAACCGGTTCGTGTTACCCCCCAAGACTCGTACTTAGTAATTAGCGCGGCTCGATGGTATTACAGTATATTGCCGTGTTTTTGCCCAGTGTGTTTTTTTTGTATATTCTGTACTGTACCTTTTGTACCTTCTATATTTTTGGTGTCGAAGGAACGGTCGTACAAGTATCCTGCCAAATCGCCATATAGATGGTAGGAATCCAGATATATACATAATATCCATAATAATAAGTGTAGTTTGTGTTCCGAGTGGATCGGACAACGGCAAGGGAACTTGGGCGGGTATCAAAGGATTTTTGAAGCAAATGCGGCATTTCAGAGATAAGGTACAGATCAAGGTACAGTACATTATATCACAGATAATGTACAGTATACTACAAGCAAGGTACGTACTGTAAACTCACAGAGATGCAAGGCAAATTAGTTTGCAGCAGTTTTAAGGTATTTCATGCTTCGGGCGCAACGGAAACGTCGCAAGAACCGCTCAACGCAGCCGAAAAGCGCCCGCTGGCACTCTCTCTCACCTACGAGAAGTATGCCTTTCCTTCCGTCCATGACCTTGCAGAACTTTTTCGCGGTCAGCTCTTCCAGCGCGCAGTTACTAGGCTCCCACGCCCAGTACGGCTGGGCCTCTCGCCCCCCGGGGTGCTGTCTGCCCCAGGTGCGCTTGCACCTGCGTACGGGCCAAAGAAATCGGGCAGGTGTTTTGTTACCCTTCGTTGGAGATGAGTACGTCAACATTAAGCAAAAAACAAGGACGAAAAAGGCGTGTTCTACATACTTCGTATAACAAAAAAAACAGGGAGGCTAGGCAACACACGCGCAACAAAACGAACCAGGCAGAACCACGTGCAACATCATCAACAACAACAGCAATGACATAAAAACAGGCACCAACGCGTGCAATAACCCAACCAAGGCAGGCAGCCAACGCGCATGTATGGCATGCCATGCTTTGCACCCCCCCCCCGTTCTCCTCCTACATACTACTGTAAGGGGACCACTCGCCAGCCAGCCAACGATATATATACAGCAGTAGGTGGAAACGAAGAAGACCGTTTGTTTTTTTGGCGTGCCTACTAAATCACAAATTACAAATCGTGTGAACGTCGCATCCATCAAGTCGCAAAAATTGTACAAGCCACATGCAGCAACAGCACAGCAGCACCACCACGAAAAAAAAACACGACTTTTTGCCGTTCACGAAAAAAGAAAAGAAACCAAGCCTCCTTCTCTTAGTCTTACGCGTTTAGGAAGTCGAACTGCGCGTTCGGGAAGTCCCACCCCCCTCCCGTGGCTGGAGACTCGCTCACGCCACCCTTGGTCTTTCGCCACGCGCCCACCGAAGGGTCGGCGTCGGAGGAAGAGTAGCACGGGGGCACGACCGCGCCGCCCCTTTCTTCTCGCCCCTCCCGGCTTTCTGCGAACTCCTCCTTGCGGTCGTCGGCTAAATCCAGGGAAGGGGCGTTTTGCGACGGCTGCAAAGGCTGCGCAAGGCCAGCCAGAACGGTGGGATTGCTGCCGCCACCGCCGCCACGGCCACCGACGTCGCCCGTGCCACTTCTTGGTCCTTCTCCGCGAGCCGCAAGACACAATAAAAACAGCGCATGCACGAGAAGTAAAGGGTTGTTGGTCGCAAGATCACGATATAAGGCTCCCATTGGCATCGTGATGTAGAGCAAGGATATATTCGGAACCGGGAGGAAGGGAGGCAACAGAGTGTACTGTTGTGGACTGTGAATAGCACGCGCATACATTCACAACAACAAAAAGAAGAAGAAGAAGAAGAAGAAGAAACAGACGAATGTTGGGTGTGGAACCTTTTACTGTAACTGCTGCTTGCTTTTGCAAGTACAGCTCGTTAAGCCAACGTCCCGGGGTAATACTCACACCGCAAAGCTAGGCGCATGCACGCTGGGCGGGGGGGGGGGGGGGGGGGGGTGTGTGGGGGGTTGGGGGGGGGGGGGGGGGGGGTCGAATTTTAACGAGGTGCTCAATGAGAGGCGATGAATCCAATTGAGGTATGATCAAGGCTAATCCCATCGGGAGTCCACGGTTACTACAATGCCACACGTTGAGAAAACCTGGCGAAACGTAGACGAGAAGAATGCACCCCTGGGACGTATCGTACCCTACTGTTTGCCCCGTGCCCCCCCCTGCCAAGGATCACTAATCACTATAGCCCGCTGTGGTAGTAGTGTAGTAGTATCCCTGTCCGTAGCAAGTACAGTAACATGCCAGTGATCCGTAGCAATATGACATCAACAACCAGTCATCAGTGGTCGGTAAAATAGAACGGTAAAAACCAGATCTGAACCATGTACGTACAGTAGTACGTAGTACAATGTAAACAATATACGTTCAGCCCGTAGCACCCAACGACAACAACGACCAGTGATCCGTGCGTATGATAGCATCTAACGGAAACAGCGACCAGTGACCCGTACGTACCAGGTAGTATCTAACGGAAACAACGACCAGTGATTTATACGTAGCATCAAACGGAAACAACGACCAGTGATCCGTACGTAGCATCTACCAGGGTATCCTACACCCCCTCCCCTGTGTTTAATTTATCGCACACACCGGCGTCGTCGTCTTCCCTCGCCACATCCAGCACAGCACACAGCCTCGGCGACATCGCGCAGCCAACCGGCACCACACATACTCACACATCACACATCACACCCATCGTCCCAGATTATTCATGCACAACAACAGTAGTAGTGCGCATTTTTCGCTTTTCTGGTCGGCATCTGCTCGCCCACCCTAGGCACTCGTTCAGCAGACGAGTGCTGTAAATATACAACGCTTAAAATAACACCCACAAATACCAGGTACCACTTTGTTCCGAAATGTAGCACCTTTCATACATTAATATATAATAAAAACATAGCTTATATTTCGGCAGTGTGACCCGTATAACAACATATTATATACTCGTAGCACAAATATAGCCGCCACCACAGCAGCACAGCAGTTCGATCCGTATGATGATGATCATGATCATCACATAGCCGTCACAGCTACCGAAGAACCCCGCCCGCCGCACACCCGCGTCACCGACCTCCCGGAACAAGACGGGGAGCCCCCCCCGGAGGTTTACTGCGCTCACCTTCGTAAGCATTAATGCCTTCTAGTTTCTCGACTTCGAGCGGTAGCTCATCTCGGGAAGGACCAGTGGTGGTTGACAACCTTCGATGCAAGGCGCCCTTTCCGCAGACTACCAGGGCCACGACTAAGAGCCCGGCGACGTATCGCGCACGCCTCAGTGGGCGGGGAAAGAAGCTTGCCGGTGGTTCTGGCCGAAGATTCGGTTGCTGCATCGTTTTTTTTTTGAGACACAACGAAACTTGTCGTTTCTCAACAGTCTCGACAGTTTTTTGTTACACGCAAGTAAGTGCCGTTTCGACAGAGGTTCGTGTCGTTTCGACGGTTTCAACTACTTCGAAAAGAGAGAGCTGAATAAACCCGTTCCGCTCTTAGAAAAAATAAAACGTCGACGGTGGCGGGCAGTCAACAGAAAGTTGGCGGGCGATATTTTCTCGCTGATGCCGGCCGTGCTCTTATAAGCTGAATGTAGTACGTACACGTTCGTCTGCCTCGCTAGGTACGTATCAGCGATGTCGTCCCCTGTCTTGTTCGATACACACACTCTCCTTCTCTCTGCGGATAATAATGTGTGTTGCTTTTCGTTCAGCTGCTGCCGAACGTGCCATGGAGGGCGTCTCAGAGCCAATCAACTGTACCACCGTCCGCTTCGTGTGCTCCTTTCCTTCGCGTGCCTCTCTCCCGAGGGGGTGCACGGTTCGTGCCGGCTGCTTTGAGCGCTCAGCAGGGGAGGGTTGCCGAAAATATCCTGCGAAACCTTATTTGGGCGGTCGTTGTATCGCTTCCCTACCCTGCCGCGTGAGGCAACAAGAAGGGGACGATGGTGCAATTGAACAGATCAGGTCCGTAGGAGTGGGGCGGGGTGAAGGGGCGGGGTTAGCTGGACTAGACGTACGGTTCTTTGAAACCGAAGCGATAAGGAACGTTCGCTTAGGGGGGTAAAACTGAAAACGAGGAACGCGGACTACAAAGTATTTAGGGGTGCTGTGTAGGAAGTGGGGTATATATGAAAACGTAAAATTAAAAATGCCACGGGGTTCCATGAGCTTGCTAAATGAGGTGCCACGAGGCGCCATTGGAAGTGACAAATAAAAAGGGCCACGAAAAAGTGCCATCAGATCCCACGGCAGTCTCCTTGTGACAGTCCCATCCACGGCATGCTCATGGCACTCCCATATGACAGTCCCGCGGCATCCCCGTGCCGTGCCAGTCCCGCGGCATATCCATGTCAGTCCCATGGCAGTCCCATGGCACACCGCGTAGCTAGGGGTATGTATGTATGTATGTATGTATGTATGTATGTATGTATGTATGTATGTATGTATGTATGAATCAGTTAGCCTTTGCCTTCTGAGGCAATATTTTGTCACTGGGATTGTCACTGGGACCGGTTGACCTCCTCAAGTGAGCAGCTGTTGTACCTGTTATACATATACGAGTATAATATTGTTGATTTTGTGTACATGCTTGTTTGATGGCTACTACGGCGGGCCATACCATAGTAAACACTAGTAAATAGAACCTACGGTAAGCACTAAAACCTACCAGTACCAGGTATCTATTTACCATCATTTTTCACGATTACTAACAAAATTATTTGGCCCCTTTTTCCTATGGCCTATTTACTAGTATTCACTACGGTCCCCCGGCAATAGCAGCGAAAGCAGAAACCTACTATTAATATTAATACTACTGTACTGTAGTTCGGATTGGGCGGACAAACGCCTTCCAAAGGTCATGTTTCGGGTGGCTTACTAATAATGATACTGAGCTCCTCATCATGTTGATGAGATGAGGAGCTCAGAAAATAAGGCACCATCCCCACAAGGCAGGGCATTGCTCAGGGGTGGGGTTAAATACAGGTTGGCTTTTTGAGTCTTGAGGCTTGGTCGCCCCCATCTCGCTCCCGATTCTTGCTCGAAGATAAGGAAACATTAGGAAAATAAAAGGAGTTGTTATCCATGCTGCTGTACAACAATTTTGAATCCCAGCTGGTGGTGTGGAATATGGGGGGCTATACAGTAGTAAGTAGTAGTAGTAATTATGGAGGCATCTATCTGCGTATGATATCTTCCGGTTTGTACACGCTTAGATGACCGCGAGTGAGTATCCTCCTGGAGACAAAGAAACTGGGAAATAATAAACATAGACTACGAGTACTGTACATAAAACACATATATATATGCAGAATCTGACTCCTGTTTCACCACGGACGGACACTTTTGTTTTGCCCCGAGTCTTATTATGTCGTCGGATGCGCCAGAAAAACACGCGTGATAGCGGCAACAACAACAACAACAACAACGACAATGAAAAAAAAGTCGATGCAAACACAGACCAGACGTTGCTCGCGAGAAGAGCGGTACTACAGGAGAGCCCCCCCCCCCAGCTTCAATGTGTGGAGGGGCGCAAAAAGATAGCGGCGCACTGCAGAAAACAACACCCTGCCGACGGCATGGTGAACACCCGTCTCAGGCGTTCGTTGTTCGCATCATCGACGAGCAGTGGGAATGCTGAATGGGCCCTATCATAGCACATACCAGGTACAAAGTAGTACTAATCATGACGCGTGCTACGCTAGAGGTATAAGGTATACCTTTTTTTGGCTGAAATGGTTTCTGCATGACGGGGCTCCTTCAC
Source organism: Saccharina japonica (assembly GCA_008828725.1). NCBI lineage: Eukaryota > Phaeophyceae > Laminariales > Laminariaceae > Saccharina > Saccharina japonica. The sequence continues at coordinate 37,231 of MEHQ01001682.1, forward strand.
CCCAAATCGTCGGAGTTGTTTGATCATTTATGATCATTTATGATCATTTATGATCATTTATGATCATTTATTGGGTTTCAATATTGTTCATTGGATATACTTAGGCCATGCTGCATGGCATTTTGCTCATCGGGTCCTCCAAAACTCAGTTTTTGGGTGAGGTATAGAAAGCTCTTCAAGTGGCCACCCTTATAAGGCAAAAACAATGGTACGCCTCTACCGTACGAAGCATGCGCCTATGATGGGGCAATGTCACGGGCAGAGCGGCGCTCTCTTTTCTGAGCTCAACCCCCCCTATTATACCTGGCACCTGGTATATATTATATGCCCGGCATTATCCGCAACAAGGCGAACATTTCTACTCGTATATGTTGATAGATTAATAGTTTATCTCTTCGGGAGTCCGCAGCGTTCCGTTTTCAATTATTATTGTTCCAGTTGCCATCTGACAATGTGAAGCTCTTATTTCAAGCATACCATTCCGTTTTTTTTATAGTTCAAGAATACTTATAAATAATGGTAAAGAATCATATTTACTGACCTTTTAAGACTATTTTTTTATCGTTTGAATAGCTATTATATGAGTACCTGCAGCAGGTATTAATATATTATTAATAGTACGAGCCATACATTGAGTGTTGCGTTTGCCACCAGCGATGTGCATACGGCTTCAACAACGGTGAACACTCACAAACAAACATGTATCCCGCCGAGAAAGACGAAAACCAATAATGGCGGGGGGGGGGGAAGAGGAAACCTACGTACTCCTATTAATATTATATACTTGGTATACATTACGTATTAGTTTGTAGTTGTACGCACGAAGTCTTTTTGTACTCCGTATACAGTATTTTTATACGATTCTGACCCGAAAAAAGGACCATATTCAATTAAATGTTAATATACACAAGATCCTTATATTCCGGGTCAGAGTCGTATGGTATGGTATGATACGACGCGCATTCACACTTTTCTCGGACGAAATCTCCAAGGTCTCCATGATACAAAGATGTCAGGAGCAGTGTTGTGAACCGATAACCGAAAGTCGGTTTTTTCGGTCGGTTTTTTTCGGTTTTTCCCGACCGAAAACCGACTCTTTTTTTTTCGGTTTTTCGGTTTGAAAAAAAACCGAAACCGAAAAACCGACTCGGTTTTTTTCGGTCGGTTTTTTTTTCCCCGTCCCCTAAGTCAATAACGCCTACATATCTACATGGAAACCCCGTTATGTATGGACATCTGATACGTACACAGCACCCAGCACATAGCACACAGCCCGCAGCAGCAGCAACAGCAGTCGCACAGGGCACGGGGTACAGCGGTACAGGGTACAGCAGTGCGTCGCGAGATTGTGAAGGATAGCCATGTCCGGTTCAGGCGGCAGTGCTGACTCTGACCTTGTGCCGGAGGCAGAGGCGGGTGCAGGCAAAGGGGAGGTGGAAGTGGAGAGCTCGGACGATGATACCGTGAAGGTTGTGAGCAAGCCTCTCGGTGGTCGAGTTGCAGCGTCAAAGGCGGCGGCAGGCTTCGTGACCTGCAGACAGTCGAACTGTGTTCTTTACAAGAAACACGGCTGGCTCCGCCATGTCGACAAGGATCGAGCTCTGTGCCCGACCTGCGCCATTCCTGTGCCGTGCAAAAACACTGCTGTACCTGTAGCTATTGTCGGCTGCAGATTATAAATATGCATGTCGTCCTGTACCGTGTGTGTGGCGCAGCAGACGCAGGTACTGCAGGAGGGCCACTTGACACCATACCGTCACATTATGCCAACACATGCGCACCGAACCCTTCGAAATGTAGACCAATTGGCTAGTTTAGTCGGGAAACCGACCGAAAAACCGACCGAAAAATTTCGGTTTCGGTTTCGGTTTTTTTCGGTTTAAAAAAAAAAACCGACCGAAACCGACCGACATTTCGGCGAGAAACCGAAAAACCGACCGAGTCCATTTTCATTTTCGGTTCACAACACTGGTCAGGAGACATGTCAAGCAAGGCAAAATATGCGCTGTCAAGGGTGTAGGGCCGAAGTGTTCGACACTAACACCTAGTGGTTTAGTGTCAGTCACGGCATGTCAAGGCAAATCTGCTGTCTGTCAAGGGTTGAAAGTCCTGTCTCCCGACATGTATGCCATGATATGTATCCCGACTCTATTCTCGACAACGAGGGGAAAAGAAGTCCGAACGAACGAACTTACGAACGCAGAGTGCTGTGCGCGTATGTACGTAAAGATCTCGCCGAGAGAAGAGGCGTTATTGTTTCGAAAATAAGATTAGTATCCATATGATATCATATCATATCATATCATGATACAGCAATCCTCGAAAAGAACACATCATCTACGTACTACCTGGTATTAAATACTAAACTATTCATACTTATGGTGTATTTCAGTATACACACACCTGGTATATACTGCAGTACATATAATATACAGCAGTGGTACAGGACAACGAATAATAAACAATAAAATCTGGTCCATGCAGGCTGGATTTCTTATTTGAGAGAGGGTGCTTTCTACACTAACTTCAAGATAACGGCTCCAGAATTTCTTGTTTTCCTCTAAACCTCAGCCTGGCTTTCATGTTAGCCTACGATATTATCTTATCAGTAGGTGTCCTGTACTGTAGAACATAGAGGAAAGCCAGCAGAGCGAAGTTTGGATGGATGGATGGGTGATCGAACGCAAAGAAAGCTGATTGGTATTATAGTTGATGTGGCACGTTGTTTGTCGGGATGACATCCAACCGCGACGATAGCAACAACACACAGGAAGGACCGTTTCTTCCCGTGATTAATCACCTCTCCTTTTTGAAAGGCAAAGAAATGCCGGAGGGGCTAGTCGTGGGAGCACACTACTACCACTACTACTGTAGAACTATAAACCTAATGAAACAAGTTATGGTAATGAAGGGTGCGGATTTGTTGACCTGTGGTGTACAAGACGTGGTATACTATGCCCCTCCGCAGGCTAAGTCGGGGTTGGATACTCTATATATATAGCATCCACTTACTGCATGTAGGCGATAGACTGCTTTCGCCCCCAGCCGACTGAACGAAGTTCGGGTGCATACTCTGTAGTATATACGTATAGTGCTGCACTGCGGAGCAACGACCACAGCTAGCTGTATATACGATGTACTATACTGCAGTTGCGGTCGTAACTGTTGTTGTGCTATCTCATATTATATAATATTCAGTAGTATGAGAGGCACCACAACCCCTCCTGCAGAAGAGCAAGCACCCGCTTTTAGGGACAAAATGCCGGACAATATTACGGAGAAACCAGGAACAAATATCGTTACGTAGTAAAAATAGGGACCTATTATACGTACGAATATTTTCTTTTTTTGCGTACCGTACCTCTCGTACTCGCAGGTCTCCTATTTACGATGACCCCCCCTACTAATAGTGGTAGTTTCCGAGGTTGTTTTATTTACTTTAGTGCCACTTGAGAGGAGGGGGGGAGGGGGGGGATAATGACCAACAGTTAACACGAATTGATTGCGGCGTCGCGGTCCCCTACGAATTATCCCGGGGTTGCTGCTGCTGGAATTATAGAGTATCGATATATATATGTATACTGCCTGCTGCTGTCTGTATGCTTAGTACATGTAATGTTAAGGCATTAGTCCGACTGGGCGATAAAAAAACTTACTTGCTTTGGGTGGGAGTACCTGCCTGAGAGGCTGCACGCCGACCGGCAGCTAAAATACACAAAATTACCGGCCCGCTCACAAGAAAAAGTAACCCACAAGAAAGTCGGCCTTCAACTCAAAATTGAATGTGTTAAGAAAGCTCTCACAGCCTAGTATACGTAGTAGTCAGTCAGTGCCTGTGAGCTCTGAAAGGAAGATGATCCCATCCTGTGGCTGGCTTGGGCGCCAATATACCAAGGCCACCCCACTGCCACCACATGGTAGGTACTATTAATATTATTATAGTATTAGCATAGGAAAAGCGTCTTGTCAGGGATCGAAACAAGGAAAGCGCGACATAAGAAAGCGGCGTGATTTACGCGCACGCCCGGAATAAGAGAACCAGCCTCAGCCTGATTTCAGGTTTCTTGCGAGATGTACCTGAGAGTCTCTGCGCGCCTACTGGCACTATCCGAGAGGCTGTACGCGTATAACATATACTACCTGATATAGGCCAACGAACAAGAAAATGTCAAACAAGCACACAGTGATACACCTGGTAAGGCTCACTTTTTGTAGGACGCTAAGGAAATTGGTTTAAGAAACTGTGCTCATATACGAGCGCTACAAAAACAAAAACTGTACATACACGAAGTATATTAGGCTAATATAGACTATCGTATCTATCTATGCTCAAGGATACTCAAGGACAGTGCCGCAATCAAGTATCAAGGCACGCTCAGATGAAGTATGTATTTGTTGGCGGGTCCGTGCTGTGTCCACAGCGATCGAGTTGCAACAATCTAGCCGATGTATAGTACTACTATGCAAGTGTGGAAAACGAGTCTTCATCGTACACAGCGTTCACTACACTACTGTAGTAACAATAGAAAAAGGAACAAAGCGCCGCTGTATACCGCATACAGCAGCAGTACAGGACACACCTAAAAAAAAAGAAGCAGGGTAATAAGCTAATAATAGAGGCAGGCTGGTATTTAGAGGAAAGTAACAAGTTCGGGAGTCGTTCCCTTGGAATATATAGTGTAAAAAGCCACCCTCTCTCGACTAAGAAATCCAGCCTGAACCAGGTTTTCTGTTTCTTGCTAGGTGTCCTGTGTTGTACCTGGTATCTACGGTTGATACAAGCATACTATACACAACAATACAACGCACTACCGCGCAAATATCTATATATAAGTGATAATAGTTATTGAGACATACACTCACCTTTAAGGCCTGGTTGTTCAGTCTCTCCCGCCAGTAGTTGTTCGTAGACTAATTATATTGTATAGCTAAACACTAATAATATCGTTCTTCCTGCCTTTTTCTTGTACAGCAGTAGTACTGAAGTACTGCCTGTTGTATAGTAATACTTGGTAGTATATAGTAGTATTATTGTGAAAGTGGCTCTCCTTTTCCCCTGCCAGGCGCCGCGGAGGGGGGGGGGGTTGTCCACCGCGCTGGGTGCTGCCGCTTCTGGGGTAGATGGCACAGCAGTCTCGTGTTCAAAAGGCCTTGCTGCGGTGTTGACTAAACCTGACCGTCTGCCTGATTGCTGTGGTCTGCTATGTAAAAGGGGGGGAATGACGTGGCGGGCAAATTGTGGTACTACCGTAGCAGGATTGTTGTACATCCCAAAAGGTAGTATATCCACTATCCACTATATCCCGAAAGGCATATATTTATACCACTACTGTTATTATTGATATTATTATCGCTGAAATATCTCGCCATGCCAACAGAAGAGAACTTTCTATTGTAAAGTGCTGGATGCCAACAGAAAAGATCACTCGATTCCTTTGGTACTACGATAAAGTGCTGGATGTTGGATACTATCCGGGGTGGGTTTCTTCGTCCGCTTTTTCCTCTTCAAAAATGAAGATATACAATCTCTACGTGGTACGAATGCTGTATATACGAAGTATACCTCGTATTTGAAAAAAATAAAAATAAAAAACAGCTGTGAGCTCGAGGATTTTTCGTCGAAGCTCATCTTTGCTAGCTGAGTGTAATACTTCGATCGCGTGTACTTACGGAGTTTATATGTCCTCATGTAGGATGTGCATCCCGTATGAGGGGGACACAATCTGAGGCTGTATAATTCAGGAAGTGTGTGTCTATTGGTGGGGGGAGAAATAATTCAAATAAATTAAAATTAAAATTAAAATAAACATCCAGGTGTGAAGGTATTACCTGCTGAGCTATAGGGGTAAAAGATCGATCGATTACCCAGCCCAGGGTAATCCTTATAACACTCTCCCCCCCTCTGAACGGCGGGATATTTGGGACGTCGGTACCGTATACGGCCGTACGTTGACCTACCCGCTTCGTTTCAATGCCTGGGGAACCAGGGATATGTGTTTTTCAGGGACGCACGCGCAAGCGTTTCTATAAAGGAAAACGTTCGAAGTGAGATTCGAACCCGTGTCCTGCCGACGACGCCAAATGTGAAAGTATTACCTGCTGAGCTATAGGGGTAAAAGATCGATCGATTACCCAGCCCAGGGTAATCCTTATAACACCAGGTATGCTATATAATAGTGTTCCGACGAGTTGACGTGATAGAGTGGGTATACTATTAGTAACGCAAGCCATCTGTCGTCGTTATATATATGTATGGGGTATTTTCATCGTGCGTACTCTGGTTTTTATGTTTACTACTTATTTTGTGTATGTGTATAACATGGCGTGCTGGGTATGATATCGACGTGTGGGTTGTGTATCATACCGACCGGAAAGAAAGTCCTGTTGTGAAGAACACACGCCCACAATATATCACATGGCGTGCTGGGTATGATATCGACGTGTGGGTTGTGTATCATACCATCATACCGACCGGAAAGAAAGTCCTAGTGTATAGAACACACGCCCACAATACATCACATGGCTTTCACGTACAAAATGAATACGGGGTATCATTTCTACTGAACCAACTCTAGAATTATTGTTCGGTGACATCCCGACAAGCTATTAATGTATAGCACCTCGGGTGCACCCACCAGTCAACAGTCAGTAGTAGTATTAGTAATAATACCAATAGTCATCGACACAGCAGCAGCAGTATAATGTAAATACCAAAGATACGGTATAAATATATGATACGAAAACTTGAAGATTCTTACCCAGAGCGGTAGGTCTTATTCCTATGGAAGAGGTGGATCAGATGTATGTGTGTGTGTTCTTCACATTAAACCTTTTCCTTTCTATCCGTCGACATCCAGCACACCCAGCAGTGTCCGTACCGATTCTTCATTCTAGAGAGGTACCAGTTATTATGTGGTCACAAAGTGGATCAGATACTACATGGAAACGGCAGCAGCACGAGGCGTCTTCCATCACATTTTCCTTACGAATGTCCTTATGGGGTGATTTCACTTTCTCTTCGTGGAGGTGTACGATGTGCCACAGCAGTCAACTTGTATATCGGATAATGTGCGTTGTACTTTGTAGTTTCCCTGCTTTGTCTTTTGCAAAAATTCCGTGAGGTATTTTCTTCCACACCTCGGAGTTTTTAGGAGCCTGTCCTGTGGCCACGGCTATGAGTTAATGTCATAAAAACAACAACGATTATATAGATAGATAGATACTACAGAAAAGTAGTACCGATAACCAGGTATACTGGTAGAAGAGGTCTCTACATCGTCGATCGGTAGATAGGTACTACTACTGCTGCTGGTTGTTGGATAAAAAATATGATATACCAGGTAAAATTATTTATCTATTCACAGACAGATAGATGCAGTTCGTGCATCTTTTTTTTTTTCTTTGTCCATCCCATTTATTATCTTCGCACTTCCGTCTTTCTGCCTCTCTAGTCGTAACTCAGATCCGGGGTCACAAAGTAGGCTCCTCTCCCTCCTCCCGCACTACGGTTCTTGCTTTGCATTATTATCGCGAGAATATCTCGGCACTTTCTTCCCTCGTCAACTTTCGTCGAATTTTGCTTACCCACGCTATAATATGCGCTCTTTCGACAGTCGGTTTCATTTGAGAATAAAAACCTCCATGTATGTGTGTGTGTTCTTCACATTAAACCTTCCTTTCTACCCGTCGACATCCAGCACACCCAGTGTCCGTGCCGATTCTTCATCCTAAAAAGGTACCAGTTATGTGGTCACAAAACTACGACACAGATATACTACGCTCAGCAGTGCAGTAAGCAGAGCAGAATCGAACCCTCGACATCCGGCCCTACAGGCTTCGTGGCTACCAGTTAGACCACCGGGGGTCTAAACAAGGCAAACAAATAAATGCACAATATAATACCAGGTATACGACGATGCGTACGTACGCCACCGTTTAAAACAGGAAATAAACAGGAAAGAAGAGTCAGAACAGCAAGAAGAAGAACACAAACCAGAAGATGAACATATATACATATATACATGTTTTTATAATTATAATTATTATTTTTTATAATATATATATATTGGTATATAATATGATGTAATATGTACAAAAATAAGAACCGTTCATACAAATATACCATTGATACCTCGCACTCGTATATTAATAGTATGAATAACTGGTATGTGTTATACCTGGTACTCAACAAGAGAGAAGAGATAGATAGGCAACAAGCAGAACGTGAGGAACCAGAGTACGAGAAGAGGAGGGGTGAGGAAGGAAGCGGGACAATATATCCTCCAACACCATAATCTGCAGCAGCAAGCATCAGGGTCGTGTACAAACCGGAGGGCGTTGGGCAACCCCCGCACAACACGAGACGGAGGCGAGGCCGAACCCCGCCAGGGGGACTCAGGAAAAAGCCGCCCGGGGGCCGCAGGAGCGCCGTCGGAGATCGCCGCCCGCATCGGGCTTGCCCTATTCAGTGCTTTCGGCGTACAATATACCTGGCACTTAGCATGCATTTAAGCTGATTGATACAGTAAGTTTACTTAGAATTGGCGTCTTACCGGCTAACGTTACCTGCTACCAGGTACAGTGTGTTCAATTAGCGCTGATATGCGATGGGTGGATAAGCTCCCAACAGCCACACTAGGTTGTGAGCGAGGCACTGCAACACGCAGTGTGTAGAAGATAGTTTAATATGCCTTTATTATGTCGGCCCGGAAAGGGGTAGACGAATGCAGGGGGAAAGGTGGAGTGGGTCATGTGGGTCAACTCTCCACAGCCCAGTAACAACCACCGCTCGTAGTCGAATACCTAAACCTCCTCGCATGGTGCCTCGTACTCGTACATACCCGTGGGACTGCTCGTGGGTGATACCACGAGACGATCTCTGTAACTTACCTCCGTGACACAACGTATGTAACCGTAACTTATTGCTAGGCTGTTCGTTGAGACAAGCTATATTGAACACAGTGAGTTGTAGGTGTGCGTCACAGCCTGGCTGCGAAACGGCAAGTAGAGTGCAAAGAAGCAACAAACACAAAAAGAATGCACGATCGGTCGTACATAAATCATAGGCATGTAACGATGTCACGATCATTGAAACCATTATATACACCTGGTACGAAGTATGTATTTATGTTCCTCTACGATATATTTTTAGAGTTTATTTTTTTTGTTTTTGAGACTTTCGACGCCTGTTTCGTCCCTCCGTCAGAGCCACACCCAAGCGTTTGAAACCGATGCCCACAAAAAACGAAACGTAAGTTGTGCCGCCAAAAGCAACTTCTTGGCATGAATGTCTCTAGTACAAGTAGCACGGCAACGAATGCCTCGTTTGTTTTCGCCTACGAACGACGTATATATCATACAGCGAAAACTATCCCCAAAGCCTTTTTCGCCTGCGGCAAAACGGGCACGATTATCGCGCAATTTATTTGTTTTCACCCCATGTCGAATAATGGTGGAGAGCTAATAAAACAAACTGGATGTGCGACAAAGCTGCAAACACAAAATAACCTCCTCTACTGGATGGTGCGCTGTGATCAACCCTGACGAAACACATATCAATAGGTGCGTCAGCGCGGCCAAACTTCACCATGTGAGTACAACCACCGTGAGAAGCATTCCGAGTGGTATCATAATGTCGGAACGAAAAACAACTGGTGTTACATTGTGACGCAGGTTTTTTGCCATCCTGCAACCAATGCCAAGCGAACGATTACTCGTCGATCGCTGACAAACATCACCGGACGGACGGGAGTAAGAAGAAGAAACCGCATGGAAACTTGCGCTAAGGACGCTACACTTAACGTCAACCCAGCCTTCGGGGAAATACGTTTGAACCGCTTGTTTTATATATATATTTATATATAATATATTCTTGACCACCTAAACCACGATAAATGAGCAACCTCATACGTACCAAGTCTACCCTAATTCGCTACCTACCTTCGGCCTAAGATCGACCTTCTAGGTATTGTCACCCGTGCTACAGAACGGACCCTTCACACATAGGCGCCCGTCTACCCTGTATCTCCTCGCACCCTAAGCCGCATCCAGGCTCCACACCCACGCCGTGCGTGTGGGAATCCGAACCAGTGCCGTGGCGTGATGGGATCATCGCCCCTGCCCCCCGCCCGCGGTTCTCCTCACGGCCTCAGTGCGCCACCTCGTACCCCTTGGCCGCCCCGCCGGCCGAAAGCCCTGTACCGACCGTAGTCTTCTTGGCCGACGCGCCGCAGCTAGGACAATTGAAAGCAACGAGCATCCTTCTATGAGAAGCGGCGAACCGTGACGGGTCACCTCAGAGACGTAACAGGGGCGTAGATGAGAGCTCTCTGGCTGAGTCGAATATAAACTATTAAGTATAGGCGCTCGTCATATATTCTTTCCTCTGTCGCAATGTTCCTCATTCTGCCCTCGCCTCCCCCCTCGAGAACCAAATGAAGAGTACACACCCCGCCCGCCCCCCCCCCCGCCCGCCCGCGCCAATGTCTGCCTGGTTGGTAAAACCCCAACGTATTCCGTCCGGGCATTGTAGGGATGCGAGGGTCTACGGTCATGTGACTACGGTCGTCCACGACATGAGTACCGTAGACCCCCCCCGCGCGCGCCTCACAACCGGCGCTGGCAGATGGTTCATGGAGTTGCTGCCTAGAGTATACTACAGTGTGTATATTCGAAGTATACCTCAAGGTGCCATGAGCATGTAGCCGCCAAGGGCAAGCGAAATTGTGGCTGCTCCGCATGTCGAAGGGTACTGTTTTTGTTTCCGGTAGTGTTGGTACATCACACTAAACGCATGCTACGGTAGAGGTACACCATTCTTGTTTTAGGCTCGTCACGTAAGGACAGAATTGGACGAACCTTGATAGTGGGTCTTCCTAAGGTAGCTATTCAGGCACTCTGGTTGGCTAAGGGTATAGCATACGCGGCTCAATCAACTTCGAGCTTTTCCCAGCCACGGCATCCCGAGTCAACCTAGAGTACTTCCAAGCACAGCATCCAAGCCAACCGAGCCAACCTAGAATTCTTAAACCGTAAGCATACGCCTACCCTAGGCCGACGAGCTTAAGGGGCGAGTTTAACTCGAAGCGAGTCCGGTGGGCAGAGCCCGGAGGCCGGCGCTATAGCCCTCGCGCCTTACAGGTCCATACAAGGTCCTTGGCAAGACTTCCAGGACCTGGTGCCCTAAGCAAAACTTGACGAGCCCCGCACGGTGAGGCGCCTCGGGCAGCTAGCCAATAGGGGTGGCCAGTGCGGTACGACGGCCACGGTTGGTTAGCTTGCCGATAGCTGTCGTTGGGCTTTCCAGGGGTTGGTGGCGTTTGTTTAATGCGCCGCATTTAGCCAGCGTGTGAGTCTCCGAGACCCTCGGGGCGGCGTCCTTCTCCTTGTCAAGGCTCCACTCCAGCCAAGATTCTCGGAAGCATATGTTCCCACAAAACCCCTTTTAAGTGTCACGGAACCTCCACAGGCCTTGCAGGCCCCCATCTGAGGAAGCTCTTGGCTTATTATCCAGGAAGCCTTTTCTTCGCTCGGTCTCCCAACCGGCCGGCAAGGTTCACAACGTGCTCCATTCTTCTGCGGCCACATTCATGCAGCTCCTCGGACATTTACTCACGTTTCGCGCTTGCCAACACCCTCTACTTTTCCATCGCTTCCCCCCCCCCCCCCCCCCCCCCCCCACGCACGGGTGCGCGCGTGCTTGATTCATCCCTAAACAGCTCCTTTCGTTAAAACTCTACCACCTCCCTCTGTCTTCTGAGCCCACCACCCCCGCGCACCGTTTTCATCCTCGCCATCACGGTCACTTTTCTGTCCTGACCACCGCTTCACCTCCCACACCCAGCTTAAAACATGTCTGGCTTCGTGTATGTCCCTTCTCCTAGCCCCCCCCCCTCAGAAGTAAACAGTACCCCCCGCACACACGCTAGGCCTCGTGCCTGAATTAGTGGAAAATTCAAAGATTGTTCTTCGTGGAAGGAACACACTGAGGTGTTTACTTTCAAGGTTGGATGTGTGGGTGTGGGGTCGTTCCTTGCAGTTCAGGGAGGAAGTCTTGATTGGTGGCAGTTCGAAAGACAATGATTGACTGTGTCGTACTGTATTGGTTTCAGTATAGAAGCACAAAATGGTTGCCAGAGTAGATTGAGCTTGTCTGGCAGAGGACAGTGTGCAGCATGGTCTGCTTGGCAAGAGTACTTGCAACAAAGGCACATTTTAATAGTAGTGCTGAATGGGGGATGCTGTGTGATTGGTTTCTGCCTAAGACCATGGCAGAACAGGCAAATGGTCGGTGGCTTATGATGCCGCAAACATGTGTGGTGTTTGTTTTAGATGTTTTGTGGGGGAGTGGGGGGGGGCGGGGGGGGAGTACTTAATATGCATGCATGGCCCTAGTCGTAGACCCTCGCATCCCTACAATGCCGGGACGGGGCATGGAGGGGGGGGGTGTACTTCATTTTCATGCATGTCTATGCAATGCGTCAGTCGGATTGAAACGATTGTTGGAGTGCTCGCTTCCCTTGGTGATGAGGAATCGGTAGCAGGCGTAAGCCGGAAGATACTCACCTCTGACTGTGAAGAAGAACGAACGAACGAACTAATGTTAGATCGACAGCAAGTAGTACTACCAACTGTAGTGCGCCTCGATTACCCCTTTTTTGACACTGTGGTTGAGGGCTGCTGTGTTAAGAGACGAATACACTAACAACTAACCCTGCTCGTCAACCAAACCCAATCAACAATGAATGGTTAGCGGCCTAATAGGTATCGTCTCGTATATGCATGCACAGCAAGCAGTACAAATGCGTCAACCATGTAGCGTCCAAGAAGCGGTAAGCTCGACTGGGCATTTTAGGCAGATAAGTAGCTGCCGCCGTGGTTGAGATTGGCGACAGTTTCTGCATGCACATGGTCAGGCGGCAATGTGGGATAGAGCCTTAATGGCACGCCATGTCGCCAAAAGGGGACAACAGGCTCGATTGGTATCATTGTTGATTAATGCAGGTGTGTCCTATTTTTTCACTTAGGCAGTCAACCGGGGGGGGGGTCACACAGCAGCAGTGTTTGCTCCTCGTGTATGCGTTTTTACTGTTTCGCCATACAGTAATGCTACGTATTTCCACTTGTTTCTGCCGTAAGCCAATCGGGCAGCACTTCAGACGGGTGTTTATTTTTATACATGGTATCATTTAGACTATCGCTTTACCTCGTAGAGTTTCCGGAAAGACACTTAAGACACAGCACGCCGTAAAGTGTAGCTTCGCGAGTAAATAGGGACCATACGGTACACACAAAAACCTGTGTCGTAGATTTCCCTAATATTACGACTAACAATATGAGTTGGTCCTATTTACCTGCTTTTTACTCTGGTCCCCCGTTATGCGAGTCGTGTCCGGCAATAATGGTGGCGTTGGATTCCGTACGCACCCCAGACAGCAATGCCCTCTAAGCCGGTATATAGCCGTGGCAGTGCAAGGTGGGGCTAATTTTCAAATGTACGTATGATACGTAATGTGGGCGGTGTTGCAGCCTCTACACAGGGCGCGCGTACAGCTAGCTGCAGTACGGAGTGCAGCAGCAGCAGCATCTCTGTATGAGCCTTTTTATTATAGTGTTACTATTATTATCCTTGCCATCCGACAATGATGTTTTAATATATAGCATGAACTTCAGCATTGACCACTCAGTACTCACTCCGAAAAAGCAATAAATGTTGCTGTGTATCTACGTGGCCTGCAAAATAACTTACTCGTAGTCTGTTGCAATAACACTCCTGTTGTACAGAGCAGTCACACGTGACGCGTGATATTTCGCGCGTGCCCCTGTTTTGTACAATAACAGTGTTAGGGCCATTCCTAACGAACGAAAAAAATCACGATTCGTGAGGTTTTTGTCGTGAATCGTGATTTTTTTTGTCGTGATTCACGACAAAAACCTCACGATTCATGACGCCAATTTTTTTACAATTTCTTAAAAAAAAACAAAATCACGATTCACGACATTTGTCGTGGCTCAAAATACGCCTGATCAAGGCACTACGTAACCCACCCGACACCAACGGTATCCGATGGCCGGTATAGGGGCATGCCAGGCCCTGCTTCGTACGCAGGTTGTGGACAGCGAGTGGCTGCCTAAAGACACTGCTGGGTGCGGGGTAACGAGCATGCTGTGACCTCGAAATCTCGAGGAGGCGGAGACACAGCGTGAAGAAAAAGCAAAAATAATCTGAAAATCTCATGGGCCAGGCAGAGCAGACGACATGTCAGCGAGATTGGAACCTCGCGCGGACCTGGCCTGGCCGACGGCGCGTGAGGTTTGAATATCACAGACCGTGTCGGGCCTCTGCCCATGGTTTGAATCACGGACCGGGTCGGGCGCGGTCGGCCCGGCACGGCCTGGCCGTGACCTACCTGCGAGAGTTGGCCCTACCCTCAAATACCGTTGGTTTGAAAATATCGGATTTTTTATAATTTGAAAATATCACGAAACGTGACGAAAAAGCACCTATTTTCGTTAGGAAAGAAACATCACGAATCGTGATATTTTGTCATGCCAAAACGTCACGAATCGTGATTTTTTTTTGTTCGTTAGGAATGGCCCTTAATGTTCATGGATCAGTCATGGAACTGACGGTTGTCCCAGAAGGGTGTTCTCTTCTGGTGTTTATTCAAGTATTCGTGTGCGATACTCGTATGCACCCCGGCTGCTGCTGCTGTTGTTCGTTGCTGTTGTCCTTGTTTGGTTCTTCTTCTGCTTTCCCTCACCTACACTACTACTTTACTGCTGTGTGTACGATCTGTACTCGTAATCCGTAGTTACAGCAGTAGTAGTACGAGTAGTTGTGAATTCCGTGTACTACTGTAGTATGCTGTAAGACGCGTACATACTACTCGTACTCGTATAGTATGCAATGGGCCTCGTCCGTGTGACCATGCATGGGCGGGCGGCGGGCTACGTACGAGTGTAAGGTTATTATGTTTCAACGAGATACATAGATAGATAGATACGTGCCATGCGTGAGAGATCGAGGTGAGATCAACAAAAACAACAACAATAATCGTAATAGAACAACAGCTACGTACGACAGCACTACGAGAGATTTCAAAAGATTTGTTACGTACGTACGTACGTACGTACGTATGATATGATGATACGTATTTTCGTCGCCGTCACACCGACCACAAAAACAAATAAATAAATGTTGTTGCTGTTTGTTGTCGCATGAAATGCAACTGGTGTTCTGCGCTGCTCTGTGTTGCTGTGTTGCTGTATGTCTGTGTGTGAGTTGTTGAGAGGGTATCATTAGTGCTGATGGCTACTACTGTATTGGCAGCTGACTGAGATGTGAAGCCGGAGTCCTCTCCGCTTTGCTCACCCCCACTGCACACAAGCCTCTACACGAGCTTTATCGTCGTATATATTGAGATAGCATACCATTCATACGTACGTAGGCACCGACGGCGTCGAGATAGCGGCGCACATCTCAATATGTCACAGACATCAATATTGTCGCATGATACGTATCGAAATCGTATTTTTTAGATTCTGGAATGTGTGCGTTTGGGACGCGTTGGGTCACCTTCCTCATTTCCTTCCTTTTAGATTCCCAATTGCGCGTATCACCTTCTTGCTCGACCTGCGCTGCTCTCTCCACAGCCACCCTAACAAAGCTGCGCGGGATACACGTATCACGTATCCTTCGGTCGGCTGTCTCTCCAGCAGGTCGCCTACGAAGGTGGCCCCAATGTTACTTCCGTGATATTTATTGTGCGGCGAAATTGTTCTCTTCAAAACAAAACAAGTTCGTATCATCCCCTCATCCCCGAACCAAACCGCCTGCAGATAATTTGCAACTCCTCGGTTGTCGTATTTCGTGATTTCGTGGCTACTTCGCGTCGAACTGATCACTGCATGCAGCGCGTTGCTACGGCGTTGCTTTCTGCGTGCCGGAATACATAACACAAGCATTTCATCCTTGGGTTGCAGCCGGGAGAAATGCCGACAAATAGCGAAAAAACAGCAGGCACAGGAACAAAAGTAACAGCAGCAATATCAGGAACGAAATCACAAGACGTTTTGGCAGAAGAACTGAAATTGAATACGAGAGGGGGGGTACTCTTAGGGCATGACGTTCGAGGATACGCGCAACAGCAGCAGGAGCCGCAGCAGCAGCAGCAGCAGCAGGAGGAGCAACAACGAAAACAACATCAAGCGCAACTGAAAAGCAACCGCCACCCGATGGTGGATTTCGCAATTGCGGGATTGTCCACGTCCTGCGCGTGTGTGCTTTCCAATCCGGTGAGTCTCAACGCTCAACAGCATCCATCCACATGTATTTCAGTAGGTCGTATATACGATGCGCTTCACGTAGCCGGCGGTCCCGCCCGCTACGCTCGCTCACGGGCAAGAAAGGAACGGAGTCGTTGGTCGAAACAGATAGGTGCAAACAGGGGACTTGCAAATGCCAAGATATCCATTCTGCATCCAGGAAAACAACCCGGACGCCGCATGCGTGCGTACTTCTTTTGAAATGTACGAAAGAAAAAAAGCGCAGCACCGCACCACACCATACCACACCACACGGCAGGGCACCACGCGGCGCTGCGCTGTGCGATGCGCTGCTGAGCTGAGCCGAGCTGCGCTGCTGAGCTGAGCTGTGCTGAGCTGGGTACGTATATGACATGTGCCTGTTTTTGTGACTCATATGTGGTACTTCGTATAATATGATACCTGGCACTTGTATGTACTTAAGATGGAGCAAAGCACGGCACAGCACGGCACCACACGGCGCTGCGCTGCTCTGCTGAGGCCGAGCTAGCGCTGCGCCGCTGAGCTGAGCTAAGCGGAGCTGCGCTGCTTGGCTAGTGCTGGGCTGCGCTGCTGAGCTGGACTGAGCCGAGCTGGGTGGGATTTTCAAAGAAAATAAAAAAAGGAAGAAAGGAAGAAAGGAAAAAATCAAAGAAAAGCTGGAAGGTTCCGCAAGTAATAGAAGGAGGCGGTACGAGTATCCAAGTAGGAGCTCTGAGAGGCCAGGGATGTGCCGACTGAGCCGAAAAATACATACGACATCTACATGTGACGTGTGGTGCTCTCCATATATATCTACATACTTTAAGTAGGTAACCGACAATAAGGCAGGTATGGAATAAGGCAGTTGAACCTGCCTTGTGGCTACTTTTGCCTTGCCACGATTTTACCCTTTTAGAACTGCAGTCCCGTTTTGGGGACATATTACTTAGAATTAGAGTGGTTTGTCCCCATAACGGGACTGCAGTTCTAAAAGGGTTAAGGCCACATATGCCTTAACTCGGGGATATATTAGGCCGAAACCCAGATAAATTGCTCGGGATAAGGCCAAAACCGGCCTTAACCCCTTAAGAACTGGTCGTATCACTTATTTGGGGACAAACTTCTTGGAATTAGTGTGGAATGATTTTGTCCAGGCGTGAATGGGTTAAAGCGGGAAAAATCGTTCGGACACCATGCTGACTTTAAAATCGGGACAGGCCGATTTGGCCTCTGCCCTTGTCTCTACGTGTGCCTTGTGCCTTGCCAATGACTGCCTTATTGGTACCCACTGACTGTACTTGGAGTGTGTGTTCTTCGCGTACGCATTGTATTATACAGTAGCACGTGAGAGCCTTGTCTGTCTGAGCTGTGTGATAAGCGAGTAAGCCACCAACCAGTTTCTGCTACGTACGAGTACGGCAGCAGTACGAGGTATATACGAGTACCAGAAGCCAAATGTTTTGTGGGGCGTAAGTGGTTGACGGATACCTGCGGGTGTTTACTCAAGATATATAATATGAGTAGATGGTTGGTACCTCAATATCAACATACGAAGTATCAACCATAGATACCAGGCCATAGCAGTACCTGCCTACTGCTGTTGAGGGGTGGACGAACCTTGATAGTAGATATTTACGGGGGGTTTGTGCTTGGTGCCTGGAGCTGACCCTCCGACCCTAACCCGAACCCGAACCCTATGCCAGTGGTCAGTGCTGGGATGCTATGCTTGGTAAGACTCTAGGTTGACTCGGCCGGCGTGGATGCTGAGCTTGAAAATACTCAAGGGTGAGTCAGGATGCTGTGGCTGGGAAAGACTCCAAGTTGTTTGAGCCGCGTAAAGCATACCCTTAGCCAATCAGAGCGCCTAAAGAGCTACCGTAGGAAGATCTACTATCATGCTTCGTCCAGCACTCCTGCTGTTTGTGCCTGGTGTTTTTCATACATACCTGGTGTATATCAACCAGCTCGTTGTGTCACGCACGAGGGGCCAGCTCACGGTATCAACTTGGTTGAAACCGTAGTCTACAGGGATAGACCATGCTATAAATTTATACGTCGTCACAGCAGCAGCAGCAGCAGCAGCAGCAGCAGCAGCAGTAGCGCTACTGCAAGCAGAGTGCAAGCTTAGCAGTACACCACTGCTGTACACGTCGCCACTATGTATGTATCAGCAATCGACACATCACACATCTCAGATGACAAAAGAGGAGTAGTATATACCTCATACCTCTATCAAAATAGTGTACGACATGCCCACAATATTATTACTCGGCACGGTACGCCCCAAGCAGTGCCTCAAAGTACGAGCTAGTGCTCGTACATGCGGGATTCAGTGTACCGTAATAATGCGAGTGAACGCCCCATCCCCCGTCCCTAAGAAACACGTCTCCCTGGTTCCCCAGGTATTGAAACGAAGCGGGTAGGTCAACGTACGGCCGTATACGGTACCGACGTCCCAAATATCCCGCCGTTCAGAGGGGGGGAGAGTGTTATAAGGATTACCTTGGGCTGGGTAATCGATCGATCTTTTACCCCTATAGCTCAGCGGTATTACCCTCACAACAGGTGTATCCGTTGTGCCAAAAACCCGGGTACTCGCGGATACCGGGTGTGTCACCCTGGAAAACCTGGGGTGGGGAGGGCAACTTCCCGTCCCGTATTAACGTCCCCTGGTCAGTAATTCAGACCAAGTATTCTGGAAACCCGTATCAAAACTATACCTGGTACTTCGTATACTCTCTCACAAACCCGTTTCAATAGCATTTATTGCTTACTCACACCCCTCACAGACACGGGGGTGCCAGACTGTTAGACAGGTATGTACCCGCGAGTACCCGCCCAAACTAGCCGAAAATACTCGCGAGTACCCGGGATGTCCCGCCCCAAAATTGGCGAGTATTCGTTCGCCACGAGTAGCACTTGGTCGGATACACTTCTATTGAATAGTATACACACGCAAGAGTCGGCGCGGGTGTTTTCTTTTCAAAATAATATTGTTTGTTGTGTAGTTTTTCCAGCCCAATACGAATGCTGGGCGGGGTTCGTCATGCGGGTTTCAACCCGGAGCTCGTGTATTCCACTATGTAATATGTATGAGGGCACAAGCGCGGGGGACCCGCTCGTGCTTGCGTGCTAACCCGACATGACAGCGGTCTCCACCGAAAACAAACGGGCCTGCGGTTGCCGCTCGTTGGGATTCACAAAAAAAAAAAAAAAAATCCGTTTGCCGTCTGACGATGTGCAGCGCTTGTTCCAATCGTATATACCGTCCACATATATACATACATCCAAAAGGAAAACTACAGTAGAATCTGTAGCAGTACCAGCACCACCATCAGCGATCAGCGGGCGAACCCTTTTCGAGGTGCCTGAAAGCGTCCGACGTACTACGCCGCCCACGAACGAACGCACACAAGTTGGCGACAGATTCAAGTATCCTGCTGCGCGAGTTCTTAGCAGCAGCCCGTATATATATATATATATATATATACCTGGTATATATTATATACATACTTCAGTATACTATTTACCTGGTATGTTTTATGGTTTATCAAGCGTTTCACGTTCACTCCGACGGCTGTAAAATAGGGTACTTGAACGTATCATGCAATGCATTACTCGTATATATAACATCATATATAACGTAAATCAAGAATTTGTTGACGGTGCAATGCGAAACCGTACGTACGCGCGCATATATACCCGGACTGGATCTCTGCTGATCTACTGCAACACATCCAGGGAGTATACTCGTTGCATATATATATATATATATATGACCTCCCCTGAGTTCCGCACCAGCTGACAGATTTGGTTCCCCTCAAAACCCGTACTCGTACTCGTAGCGCGATCGAAGTATCACACACAGACAGCTATTAATAGGAAAGATGAGTCTCGACGAAATCCTCGATCTCATCATCACAGCTGACCGTATATAAATATATGTATGTAACATGTGCCCCGTTTGGTCGTGCCGTTGTTTGCAGATGGAGGTGGTGAAGACGCGCATGCAGCTGCAGGGCGAGTTGGTCCTGCGAGAGAACGCCTCCTCCGTCGCCGCCACCTCCAACGACGGCAAGACCGGTGGTGGTCAGCGTCAGGCCGGCTACCGCCGCCCCTACCGGAACGCCTTCGATGCCTTCTACAAAATCTGCCGAGACGAGGGCTTCCGAGGGATCCAGGCGGGGCTGCTACCGGGTCTCATGTACCAGGTGCATATAATATATTTTTGTTTTGTTTTGTGGACGTACTTTGACGGCGCTTGCTGCCATATACCCCAGTTTCTGTCGAAGCTGATGCGTTCCGACGGCCGAGTACCCATTCTCTCTACGAAAACCCAAGCCGCGGGTTAGCTTCTCCTTCAACTGCGGCGGCACATACAAAACTTCCGTTATATCCTCTGGTCAAGGGTATATAGGGAAGAGCCGAACTACAAAAAAAACAACTAGAAGAAAAAAAACTTTGGTTGGTTAAGGCCCCTCTGCAATACTCCCGAGACATATTCGGCATGGTAGCGGGGAAGGGGAAGAGGAGGGAAGAGGGACTGCTCTGAGACTCCAGATCTAACTTACGACGAAACATGGGCACCGATCAAGGTCAAGGGCGTGTAAAGGAAGGAACATAATGACCGCCCGAACAAAACGAAATCATAAATAAACACACATGTGCCTGTCTGTCTGTGTCGCGCATGCTCCGTCCGGCTTGCCCTTCCCGTGTGATATCACTTTTGAAAGAGCGTGGCTCACTCGCTTTTCGCTGTGTCGCACTGCTTGCCCCGCACGGCTTACCCTTACCCTTCCCCGTGTGTATACACTGCCGTATACATCACGCCAGGTTTTGATGAACGGGACGCGCCTGTCCCTGTTCGCGCCTGTCCAAGCCGTGCTTGGGGCGGACCCCGACACCAACAGCAGAACGGCGTTCTTCTTCAGGAATCTCGCGGCCGGAGCGGCGTGCGGGGCGGCGGGGGCGGTCGTCGGGTCTCCCCTGTACTTGATCAAGGCCAGGCTGCAGAGCCAGACGACCGCGCATAGCCTCAGAACCCCCGGCACGGGGGAGTTCAGGTGTGACGGCGTGTTTTCTGCGATGGACACCTTGGACAGATCATCACAAGAGATAATCGATTCCCTCTTTATCATCTACGTATTTCAGAGGCAGATAGATGACTGATCTGTATTATCTAGTTCATGTTTCCGGGCGGGACCCATGCCGCCTGCATGGTCTAGGGCAAGCATCTTGGGTTGGATCTGTACTCGCACACAAATCTTGCACATAATCTCGTAACGGTAGGCTAGGAGGATCTACTGTAGTAGATGATCTACGGAGATAGTGATATTTCCGAAAGTGTGTATCGTCATTTGTGTGTGTGTTTATTTTCGTGTTTTTTTGTCGCTCGGGGCTCTCTGCCTTCCACCGAACGCTGCGCTACGCAGCACGGTCATGCACATAACTGCAAGCTAGGATTTTGAATGGCCTACGTACGAAGGTCGTGATATTCCCTATAAAGTGCGTGTACTGTCAATTGTGAGTGTTGTCGTGTTTTTGTGGCTTGGAGCTCTCTGCCTGAGCCGCACGCTACGTTACGCAGCACGGCGCATGTGTGTGCGGACCACACAGGACTGTAGTACGAGTATTAACCCTACCGTTGAGAGTCATACGAGTATCTTTTTTTTGTGTTGTGATTTTATGTTTCACCGCCACTACCTATTTTATGATACCGCGTACGGTTTGTCAACTTGGAGTCGCCGAGGAGTGAGTGCGGCGAAATGATGTTCTCATGTTTTCAAGAACCAACGTGATCACTACATACGTACAGCAGCAGCAGCAGCAGCAGCAGCAGGGAAGAAAAAAAACGATCTCGTCTTGCTTGGTTTCTGACGACATTGTACCACCATGAGAAAAGTAACACGCAACACCGACGGAGCAGCACCGACGCGACTGTAAGGGGGCACGAACAACGACTGTCGTGGCGGCGAGGGGAAGGAACGATGCCAACCTTGGAGCCCTTGTAAACGCGCCAGCAAGCGATAGAGTAGCCGAGAGTGCCAGGGAGCAAGGAGGCGAGAGCACCGGAGTCGCACGGGTATCTCTCCCCCAAAACCATCAAGAGCAGCGAAAAGCACGAAAAAACGCAAAAACAATGATACCCTAACTCCTTTCCTGCATGTGTCCTGTTGGCCTTGGATTATGTCGTATCTCGCGGGGAGTTGCTTGCTGTAGGTCAGCGTCTGGTGATACTTCTTTCTCGGACGCACGGCTAAAACATGTGATTTTTTTTATGTTTGCACGATGGAAATATACGAAGTATGTAGATATCTACAAGGATTTTCGGGGATCATGGCACCAACTCCCGCGGTTGTGGGTAGGGATTCTTGTTTTAATCTCACGGGTCGGGTTGTGTCGGGTCAGATGAGCTCGGGAGGTTTTGAAACTCTCACGGATCGGACCGGGTCACCCGTGTCCGACCCGGCCCGACCCGACCTGACCTGACCCGCGAGATTTGATCCGACCCGCGAACAACCCTGGATATATATACCCTGGTATGGTTGTTTATATATACCCTGGTATGTATGTTTCGTATGCTTATATAGATCAAAGTACATTGTTACTATCGACGGCTCGTGGCGCGCCTCAACGCCGCCTCGCAGGGCAGCATGTTCAAAATGATGTCGGTATCGTCTCGGCCTCGGGCGGGGGGGGTCCTTTAAGCCCCGATAACGAGACCACGCCGCCATTTTACCGCTCGCTTTCTTCGCATATACCCCCCACCCCTATAAATAGTTTATATATTTATAGGTTGGGTTGGCGTCGGTTGGCAACGACGCTGTAAAACACGCCTCTCACTGCGTGAGCTCGACAACCAGGGTACCGTTTTTTTTTGTTATTTTTTTTTGGCGGTCACCAAAGCTGGCGGTCGAGTAGATCATTTGTGCGGGGTGGAGAACCTTTGTTCCGCACAAGGGGAATGGTCGTATCACGTAGTGTTAATATGGTAAGGCGTCCGCGAGGCAGTTACATAGTAAAACCCATTGCTGTCTCCGGAAGTGGCCACACCAGAAATTAAATTAACTCATTGAAGCTGTCGTCCATATGCAAGTCCGCCTCAGAGGCGGTTCTTAGCAGGATGCAGCTCACCCTCCATGCGACTCGCCCAATACCTCACGGCGTTTCGCGCTTGGTGCAAGCAATGTCTGCCTGGTTGGTGAAAACCCAACGGACGTGCTCCGTCCCGGCATTGTAGGGATGCGAGGGTCGTATGGTCATACGACCTACGGCCGTGCACTGACCATGAGTACACCCCTCAGTACCCCCTGGTCGGTGAAAACCCGACCAGTATGCTCCGTCCAGGCATGTTGTAGGGATGCGAGGGTCTATGGTCATACGACTACGGCCATGCATGAAAATGAAGTACACCCCCCCCCCGGCCTTCGGCCCCTGCCTCGCTAGTCATACCCCTCGGCCATGCACCAACCTGACTACCCACCACCCCCCCCAACCCTCCCTCCCTCCCTCCACCTCCCCCACGCTGCGGCCGGCGGCGACCAGGTACCGGGGTATGTGGCACGCGGTGACGGACGTGTTCCAGAAGGAGGGGCCGCGAGGCTTCACGCGAGGGATGAGCGCCTCGATGATGCGGGTCATGGTCGGCTCTGCGACCCAGCTGTCCTCCTACTCCTCCTGCAAGGCTGCCGTCCTGGGCACCGGACTCTTCGAGGACAACGTTTACGCGTGAGAGGGAGGTTGTGATGGTAGGGCAGTGGTCGTAGTGGTAGTTGGGAGGGGTCGCTTTGTGTGGAGGGCGGGAGGTTTTCCCCTACTAGCCATAAGGCGGCGTTTTGAGAGGCATTTTGTTGGTCGCGTGAAAAAAAAAAAGGGGGGGGGGGGGCTGTTAAGTTGTTTTTGCTGCTACTGCTGCTGCTGCTGCTGCTGCTGCTGCTGCTGCTGCTGCTGCTGCTGCTGCTGTCACTGCTGTCGGCGAGCGGTGTGTGTCAGTTCGTCGTAAAAGGTAGGACCTGTTACTCGTTGCTGTTATTTCGTCGACGAGTCCTGTGTGTGATTGTGGTTGTGTTTCAAGCCTTGCCGGTCTCTCGCCAAGGGGGGGGGGGGGGGGGGGAGGGGGAGGCAGGAATGGCCAGGTGGTGAAAAAAATGGCGAACGGTTCGCTCGCAAATGTTTACTTCGACGCCCGTGTATATACCTGTGTGCAGGCATTTACGTACGTACAAGGTCGCATTTTCTGTTTTATATGTGCTTTCGAAGCGGGATGTCGGCGTACGTACTTTGGCAGTGCCGATGGACAAGCCGTGCTGCTTTCCACTGCGTGTATTTCTTTGGGCATCTGGTGTGGATGTGTTCGCATGTCGATGTTCGCAGGAAGTGTCCGCCTCTCCACCGCGTGCACCACACAGATTGTCGGCATCTACCGCCTGCCCCGCCCCCCCACCACCACCACCAACCTATTGCTGAACCTATTCCTCCATGATCATTAAAAGTGACTTCGGTTATCTGCCCTCGGTCTATGGTCATACGACTACGGACATGCATGAAAATGAAGTATACCCCTCGCGCTTGGTGCTAGAATGCTGCCTGGTCGGTGAAAACCCGACATGCTCCGTCCCGGCATTGTAGGGATGCGAGAGTCTATGAACGACTACGGCATGCATGAAACATGAGTACACCCCCCCCCCGTCTCCCCCTGGTGGGTTGGCGTCGGTTGGCAACGACGCTGTAAAACACGCCACTCGCTGCGTGAGCTAGACAACCAGGGTGCCGTTTTTTTTGTTATTTTTTTTTGGCGGTCACCAAAGCTGGCGGTCGAGTAGATCATTTGTGCGGGGTGGAGAACCTTTGTTCCGCACAAGGGGAATGGTCGTATCACGTAGTGTTAATATGGTAAGGCGTCCGCGAGGCAGTTACATAGTAAAACCCATTGCTGTCTCCGGAAGTGGCCACACCAGAAATTAAATTAACTCATTAAGCTGTCGTCCATATGCAAGTCCGCCTCAGAGGCGGTTCTTAGCAGGATGCAGCTCACCCTCCATGCGACTCGCCCAATACCTCACGGCGTTTCGCGCTTGGTGCAAGCAATGTCTGCCTGGTTGGTGAAAACCCAACGCGTTCCGTCCCGGCACTGTAGGGATGCGAGGGTCTATGGTCATATGACTACGGCCGTGCACAACATGAGTACATCCCCCTGCCCCTTCTGCCGCTCTTGACTACTCTGCAGTAGTAATGAGTCATTTTATTTTCGGCTTTTCTTTATCAGTGATTTTCAAGGTGTTTTCGTTTTACTTCGCTTTTCGGTTTGCCCTGGTTTTGATGATCTCGACTATAGACAAGCGTCCTGTGTTGGTGTTGTACTCCAACCTGTCAACCGCTGGTTTCGCTAGCCTCCTTTTTGAATGTGGGTTGCAACATTTCGTGTTCATATCTTCTGTTTTGCGCC